>CM039681.1:37636465-37958965 GCA_022537955.1 Schmidtea mediterranea
AAAAGAGAGCGATATTCACTTTGTCATAAACTTTGACCATTTTCCAAATCACTAATTAATTACGTATAACATTCACATTATCTTTAATCAGTTTGCTGTAATACCGAATTTATAAGAATGAAGAAACCTTTCCCCGAACTGTGAATTACTTTGGTTTAACTAGGGGTCGTGTTATTGTAATGTAATATGATGTCCATTATTCAAATTGCTAATAGTTTCCATAAGGCCAACTGGATCAACTATCACTCGGTCAGCCTTACAAAGTATTTATGCTAAGTTTTAAATGCGTGCAATTCAGTCTTACTTTATGTTACATTTTTACGGTTTTGCATCATTCCTATCTTACTCTATGATTACTTTCATCTACCTAATCATAGCTCATTAAAGAACTTATTTTACTTATTCTTAGTTCAATGACTTGCTTGTACAAAACTAGATTTAATACTCTTGGGTTTACGCAATAGCTATTTTGGGCTAATTAATCATGCTCAATGTTCACAAAAATTGATTCAATTAATCAACGATTATTTTATTTGTATACATTTATTTTTAATGTACAATAATTTAGATCTAAATCACTATGAATTGCTCAATCACTCTTCATTTATCAAGATGAATTGAACAGTGAACTTATGTGGTGTTTGACATTTTGAATCAACATTTAGATTAAGGGGTTCCCTACTTGTTATTCGAGAATCATTTTTGCTCTTAACATCTCTTGATTTGAAATCAATGAATTCGAGGTTCTAATTGCTTGTCACTTTTTATTCGGAGGGTTGATTAGAAAACCTAACTCGTTCTTACTCAAGGATCAATTACTTTTACCGAAATGGAATCTACATAATTTAATTGAATGAAAATTATTTGCCATTAACCCTAATTTTAATCAAGTAATTTACGATCATTATGGAATTACTTTTACTTGAATTTTAAGCCTAAAACCTTTACTTTAATTTTTTATCAATATCGCTAATTTAATAATCGAATTCAATGATTCCCAATAATTTTATTATTTCAAAATGTTATGAAGCCAAATAGTGATAAACAAACGGATACCATTACCAGCTTATTTTAACCCAAGTATACCCTTTCCTTCAATAGGCCATGTAGACGCATATTGTGCTTCATTCATATTTTGAGTGCACTGGACTACTCGGTGTGATAATTTTAAGCCGTGTGTAATATAAATTTAGGTCGATTTTTACAGAATTGAGAAACGAGGAGAAGGCCAGCCAGAGACTTCTTCCTTACTTTTCTCGCTTCAGGCTAAGGGATATGATATTGACGCTTACGACCGTGCGTTGCGCACGCTAGTTTCACGGGTACACTATCATTTGCGACATTTTCACCGCAGCTTACATGCCCTGTACTATGTAATTAATTTAGCGTGCGTATGTTCGTCGGCTGTGGGCGGAAAAATTTCGAACATTTAATTTTAGTTTATAAAAAATTATATATCAAACCCAATTTATGTATTAATAATATTTATTAATTGAGGAAAAATAACAGAATTACCCTTCTTGAATCCATAAACATATCATAAAATAACATGCATAGCATAAACAAAAATACCTCTCCCACGTCGCGCTGGCAGAGCTTCTGAGATGCCAACGAAGTGACGTGGAAAGAGGGTTCCACAATAAATAATTCTCACTAAAAAATCCGAACAATTGACTTGAGAAGTTTCTAAATAATTTTCAAAACGATTGAAAAGTAAATTTCAACCAACGTGGCCTAGTTCCCGAAATGTTTTTAAACATTTTCAAAATGGTTTAGCAAATGGTTTAATTAAATGTGAAAATGGATCAGTATTTATACGCTTATTTGTATGACGTGTGAAATTTGATGCAGTAAAAACAAAATTCGACCTTGTTATTTTCTAGCAACTTCTTACTTATTTATTTTATTATTTTTCGATTTATTTTTATAATTTTATTATAATTTTACTTGAAGTATTGCTAAGTTCAATTTTTTTCGATTTTAAATTTCATGTTAATGAACTTTATTAATTTTCTTCAATTTCGTGCGAATTGTTCGTGTTTCTTGTTATATTTGTGTAAGTATCGTTGCGGATTTGGGTGCAATTTTGCTTATTATTTTATTTTATTTTATGTTTATTACATTATATTTAATGTCTTTTATTTCTCAGATCTTATATGGTTTAATTGGTGATTTCGGTTTATTTAATTGCGTGTTGTATCTGCGTGTGGTGTTTCTGATTCCATTTAAACATTCCTCAAGGCCGTTTACGTTCTGGCCAACATAAAAAACTCGGGGGTCCGTAAAATTGCGACCCGCAATTTCAATTGATTTTCACAAAGCTAATACAATACATCTTTCATTTTTCCATATCATCATTCAATAAAATGTCTACTGAAGGTTCAATCATCAAGATAAAAGAATGGACTTAAGGCTACTACGTAACGTAATCAAATTAAAATCAGATAGTTCAGGTTTTAATATCCAGTGCAAAGTTTAATAAGATTTCAGTTCAAATCATATAAGTTACGTACCTAGTTAATTTTGTTTTCGAAGTAATCTGACGCTTGGGTTTCGCTGTTCGAGCTGGGTTGATCTTGAAGGGTGAGTTGATGGAAATCTGCGAGAGTCTTGTCGTTCTCGTGTTTGTCAATTTTCGAATTTGGGTGAACGTTCTTCTGAGTTTTGAATTGTAATTTCGCATTTGCTTGTTTTTTGTTAGGCCGAGGATTGAGACAACATATAGGAGTATCATGTTACGAGGTTATACATCGGTAGTATACAGTCGATTTGATAGACTTGTTGTACGGGGTCGTTTCCTGTCCATCGTTTTCCTATTGTTTTTTGGTTAATACGTTTTTTGGATTCTTGAATTGGTTTGTTATTGGGATTTGCTTATGGCTTTTCTTTAATTTGTCTCGAATGATTTTCTAGGGTTTTCTTATCTCTCGGTTTTCATTTTCTATATTGGCTATCTTCATGTATTTTCAGTAGGGTTTGTGACATTATTTGGGTTCTCTGATATTTCTTTTAATGTGTCTGTTTGCTTTGTGGGGCATGCAAATACATGGAGGTTTTCTGCTTGACATCCTCATTTATTGGCGTTACTATCAATTTCTTTGAAATCGTGCACAGTGTGTCCTCTCTCTGAAGGGTGGATTCGTCTCGCATTTTTCCAACGAGGTTTTCAGTGTCACACTCTTATTATTATATCATTATTATCGCACCAGTTGGGTATACTTCTATTTTTGACACGTATTAATTTGTATTTATTTACAAGGTTATTCTTCGTTCTATTTCAGTGGAGTTTAGCCCTTTTTACTCTTTTCCTCTTTTTCTGGTTGAGTGTATCGCGCACTCTCTTAGTCTTTGTTTTCCGAGAATCTCATTATCAGGATCTGGGCTTTATTAACGCTCGGTTAGTTTGGGAGTTCTTTGATCCGTTCTTTGTTCCTTTGATTACTCTTTGTGATTAATGGATTTCATTTGGAGGTTCTTCTTTTGTTTGTTTTTCTTTGAGTTGAGTTTATAATGAGCTCGTTTGGTTGTCTGTTTCCAAAGCTTTGTTTGTCTTGTAGCGTGTTCTGTTAGCGCTTTAACTCATGCTTGGTTCGTGTGATGATTTGCTTTTTACTCGTCTGTGCCTTCTTTCACAACTGTCCCTTCCTAGTTGTAGCAGTATCTTGTGTTCGCTTTTCTGCTGCTCACTCATTCTCTCCGCTTCGGTTTTCGCAATAATCTTCTAGTTACCTCGAGTCTTTTTCGCTAATCCTCGTCTCAATCGTTCATTTTCCCTCTCTTTGATCTCTGGTTTCTCCACAGCTAGATGTTAGTTTTCCGATTTAATCGTAAGTGCCTAACTGTTAGATGTTTAATGTTGATTCTATTCCGGGCGCATTTCTGATTCCTGCTCCTCCACATAACTCTTGCCATGTCTATTTTCTCTTTCGGTCTCATCTTTTACTGTAATATCTCGTGGATCTTTGGCTCGATGGTCTACTAATTGACATTGCTTGGTACGTATCTTTCCGTCTTCTAGATCATTGGATTTCTATTTTATTCGAATTCATGCCAAATATACAATCGATTACAATTTTTGTTTTTAATTCGTTTTTTATTATTTTTATTTCTTTAACACTTTTACACTTTTCCTCTTTAAATTTACACTATCTTTCGTCCGTCTCCCCGAATCCGTCATCGGGTTCGGCGGTACTGTGGTTAGAATTTCGGTTGGATAGAACGGCATAAGCAGGATTGGTGGTCGACTTTGGAAATATTTACCCTTCTCAGCAAGGTTTGATGTTTGTAACTCTTCATCTAAAAGATAGGCAAATGATATTCGTTATTGTTCTGTTAACTCCATCCCACGCGTTCCAAACGATGCGTCGTTTTCTAATGCTTTAATTTTCAATTCTTTTCTCAGATCTGTTCATTTTCCTCATATCCTTAGCTTTATCGCTTTTATCTCCTGCTTCAACTGGGTTCTTGTCACTGTCTTGACTTCGTGTTGATGTCACGGATCTCTTTGAATACTGCAACTCCTCGGTTCCGTTCAACTCTCCTGCTGGAGTTTCTGCTATCGCTCTCGTTTAAGCTTGTGGTTTTGCCGTCTTTCTCCCGTTTGTTCGTGTTAGGTTTTTCCGTTATCTTTTGATTTAGTGATTCACATCCTTTCCTAGGTCCTTGTCGGTTTCTGAGCTTCTTATTGTACTTTTTCGTCTGCTCGTTCATCGGTATTCCTGCGTTTAGATTTCCTCTTTCAGTTTCTCAATTGTTTACTGCGCTTATCGACTGTTCCATAGTCCCAATCGCTCCACATTCAATATTTTTGGGTAACAGTCTTATCCTCTTTTTGGCTTCTTGTACTGGTTCTTCATATCTTCTTGCTTCTGATTTGATCCAGCACTTTTCTTATTGTCTTCCGTTTTGTCGTAATTGTCTCTGTTAAGATCTTTCTGTTCTACTAGCATCTCCTTCATTCCTCGTTTGTTGCCATATCTATTTCGTGTGGTCTTGTTTTTTTGTATACTGTTCCATTGTGGTCGCATTCTCTAATTTTTCGACATCTATACTTGTCTTCACTTTCTCCGCTTCTCCTGTTCTTGGATACCATTCTTTCTGTCTACGTCTCTGGCTCTTCTCAGATTCTTTGATGTTTTGGCCCTTGATTTCTCAGCTATGTTGACTTCTCTCTCCGCATTTTCCCATTTTGTTTTATAAGCTCTTGTTCGGTGCCCCCTTTCGGGCTAATTGCTGATACTTGTCGAATCCGTGCTTCCCAATCATTCCTTGCACGCTCTTCCTCCGTACCACTTCGTTTTCCCATGACAGTCTGTCTTTTGCCCACTCTTGGCTTGTTCCATGGTTCTTTTTGGTCTTCTCTATTCGATATTGGGTCTAATTTGCCCAATTCCTCCTTTGGCATTTGCTGTATAATTTTTATTCGTCTCCTCCCCTTCTTCTCGTATCTCTGCTTCTTTGTCTTTTTCACTTCCCGCAATCTTTCGATTTCACTTTCGTTGATCCCCTTTCTCTTCTCTAACATCTGATCTCCTTCTTTGGTAATGATTCTAGTTTGGTTCTGCTGGATTCCTTACTAACTCCTCTCTCGTCTTTGATACTGGTCATTACTTCCTTCGGGATTTTGTCTGTGTTCTAAATTCTTCTCTTTATCTTTATCTTTACGTATCTCTTGCAGACGCTCTCCTCTATGATTAATATTCTCTAATCTCATCGACCTTCTGTTGCCATCCCTCTTTAACTCTTCTTAGCTGTTCGAATTGGTTTCGGTTTTTCGACGTCTTTGCCTCGGTTTGTAGTTTTTCCATATCCTTTGTTTATCATGCTCGTTTTGTTATTGTAATTCCTGAATATTAATCAATTTATATTTCTCTTTCTCAATCATTCAATTTATCATAATTAACTCATCCTCGTATCTTTTGTGGTTTTTGAGCTTTTTTACTAGTTTTTTGGTTTTTACGTTATTCTTTATTACACTTTTTACACATTGTTTTCGTTTTTTATCTCACTGAACAGCGAAACGGAATCCTTTGATCCGCCGTATCGACTGTGCTACATCAGGGCATATATGATTTATCCGGCATAGCTTCACATGTGACCATACATTCCACAAGGCATATAAATTATTTCCTACATTTTTGCCAACAGTCACACCTGATACTGCTCAAATAGCTTCTTTTTATCATGGATTGTCACATTTCCTAGTTCGCTTGATATCGCTTGATCTCGGATTATTGCTTGTTCGAGTCATAACCATTCTAAAATTGTAGTAATGCTTTCTTTGATTTTCCCATTTTGAGTATCTACCCTGATTAGCATTATGGTTCTCGTTTTGTCGAACCACAAATAATCTTACTTCGCGTTTGTAATTATTACTTCATATCTTACCTCATTTTTCTTGCATTATACATCACATTTATTTTACTTTAGTTGTTAACATCTGATTCTGGATTCGGTGTTGATTCTTTGCATCATTCGCCACATTATTCCTTCCTCTCGGCTGTTCGGACAATATCCGATTGACTTGCAAATTCTGCTCGCTCTTGGTTTCCTTTGACAGTCTTTAATTCTCTCTTCGAATGTTCTATTTATCACGCTTTTTTCCCATATTAGTTTCGTTTGGAATCTTCGACAATTCTTTATTATCGTTAAGTCTTTTTCTCAACCCTCCCTTTCGTCTTTGTCTACTTCCGATTGTCGAAGTCTTCTGATCTGTGTCAGCGCCTGGTTTCTGCGTCTAGATCATACGAATGGACATCTCCGGCAGTTTTTCATCGATGTTCCGTGCTGTTTCTCCTTTTTTCCAGTTGTGCGAGTTTCCTTGGCAGAAATCATGTTTACTCGCTCGTCGTCTCTGGCGTCGTATGAAGTAAATCCTTGTGCAGGCCATTCTCTTTGCTTTGTTGGTCGGAAAATACTTATATCTTTAAAACGTTAATTCCTTTGTTCCTCTTTTTCTCATTTCGTCTTTTACCCCTCATTTGGTGGATACGCTTTGTCTAATTGTTTTGTGGTCTTTCTTCCACATCAAGAGTTCGCATAGTATGTTACTTGCTGCTGTTAATATATGGATTTTTCCTCTCTCTGGTTTTTCCATACATCGTCCATCGAGTCCGATCTGGTCCTCACTCATCTGTATTGTTAATCTCTTCGCTGATTCGCTGCCCATCTATATCCGTCACTTTTTTGAATTTTTTTGCTTTTTCTCTGATTTTTTCTGATTATTTGTAATTTTCTGATTGTTATTTGAATTTATTATTTAATTACATTATATTTCACTTTCCCGTTTCTTTAGCAACGTCTTTGTCTGCTCTCACTTCTAATTTTAAGGTATCAGATTAATCTTCTCGCAAAAATCCCTTCTCCTCTCATACTCTGTGTGGATAGAAACGTGTGTTCCAATCGCTTATTCCATCGGTTGTTGTCTCCCATCTGTGGTTATTTCCTGTTCTGATTGTTTGCGAGATAATCCTCTTGTCCCTTTCTTGTTAATTCATATTTGTTTAAACGGCATTTAATAAATCATACATAATTCCTTTTCCCTACTCTGACGAAGACACTGATATGGGTGCCTGTTGCATTTCCCCAGCATCCGTTTGGAAATATAGTCCTATGCACATGTATCCATTCTCCCAAGCCTGTATATGGTGGAACGTATCTGACGAGTTCTCTGTTCATCTTTTGCTCTCTGTACTTTTCTGCGAAGTTCGGTTATTTTCCATAAAATGTGCTGTAGGATTTTTCGGCTTCACAGACTGTGTTCCTAATTCTTTAGGCTGTGTCATCTGTTGCATTTTCATTCATTTCATCCATGTTCCTGAGGTATTTCCTTGACTTTTCTCGAGGTCTTTCTGGATTTCTAATTTTCTCTTATTACGTGCCTTCTTGTATCATTTTCTGGTTTCAGTAGGCTTTTACTTCCCATGAGCCAACATTCACTATCTTCATCATGATTTCGGTGTGCTCGAACTATTTATCATCATGATCTTTTGCACTCTCCAATAATTGTAGGTGCGCTGGACAATTGAATAGCCCAACTGCATTGACTGGTTTGCAATACATTTCTTCCAAGTCCGATTAATTTGACTTTATCTTTCCTTGTCGCTAGTTTTGTCGCATAACCCTATCGTATAGATCACGCCAGGACATATTTGTTTTCTCTTTGGGTCCGATGTTCCATTGTTCATATTTTAGTCCATTCGTTACGATGACCAACAAACTCCGCCAAGTTTTTCCCTCTCTCTTGGTGCACACGTGTTGATGTTCTTTTCAATATCGTTTTCGTTTGTGGTGGTTTGAACATTTTCCGCATAGTATCGTCGTTATATTCACATTCGTGTTTACGCTGCAGTGACTTTGGCTTCTTTCATCAGTCCTTTCATTCGCATTCTTACCTTGGCACTGGACACTAATTGATTATTGATTTTTTGTTGTAGCTTTATCCATTGTTGTGAACGTTCGCATATCCTTTCCCATCGTTTCGTCGCATCCAGGGCATTTTATTTTTCTGCTTTTCTATTACTTCTATGTACAAAGTCTGTGCATATCTTGCATCCACATTGTCCGTCTTCTCGCTCCAATCAATAATTCTTTGCATTACAACATTTAAATCTTCTTTGATATCCAGTTTCACTACATCTAATTTAATTTTTTCATTAATTCGTCTTAGTAGTTTGGATGGATTCTCGCTTCCTCTAATTCTCTCGATGGTCTGCATATCTATCAAAAAATTCGTGATTATCTCGACGTTGCTTTACTTCTAATCGTTTTATTTTACATATTTACCGGCTACCTTTATTTTTACTCTACTCTGTGAACGTCCGGTTCTGGTGAATTGTCTGGCATCCGATCATCCATTCACCCAACTGCTGGATCTATCGGCTGTTGATTGTTCAGTAGTCTTCTAATTTCGTCAGCTTGCCATCCATAACTTATCGCTAATTGTTCATTCATGTCCTCTTGCAATTGTAAGTATTGTCTTTGTTGCCTCTTCCAGTCTTGATAGCTTGTTGTAGAGACCTCTTTCACGCTTCTGTTAATACTCAGTATTGAGTATTTGTCACTAGGTTGCCATGTGTCTCGTTATTAGTGTCATATTTCGCATGTCGTTCCATGCTTGCCAGTCATTCCTGACATCTCTGGTATATTCCTGTGAGTTAATTCCTACAACTCTATAGGACATTGGCAGCGCTGTGTTGAATCCTTCTGTGAACGGTGGTATTCTCACTTGGTTTTTGTTGAATCACGTTGATTCGGATCCATCTGGTTGATTGTAACACATCATGTATTCATCGGCCTCTCTCTGTTTGCGTATTGTCTAACGCACTCATATTGTAACGATATTTACATATAGATATAATAATAACACTAATATATCTACATAATATTTTACACTATATACAATTCTCTATTCCTCGTTTACACCATCGTCTCCGGGGACCTATAACGCAAATGTTCGTATATCCCCTATATCTCAATTCATTATGCATAGTTTGACCATTGTTGTGCTTCGATAATGGGCGGTTCTTTTAACCACAGAGTCCGCTGGCTACGAATTTCCTAATTTCGTATCCCTCAGTCTTTCTGGCACTAGTGTCTAATTCGATTCTATTGAGTTTTTCACCTGCTGGCACAATCTTCTTCGCTGGCGTTCTTTTGCATTGGTATCTTACTAAGTGAAGATTATGTATCAGCAATTCACGGCTGCTTATTATCGCTGTTGTATTCCAATCATTTTAATCATATAGTTTCTTTCATTCAGCTGCATGGGTTGTGCTTTCCCTTCGCATTGGCTTGTCTCCATTATTCCTATCTTTTGGTGTACATTTTAAGTGCTTTCTGGGTTGTAATCTTCTGGATGAAAGGTGGCTGTCGTCCATATCAATCTCCTTTTTCCCATGTTTTCCGTTTACTTCTTGGTTTTCTCTCGGATGTTTTATTATAAGGTGATTCTGTCGCATTTGACCTTGAGTGGTTTCCTTGTTATCGTTTTCGCAGCTCAATAGAGTTCCCCTTCTGGAATCAATTTATTACATTATTTTCCCGAGTTTTCTTTGTCGGTATGCGATACTTTAGATTCGTATGTTGTGCTTGTTTCAGCATTGTATTTCTCTTGTTTACTGGTTCGTTTCTTTAGGTTCGTGATAACGCAGATTTTTGTGATAGGTTTTTCGCCTGTGTTCTCAATTACTATTCTTCTTCATTTCGCTTTTGACTCTATTTATATTAACTTAGCTTTAAACTTCTCTGAATCTGTCGTTGATACGGTTACTCTCGTTTCTTCTGTCTGGGTGCTTTGTCGTATTTGATTCAATACCCTCTTGTTATTGATTTTCCAGTAATCAATCCTCTTCCTTTCTGAAAAACGTGTTACTATGTACTTCCACGCTTCTTTAGTTGGAATACGGTATTGATTTGAATCCTCGTTCGATTGACATTGATTCTTTCGTTTCATCGTTCCGTTCTTTTTGTTTCGCGAATTACACAAACTTTTGTGATGGTTCTTTACCCAGTATTTTCGACTATTATATCCTTCTCCGCTCTTTATGAGTCCTGTTCTACTTTACATTACTATTTCTCTTATTCTTCTCGTACTCGACGTTGATAAGGCTCTTCTTTGGGGTGTTGGTGAATTTCTTCCCAGGTTTCGGCTAATGTGCAGGTATTATTATATTCATGTTGGCACAATTATAATTGCTTTCTTACTAGGCTATCCCATTCACAATTTCTTCTGCTTTCATATTCATTTCCAACAAACGATAATTTTTATTTTGTATCATACTTGTTCATGGTTCTATTCCTCTGTTATAATTCGTAATTTGCCTACCCTGGTTTGACTTGTTTTTACGCTGTTCTATCCTTCTGTAGCACTCTACAATATACAGCTTTGTGGGTTTGACAAGATGATGAGTTTTCGGAAACTCGTATTCCATCTTTCCTTGGTTTTTCCTATGGGATCGAATGGCAACTTTATGCCTGTACATCCGTCAGTTGTAAAAGCAATTATTCCTTTGCTTGCGTCTTCCTTTCTCATTATTGTTCGTATTCTGAACGATTATTATTTCCTTTGGGGATGTTTTCGCTCAGCTTGCCGTAACTTGATGGACGTAACAATATCATTATTTTTTGTAGCAGAGTCGGCTCGTTTTGATTTTTCCTTTTTGTTGTAGTAACATCATCCCTGTGTTTCGTTTTCCCTCGTTATTGCTGTCGCTCGTTTCTTTCTGACGTTCTCGTTGGATGATTCCTTTTTTCTCTTGTTGTGTCGGAATTTGGTTTTCATCTCTAGATTGGTTTGGTATCTTATCCTTGA
Source organism: Schmidtea mediterranea (assembly GCA_022537955.1). Lineage (NCBI taxonomy): Eukaryota > Metazoa > Platyhelminthes > Tricladida > Dugesiidae > Schmidtea > Schmidtea mediterranea. The sequence continues at coordinate 37,647,777 of CM039681.1, forward strand.
TTTTTGCGTTGTCACTTCCTCCTTCTCCATTATTACCTCATCCGGGGGTTTCCTTTTGAAATGTCGTCCTCGACCATTTATTATTTCAATTATTTCCTCGTATACTTTTGATTATTCTTGCTTTTATATCGTCCATCTCTTTTATTTCTTGTTTGCTCGCCTTGAAATCTTATTTGCTCGATTGCCATTCTGTGTTATTATCATCAATTAACTAGTTCCTTTCTATCTCCGATTCGTATTGCTTCTTTTGGAATGATTGGTGGATTTTAGTCTTCCCATTCAACATGTTCTTAATGATCTTTGGGAAAATGGGATAGTGAGCATATTTGTTTTCTTCACATAGAAACGGTTTCTGTTCCTTACATGTAAGTTTAATATTGAAGTATTTAAGTGATGAGCCTTCGTAGGTCCTTCATCAGATTGCGCTGCTGCTCGTCTTTGTTTGGCATCCGATTAGGCTTCCCATAGTGTTTGGACTTGTCTTAAAATACACTCATCATTTCTCTTTCTCTGATTGTTCGACGATTACTTGGTTATTAAATTTTATTCGCATTGCCTGCTCCTGGATTCCAGGCGGTAATGAGTAACATTATTTTCTCCTTGGTTTTCTTTAAACGAGATCCTGTTTTAGTAGTTCTCTCAGAACTGTTGTAGAGCATCTGCTGCAACTGCGACACATTAATGGTGTTTGTCCTCTTCGTTTGGTAAGCATTTGAGGCGTATCCGCATTCTTGCTGATTGAGATTTATCATTAACCTCTTGATATTTCTGTGTTGTATAGCTGCAGATACTGTAAAGGTCGTTTTCCTTCTACATCTATGCCATGGGAATCGATCACATGGTAGCTTATCTTTGATACGATCCATTTCTGGTCGGCTTCTCTAGCTCCTTTGGCGTAATCCATAGCGACTTTTTCCCGCTTTGGTCCTTACTATTACCTCAATCCATCCTTTCCTTCGACCATTCTGGCATTATCTCTCTGATCGGCTCAACTATTATATCCATCTTGTTCTACATTATCTTGGTTGCGTTTGAGTTATTTTAGAATCGCCGGCTTAGGTCCTCTACGGTATTATTTGATGTTGCTTCTGATTTCGGACTCATCGTTCGTTTATAACTCAGTTGTTAGTTTGTGATCCTTAGTTGCAATGCCTTCGATTCTCTGTTCTTTTGTTTGTTCGAGGTTCGCTCATCTGCTTACGTTTACGTAACTAGGTCTAGTAATGGGTTGTTGACGCAAGTTTAACTCGAGCATTGGTTCCGTTTACATACATTATCTCATAAGGCCCTTACCACATCTTTGTATTTCTGGCTACTCCTGGGGATAATTTCTGGCTTGCGATATACTTACCCAATCTCCAACCTGACAATTTTGCTCACCGTAACCTCTGCTTTTTATCATGTAACTTCTTTGTAGCTCTCTTGATTAAATCTAATATGCATGACTGCTGTTTCCAGATCTCTTGCATTCGCTCCTTTGAAATCCGTTACATAATCATCCAATTTCCATATACTGTTTGATAATTGGGTGGTTGAATATTCTAAGGTGCTCATCGCATGTTACGATTCTCTGCCGTACATTAATTTGAATGGGACTCATTTTTGTTGCTGAATGTAATTGACATTCTAATATGCCATGAAGGTCATAGATTTATATACTATTCCCATCTTTTTGGGTCTGCTTACATAATTTGACAATCAGATCTCTATTAATATGCCATTAAAGGCCGTCGGTTGCCGTTTGTTTGCGGATGGTATGGCGATGTTCCAACTTTCGCAATTCTGAAGTATTCGTTACTTCTCTATTAATGTCGCTCATGAGTTGTTCCTTGAATCGGTAGAATCTTGTTGTGGGTGTTCCATAGCTCACAGCATATATTCTCTACTAGGGATCCCTAAGCTATGTTCTAACTTTTTGATCTGGTATTGCCCAATGCTCCGGGAATTTGCAAATAACTCTGTTACTCGACTATATATAATAATTTCCACAGTTCGTTTCGGTAGTGGTCCTACTACGTCCCATGTGCGATCATTGTCATTGGGTTTCTGTGGAATTGGCATTTGGGTTTTAACGGTCTTTCAATTTACTTCCTGTGCTTTCCTGGTTGCACATATTAGACAATTCTTTATCTGCCATCCTTTTAAACGTCCTCTCCGATATTTGGCCAATATATTTTGACGCAGTCTTGCTTCCGTCTTTGCTGAGATGTGTCCTCCCAAGTTTCCCATACATGATATTCGCATCAGTACTTTTTTCGTCTACTCTCTGCTAAGCACATAAGTCGTTTCTCTTCACCAATCCATATATAACCATACCTTACCTCACTATGGATAATATCTCGGTGTCGTGTTTTTCCATATGCCTTCTTTGTTTACTATTGTTGTCGAAGATTTTCATATCATTAAGTTTCCATGAATTCGATTATTGTTTTCAACTCATCGTCGTCTTCTGCTCATTCTAGTTTTGTAAAATCGATATCTTCCTGCGATGATCATCGCATATGGCGTCTTACTCCTGATGCCCATCAGTTCTCAAATAGAATCTTGACATGGCAACTGCCGTTAGCGTGGGCCTTTTCCTGATTTGACATTTATATAGGTGAATTCTGTACTGGCTCGCCCATGCTCATTAATCTACTTGAAGGCTCTTTATGTTTGGCCTAGCCATAACCAATGTTGATGATCGTAGTGATATATATGCTCGTGGACCCCTATAAAAATATTTGAAATGTCTTAATAGCTTGATTATCGCTAAATGCTTCTCTGTTCGGTCATCAGAGTAATTCTTTCATGTTTCTTGGAACGTTCGAGCTATATATTCAGATAACGTCGTCTCTTTTCTCGTCATCCCATTGTCCTAGAAACTGCTGCCCGATCATATCCGCTTGCGTCAGTTTGCTAACAAAACGATTCTTAAATATCTGATGTACGAGTATTGGTCGCCTGATATTAGTTGTCTCTGAGTTTCAAAGGCTGTTTTGTTGTTTCTTTTCCCATGATAAAACGGGGTACTCCTTTTTGGTTAATTTCTTGTATTGGTTTCGCAATGGTTGCATTAACTCTTGATGAACTTTCAGTAATATTCCACATAAGCCTAAGAATTTTGCACTTTGCTGACTGTCTTTGGTGCTGGGCAATTCTTTATATCTTTTCGATATTCTCTTGGATCTGGTTCTTTGCCTCTTGCTGACACAATATGTCTAAGAAGGTAACTTTTTCCTTGCCCAATGCATTTGGAGGGTTCAATTTTAACTTCATTGTCTCAGTCCGAACGAATACACTACGGATATCTTTTAAATGTTGCTCGCAAGGTGCTAGAATAAATCAATAATCATCATCGTATACCATTACATTGTTTAGATTGCCGTGAGTACAAAAGTCATACACTCGGAAGAAGCCTGTTTGCGTACTAGTTAATCCGAAAGGCATTTTCTTGAATTGGATAATCTTTTCGATAGTAAAGAGTTTCTCTCTGTCCTCCTCTTTGACTTTATTTTGCCAGTAACCACTTTGTAATCAAGCGATGTAAATACTAGCATCCGGTAACGTTTGTAACATCTCGTATATCTGGTAATGGGTGTTCCGTTCGTTACCGGGCGTTGAGTCGCGATAATCTATACAGAACCGTTGTGTCGCTCCTCTTTTCTTTACCATTGCCAACTGGAAGTTGCCATGGCGAGCAACTTGGTTCGATCACCCTCGCGTCAAACATTTTTTGAACTTCTTTTTCTGCTACTGATTTTGAGCTTCTGCCAATCGATATGGCCGTAGTGTTATTGGGGTATCATCTGTTAATGGTATTCGTATGTTTGGTTACATTCGCTTGTACCGAGATCTAAGTCATGATGCTGCAAATATGTTTTAATCCATTAGCAGTCTTGTAGTTGTTCTTTTCTCGTTTTCTTTTTAAGAAGCTGACTGTCGATTGTCATAACTCTTGCCTCAGTTCCTTCAGTTTTTTGCTTTGGAAGTTCGATATCCTCACGGCTGTTCATTTTCCCCATCTTTTCGTTTTCGTAAATACTTATCTCTTCATCAAAATTTGTAATGTTGACCGAATTTCACTGTGTCGTTTACATAACATAATTCTCTGAGCTAATGGCAGTTCTTTCTTTTTCTCGAATTTTTGAAATTAGGTCGAAATAGTCATATTTCCCTCTGGTTTCCTCCCTCGTTTACTTTTACGTAACCAGATCTTTGATGTGTTGCGCGCTGGCGACTCACTATCTTCTCTGACCATCTCACCTCTGAATTTTAAACATACATATCGTCGTTTTATCTTCGAGCTCCATTGAATCACTAATCTATTATACTCTTTGTAATAAATTCTGGCATGAATCTTTTCAATTATACTGTCTGCGCTCAATCTCCTGATTCAACTGCTTGAATACGTGTTGATTCTTTTACATCTTTTATTCGATTTATGGACCAGTTTTCCGATAACAGTCATACTGATGTCTATTAGGCTGCAGTTACTGACATCCATGTTAGCTCTTACTAATGCATGGCCATAATCTCCGGGTATTTTATCCATTTTATTGCTGAGCATGTTCGCTCCTAGCTATCAATCATTGCTTTTTTTCTAACCCAATTTATTTCTATGGGTACGTTAATGTTCGATAGCGTCCAGCTAATTTGCAACATAGCTATATCTGAGTTTCTGGGTCTTGATCCACACTTCTCGATCTTTGGCTGGTTCTTGGACTGATAATCTGCCCAATTTGGTTGCGTATGGTACTCGGGATAATATTTCCGTAATTTGTTGATCTGGTGTGTACTTGTCCTTGTCTAAGGCAATGTTTTCTCTCTACTGATGATGCGTGGCCTTTCTTGTGACATTCGTAATATCTGGTGGTCGGTGATATAATGTCTCACTATCGTCTTTTCTTCGGATTTTTCCCATTGTTTGATTTGCTCTGAGTTAGACATCTGTGTTCCTCCCTTGGTTTCGTCATTGTCACTGTTATCCGTGCTGGTCATGCTTTGAAGTCATCATCGTCCTCCAGTTGCTCGTTTTTCTGTTGCTTCATCGGTTTTCCCTCGGCTTCAATCATCGATTATTGACTTATATAATTTTTCGTCCGACTCTTCACAGTACCGGTTCATCTTTCGTTAGAACTCCTCCAATCTCTTATCTGTGATATCTTTTCGAGTGTCCATAGTATATCATGGTTTTGCTAAAAATGTAAAATCCAATTGCCCTTTTCCAGTTTGATATTTTCTCTCTCTTTGTAGATATCCGAAACATGCTAACATTTGGTGTTATGATTACTCTTAACGATTTGGAATAATAAAGGATAATTCCTAAGGATTGCCTGCCATCAATTTGTCCGAAAGATTAAGAATCTTCCCAACATGGCTTCTCATCATATTTGGTTGCAATTGGTGAATCAATGGTCTGGCGATAGTAATAGATTCGGGTAGTTGTGGTTTCTCTCCATAGTTGTTACCAAGTACCTTTATTACAATGTTGGATAATACTTGCTTCCTTTTGTGCTGGGAATCGAATAAATGTTCTCTGCGTGTTCCAGGAATCTTTTCGTTGTGAATATCCACTCTGTTGATATATTCACTGGTTTGAATTGCTGCTTCGCTGGTCCATTCTGTTAATCCAAATATTTTTGGGTGGTGCTAACGAATTACTCGATTGGAAATTGTAACCAAGTTCCATCTCTATGTTCGAATAATGTCCATTAATACATTACTGCAACGACATATAGGGTACGAATTTTTCTGGATTTATCATCCTTGTTACTGGTTGAGCGAATCTGATTTTTCCTTTATGCATTATTTCTAATTCATTTATGCATTTATCTCTTGGAATTGTTGAATTCTCTGGTAGTTTTGCAATTGTTTTTTCACATTTGTATGTGTACATAACTTCTCCAACGATTCTTCCGAAATATCCTTCTTGGAGTGGTAGTAATGGAATTGCGTTATCCGGATTTGTGATTGCCATTGCTAACTTTGTTTTTAATATTTCTCTGTTCAAGATACAATCATTTTTAACCAAGTCGTAGTATATTTTCTCTGTTGATGCCAATCCTTTATGATATAAGAAATCCATCTTGTTATTTATATAGAGATATAGTTTCACATCTTTGGGGTCTATTTGCGCTTTTGCGTTCGGTATTGCTGTTCGCGATAAGAATATTCCTTTATAATTGGTACTGGCTACCATTTCGTCACATTTGCTCACCATTCGTCCTTTTATAAATCTCATTCCGATTGTGGTATCAGTTGATATTACTACCGTTGGCGTGACCTCTGATCCGATAGTTGTGGTAATTGTTGGTTTTCCGATTCTTCCGGTTCTCCGTAATTCATCCAGTGCGCTTTTTTGCGTGTTAGTTTCTGTTTCTCTGTGCACTTGTCCTTGCACTTCATCAAATATTGCGCTCTTCAATAAGGTGAGTCTACAAGTTCTGGTATCGGCGTGGTATACGATCGTTGACATTCCCGTATTACATGATCTATCTGTTGCTAGACATTGAGGGTACTTCTTCATTGCTTGCGTGTCTGGATCGAAATATCCTTGGTATTTCTCCAACTTTACTTGATAGCTTTCAATCACTACTACTCCCTTTGACCAATTGATTTAATAGGGTGTACTCTCCTCCTTGACACGTTCCGTCTCCAGCCGTTATTCTTCCCGCAGCGTATACTCGGGTAGTTTTTATTTTTCCTTCCTCGGCTGCTACATTCACTCGTCCAGCTATTGAAATGCGTCCTGTCGTGAATCCTTCTTCGCATTCGTTCCGCGTTACTGATACTACTGTTGTTTCCGTTCCCGCTTCTATAATTGTTGAATGCGAGTGATGTCCGCAGTGAAATGCTACAATTTTCCTTGTTACTGAACATTCTTTGATTTCCGTTTTAATGAAATCTACCTCTTGATATACGTTATATGATACTGCGGTTGCCGTTGTCTGTAATCTACCGGGATTTGCTGCTTTGCACTCTTCCGCTTCTTTTAATGAGTATTTATCACCAATTTTTATATTATCGCAATCATATACTACAAACGGTTCTACTCCTTTTACGCACATCATCCATATGAGTATTGTAGTAATTATCGTATTCATCCCTTTTCTAGCTGTTTTTGGATCGCTTGCATTAATCGTTGTTTCGAATTCCGTTAATAACTCTTTTAACTTCGCTTGCATCATCTCGGTTTGATCATCTTTACTTACCAAATTTATAAAAGCTTGCCATCCTCCTTGAGTCAGGATGAATGGTTCAATTACTTTCCTGATAATGTCTGTTATTGCGAATTCATATCCGTTTGGATTGTATCTTGGGGTTCGCTTTCTGTATATCACTATCGTATTATACATCAGATAGGCCATTCCTACCAAATATCTATTTGGGTCATCAGATCGTTTCGTTAAGTGATTTATTATCAACAGTAATTCCTCTGGATCTCTGGTTGTGGTTCGTACTTTGTTGTCCATGATTTTATTTATTATTGGTTTTATTGCTGCCCAAAGCTGTTTCGCTTCTGCACCGATATTATTAAGTTTCAAATTTCTCTTTATTTCTGGATTTGCTAATCCCAGCATATCAGTTATTAGTCTGTTGATCCACTTTGCTCCTTGTTCCTGGCCTTTCAGTTTTCCCTGTAACTGCTTCGTTACTTGGCTGAGCTTGTTCAATTTCGTTGTCAATTGATCCATCTGTATCTGTTCTTTAGTTTTCCTTTCTGGAGCTGGTTTCTCAATTTTTGGTCGACCTCTGGATTTCTTTTCCATTGCCGTACCTGTTTCTTTTCGTTTGGGTTGTTCGTCTGCCGTTTCTTTGGATGTTGTAGCTCCTCGTTCATTTATCCAGTTATCCCATTCATCTCCTGTCGAGCTTCGGCGTCTTCTCTCTTTCTTTTTATTTTCCTCTTCGGTATCTGGCTCTATAATTTCGACTGGTTGTCTTTGACCACATACTAGCTCGTCTGGTTCATCTGTTATCAGATCGTTTTCATCTTCTGTCATGAACAAATCTCTTGATTCCGGTATTCTCCTGGTTTTTTCTTCATCCACAATATCATTTAGATCATTTAGTATCTCTTCATCTCCTGTTGTGATGACGATTACTTCATCTGCCGCAGGTGGAACTTCTGGCGTATTTAGACTTTCCTGTCGTCCTATTGGCGTTTTCGTTTTGATTTCTCTTTTGTTGAGTTCTCTACCCGCGATTTTTGCTACAGTTAATATATTTATTAGTCCCAATTGCATTTGCGTAACTCCGATTTCGAGATCGTCGTCTAATGATCGTCCTTCGTATTGTAAATGAAATGGCGGTTCGTACGGTATTCTCTTTTTCACTTCACTTACTTTGGCAGTGATATAAAATTCTCTTTCAATTGGTTCGAAATCTGGCATCATAATTTTTAAACTATACTTCTCTATCGTTTCGGCTGCCCATTCGGTATGTTTCCATTTTCGGATAATTTCTCGAAATTGCTCTGGGTACCACGCATACATTCTCCGATATTCCTCTATTTCCTTTACAATATTTCGCAGGTTCTCTACTCTGTTACAAGAATCGATTATCCATTTTGCTAAATCTGTTACAGTTCGTCTTTGATTTTTTGCTCCGGTTCTCAATATCGCTGCTAACTCTCTACATTTTTGCGTTTCCGTTAATCGTGTTAATCCTTCCTCCACAGGGTCGTCTATATCTGTGGGCAAGTATTTTGTTCCTGGTATTCGTTTCTCGAGTACACTGATTCGCGGTCTCGCTTGTTCTTGTTGGATTCGCAATTTCATTTCTCGTTCTGTTTCTACTTCGATCGTGATGTATATCGTATCATCTTTTACGAATTGAGGTGTTACGTATTTTTTCAATAGAAATTGTGGTACTCCTCCTGCAACATTTTCAGTGGATCTTGGCTTCTGGCTTATTATTGATCTTGGGTCTACTCCCAGTTTTTCACTATGTCGTTCTTCCCATTTTCCGGGTTAGCGATTGAAATTGTGACTTTTCGATTAAATGGCCACTCTAACTTTCCGTCATATCTGCCTCTTGCTAACAAAAAATATACTGATAGATATTTTCCTTTTCCTACCCCATCTCCGTTTGGGTATACTCTCAATTTCATCCGGTATCCTCCGATCTCTGTATAGAATTGATGGCTTGTAATACCGATGATTTTCTCTTCTTCAGCCGATTTTACTTTTTCAGCCCATCCACCTATTTTCCATGTGTATGGGGCTAGTCGAGCTTTATCGTTTATTTCCTCGTCTTCTTCTGGTTGCCATTCCATTTCGTTTAGCATTTCCTCTGGTAGATTTTCGTATGGTTCATCTTCATATAGTTCCAAAGTTGTTTCATTAGATGCATCTTCTGGCGCTTCTCCTGGTATGTATTTTCTCCATTTTGGTTCGGTTCTCTCCATTTCCCATTTCCACTCTTTTGTCTTTTCATCATACACCTTTTTCCATGGTGTTGATCGGCATCGCGAATCATCTATAGGTTGTAATTTTGTACTCAACTTCGCATCTTGTCTCCATAACTGGTAGATGGTTAGTATTTGGTCCATCTTTCTTTTCATTTCCTTTTGAAATTCTTGGATCTGTTGTTCTCTTTTTGTTGTATTTTTTCTCTCTGGTTCATCCATGGCTATGATATTAATGGTTTGACCGTCTTCCCATATACCTAATTCGTATATCGGGGTTCGTTCTCGAGGACTTATTTGTCGTTTGTGATACATTATTGCCACGTCCTCTACCATGCCATCGTCACTACTTTCGATTATCGGTTGTATAATTTCTCGGTTTATTCGTCGGTATAATTCGTGCATTTGACAATCAGGATCCACCGATATTTCTTTTATTTCATCATTTGGTAGCTTTATTCTTATCTTTATTGGTTCATCTCCTCTCATATCTCTTTGATGTTCTCCATATTTGGCTATCAACTCATCTGTTCTCTCGTTATCGAATCTCATTATGTCTGTATCCCGTACAGCTTCTACAAATATTTTCATTGAGATCGGTCTCGTTAATGATAATCGATTAATATATTTTCTAGCCTGGTCTATAGCTTGTTCTGTCATTTTATTCTGGTTTTGCCTCATTATCTTTTGTCTCTCTTTTTCTAATCCAGGTTTTATTTCTTTGGTATACAGTATTTGAATTTTCTGCCATATTTCCGCTGTCGTTTCCTCGGTTTCATTTTTGTTTAATGTTACCACATTTATTCCTTTTGGCCATATTAGAGCATCCGCTAGGTGTATATCTCGCTTTATTTTTCTTCCTTGGTAATATAAAGGTTTATTTTTATAACTGGGTCCTAGCTTTTTCACTACCCAATCATACAGCTCGTTTGTGCTTTCGCCTCTTGTGGCTATTATCTGTCTTGGTATCTCTGGAAAATCAATAATTACCTGATACTCTTCTCTATCATATTCTTTCAGATTCTCTTGGTACTTTTTTATCATTTCTTTCCATGATGCCGTAAATGTACCGTTATCTTGTTGATATCCTTTCGCAATTAATTTCATTATTCTGCTGTGTGCGGTTGTATCTCTGAGGTTTAAGAACATTTGATTTCGATCTACTTCTTCTACAATCTCGTTGATTTCTTTTAATATCTCGGTTTCATCTTCTCTTGGCACGTTCGTTTCCATTTCCTCTAATTCGGATTTTGATTCATCTTTGTATGGTTTATTTTCCTCGCATGACTGAAATATTTCTCCACCCAGACTACTTATTTCACTTTCATCTTCGTCTGTTTGATCGTCTGGTATTTGTCTTAGCATATTGATTTGTGGTTGTTCCTCCTCTTTCATTATCTTTGTTGGCCCTTTTGTTTGGAACCATATCTCTTTTATTCTATTCTCGATTTGAGCTTCACTCCACGTGGGCTTTTCTTTTCTGATTCTTGTTTCTATTTTTTGTAGCAGTATCCTCTGGATTCGGTTTTTTGCTATTATTGGCTCTGATATCTTTTCTTTTCCTTGTGACGTTGATGCTTCTTGCTCATCTTTCTGTAGTTCTAATTTTGGCTCCTTCATTTCTTGTGATATCACTTTCTTTGCCATCACTTCTATTTTTTGATCTAGTGCTTGTTCTTGTTCTAAATGTTTCAACGCTCCATCTATTTTTAATATTAGTGCCTTCTTTCTTAGTTCCGCTTTCTCTTGTTTCAGGATTGCTTCTTTTTCTTTTAATTGATCCTCCTCTTGTTCTAAAGCTTCCTCTTGCTTTATTTTCTCGAGTGTACTCTCTATTGTTTGTGTCATAATTTCGTTTTCGAGTTCGTCTATCTCGTACATTAGTGTTTCCTCGTTTTGATCTTCCGTTATCATCATCTCTGCTTGTTTAATCTCTTGGGTTTCTGGTTCATTCGGTTTCTCCGTTGTCGTCTCTTTTAATTGTCGCCGTCTTTGTTTTTCCTCCTCTGCAAATTCTTTGATGGCCTCTATTTTCTCCATCGTATTTAATTCAACTGTTTTCTCGTTATCAGTTATCATATTTCCTCCCCCTTCGTTCTCAACACACTGCTCCGCAGTGTGGGTTTCATCTGGAATTTCCATTCTCATCATATTAATTCTTTTCGGGGTTTGTTTTCGATTTTCCCATCTTTGCTGGATTTCTTGGGCTTCCTCTGTTTGTAGTCTTTGCCATTCAGCTTGTTGTTGCTCTTGATATTCTCTAGTTCTCAGCTCTTGAATCTCCTCATTGCTTCTCATTACGTTGATTCGTTGTTGTTGTATATTGGTGGGCATTTGTTGCATCATCTCTTTTAATTCCATGGGCATTCGTTGTAGTGTTTCTCGTAGCATGTCTATTTCTTGCATCACATTAATTTGTGGGTTTCCCATAGAGTTATTTAATCTTGACTGGTTTGGTTCTCTTCTTATGTTACATTGCCTTGCGAGGTGTCCTTGTTGACCACAATTGTAACATGCTTTGCTATTAAGTTGTCTACATATTTTCTCAGTATGCCCTCGTTTACCACATATCTGGCAGTTGTAATTTCGGAAACAATTCTCTGACCGATGTCCTATTCTTTGACATGTGGAGCATTTTTCATTTGCGTTTGGATTGTTCCTGAAATTATTATTATAACTTACTTGGTTATTACCTCTATCCTCCGGATTTCTCGTTGCTGGTGGCTTGAACATCTGCTGTGCTCTTGGAATAAATTGGTTCATAGCTGGATTGGTATTGTTGTTTTGATTGTTGGCATTGACTATTGCTGTTGTTGGTTCTGTGGCCAAAACTGCCACTTGATATCCCAGTCCCAGATGAGCTTCACATCTATTTGCGATTGCTACTGCTTTATCTAATGTTTCTGGTGCCAAGCATCCAAGGTTGGCTCGTATGTCTTCTCTTTTGATTCCTCTTATGAAGACGTCTACCATTTTGTCTTCGGGCAAATCTGCTTCTCCGAAGGCTTCTTTACACAATTTCTTTAATTCACATGCGTACACTGCATTTGATTCATCTCGTCTTTGTTTTCGATGTAGGAAGTCTAATATCTTCCTATTTCCCTTTTTCTCTATTCCGAATATTTTTATTAAGAACTCTTTAATCTCTGTCCACGTTGTATATTTCGTTACATCTCTCGCTTCCTCTACGAATACATCTTGTGCGCTTCCTTTCAAGTATAAAGGCAGTCGCTCTTTTACCTTTTGATCTGTCCAGTGACAGATATTTTTATACACTTCAAATTCCTTTATAAATGTATCCAATTTGTTGAGACTACCGTCGAACGGTTCTCCTCTAAACTTTTCTCTGAATTCTCCTACTATTGCATTGTTGTTATTTATCATCATGTTTGGATCCGGAGTTGAAGTCGTGTTGGAATTTATGGAATTTGCCATGTTTGAGTTAATGTTTAAGTTTTTTAATCTCTCTTCCTCGTTCTCTGCTTCTATTATTGGCAACCGGTTTTCTATATCGTTTATTTCGTTTTCTTCGCTACTGTTAAATTCAACGTCGGTTAATCCACTATCTGTGCCAGTTCCTGTCACTGCTGTAATTGATACTCCGGTTTTGGCACTTCTACCGTTGCGAACTTTTTTCTTTTCTTCCGCTTTTAATAAACTTTTTTCTCTATTCTCTTGGCTTTTGCTTCTCGTGTGGTTGCTGATGCTATCAATGTTTACGGTTATTCGTCTGCTTGACTGATTTTATCGTTTCTCTTTTCTTGCTTTGGTTGCTTTGAAATTCTGGTTGCTTGTCTGCTTGTAACTACTCTGACTTTTATTCCAAATTCTTTTCTACTCGTTTATTCAAGTTTCTCTATTATCACTTGCTTTGTCGTTTGCTCTGAAATATTTTCTCCTTTGCTTTGCTTTGCACTTAACTTGGATTGCTTTGTTTGACTATTGATTCCTAAAATTAAATAACACTCCAATATTCTATACTCTATACTAATTTCTCCTCCATTTACCATACTATATACGTTATCATCCCTTGTTCGCATTTATCGTGGTGGTTTTCTTTATCTGACTCACCCCCCTCATTTTAAGTCTATTTTTAATTATCTATTCCTCGTAATAATTATCTATTAATCTCGTATCAATTATCTATATAGTCTTATCAGTTATCTATATAGTCGTATCAATTATCTATATATCATAATATCAATAATATAAAATCGTCATATTCATACTTTCATTCATTCCATTAATTATTTTTCCTATGTCTCCCGAAAAATTCATTACTTAATCCTCAGTCGCTGGCGCTCTATGCCCTCTATAATTTCCGTTGGCTCTTCGGCCTTCGGCTTTAACTCTTTTACTGGTCATCTGTGACCTTAATATCTATCCGTAATCATATTTCATCCTTACTCATATCATATCTTATCCGGCACTCTATGGCCTCTAATACCTAATCATAATCATCCGGCACCCTATGGCCTCTAGTATCTGATCATAATCATCCGGCTCCCTATGGCCTCTAGTATCTGATCATAATCATCCGGCACCCTATGGCCTCTAGTATCTGATCATAATCATCCGGCACCCTATGACCTCTAGTATCTGATCATAATCATCCGGCACCCTATGGCCTCTAGTATCTGATCATAATCATCCGGCACCCTATGGCCTCTAGTATCTGATCATAATCATATTCTGTCAATTTCATCTTTACTCATATTCGTTTTAATCTAATTCATCTTATTATTTCTCATTGTTTCACCGGACTTGAGCTCATCAGTGACTTTTGGGTGTGTTTGAGGCCTCACACTGACTCTCAAGCCATGGCGTCTTTTGGCCGCGCATTCTTCCGGTTACGCTTTACTCACCGCCATTCGGATATTTGGTACTCGGTGTGGGATCCGGGTTATTGTACCAAACTCCTCGCTGGGCACAATAAAAAAACATTCCCTCGGTACTCGGTGTGGGATCCGGGTTGTGTACCTCGAAGAATATAAAAGTATGGAAATGCCTAGACGTTCAATCAAGTTCCAAAAGCGGTTTACTTGATTTCCCGAATAGTGAAAAGAAAAGGAAGCGATTAAAAGTGGGAGCGGAAAATAAACTATCAAATCTCTGCCCGCTCCTTCCATCAGATTTCTCGGCTCCATTCAGCCGCTCTCATCTGGCTTTAGTAGGACATTTTGAGTATGAACCATTTACCGGTTAGTTCACATCTCACCTACCGTTTGGCCCCCGATACTCGGTGTGGGATCCGGGTTGTTGTATCGAGTTCCTCCCAGCGAAAAAAAGAATCGTTCGATACTCGGTGTGTGATCCGGGTTTTTGTATCGAACGGCTCAGCGCCATCAGTCCCTTGGCTGATAACAACCTGAACACGACAGTCCGTAGCTGTCCTCTGGTGCCTCACCACCAGCTAGGGAAAAAAGAAGTCATCTCTAGGTACCTTTACTCTAAACTATTAATTCTGTTCCGTGTACACTCTTTCTCTCACCTCTCGGTCTATCTCTTCACTCCCCCCTTCAAAATTGTGGTAATCGCATCAGCAAGCTCCCCAAAAGAGGTGATCAATCTCTCGCCGGTTACTTGCTGACATACGCGACTTGGCCTACCAGTTCCTTTCTCAGTAGGGTTGATCAGGGTTTCCCTTGGGTGAGCGTACTATCATTAGATAGCTCAGGTTAACCATTTTTCCTCGTCCTATCTCAATATAATATCAATAAAACAATAATATCAATAAAACAAAAAAGAATTATACACTAGGAAACTCGGTTGTCGAAATTTTTCCGTCCAATATTTTGTGTCTCTGTGCATGTGTTTAATTATTTCCTTAATTCGGCTTTCGTGTGTTTGGTCTATTACCTTTATTTATCGTTGTCTGGTGGTTTTATTATTTACAAACATTGCATATTTCTTTTATATTCGTCTTATCATCTAATAATAATTCAAGTACTGCATAATACACATTTATTTCATTTTACCATAACAATTCATGGAAAGTAAACAGTTAGTCTTTCCTTTATCTTTCGCTGGCATAACATACAGTGCGACTCTTGTGCGCATCCATGACAATAACTCAGGTGTCCGCAAGGTATCACCATTACTCGTGCTTCCTCTGTTTTGCACGCATAACATTCCACATAAGCCTTGGTTTGCTCTTTCATTGTGGTTGCGATCTCGTCTTCAATGTTTTCGACCTTTTTCATTAACTTGTTCCAGCTTTTCCCAAATTTGGTTATCTCTAATCTCATGGATAGAATTTCATATATTCTTTCGGTTGTTACATCTTCATCAATATCGATCAATTTTATTAATATGCAATGTTCGTCGGAGTACAGGTTTGAAATCGTTGATATATCCTCTTTAGCTCGTTTAATTAATTTTTGTTTGTTGATTAGTTCCTCTAGGTTATCGTTTTCGATGTTTAGGATACCCTTTAGTTTTTCTATAATTTTTGTTGGTTCCATCTAAAATTATTAAATCTCTTTTAATTACCCTTTAAATTTATTTAAATACTAATTAATTAACTTCGTTCAATTTTTAGTCTTTTAATATATTTTGCTTCATTTTATCAACTCCTATTTTAATCACTACTCGTTGTAATTTATTCTATTATCGTTGACTTCTCTACTTGGTTCTATTGCTTTCCCCCGTAGTTTATCGTTATTCCCTTACTTACCCCATTTCATTTTATCCCGCATTTTGTCCTTTTAATTATGTGTTGTTTGCTTATGCGTCTTGTGAGTGTCGTTGGTCTCTTACAAGGGTGTTGTGTCGTCAAGTATTGATGGATGTTGAATGCTTTGACGTTGATATCTATATAACTTTAACATAATTTCATGTCAGTTTGTTTTCTTGGGGTTCTTGTACAAGAAGATCATTCAATCCCGGCTGAGCCCCCAAATTTGTACTTGGTGGGCTAGTCGTCTATTGTTTACTCTCTTGATTTGTAGTCAGGTCGTTCGTTTTTCATCGATCTTTACAATTTCTCATCAATCTTTACAATCGATCTTTACACTTTTAACTTTTAAGTTCCACATATTTCATCTCTCCAGGGTTCGGCAAAATGTCGTCCCGACATTTCTATTTGAAAAGATAGTTCTGTAACCTGTCCACTGTAATTTGTTTGCACACGAAAATCATTCAATCCCGGCTGAGCCCCCAAATTTGTATGGTGGGTTACAGGGTTTCATTGTTTGTTTGAACTAATCGGTGGCTGCCCTCGTAACGCCATACAAAATGATACTAATCGCCACTTGGCACCCGTTGCTAGGCAACGTTGGTAATGTGTTCAAGTGGTGGATTGCCCGCAAAAATTGAGTACCATGTGCTAGTACTATAGTTGCTCGGACAATCCTCGGGGTTCACGAGCTGTCGATAGAAGACCTATGCTCGCTTTGCTCGGTCCCTCATGATCATTCAAGATTAGGTACTTGTCTGCCTGCGGAGAGATGAAATTAAGGTTGAGTAACATGATGCAAATGTTTAGCATATAAATATATCAACGTAACAAATTAAATTGAAACATGATTCCTCTATTTATTTAGCAACACGCGCAATGTTTACAGGTTACTGATTTTGAAGCTGGATTGCTCGACGTCGGGCCCGTTCCTTACGTCCCGGTCGACGATTGTTTACTGGAAGGGTAGATTGTTCCACTGGTTGGGTGTTCTTCTGCGACATCTGGGTCGGGGCGAAGACGAGCGGGTATGTTACCGCTTCCCCTTCCCGGCAGACTGCTAGGGCGACTTCGAGTCCCCGAATTTGCGTGCGCAGGCTCTGGTTGAGCTGCCGCTCCTCTGTCCAGCCTTTCTGTGCTGCGGTCAGGCGGTGGTAAAGTGTTTTTACCTTTTCTGGTTCCCTCCAGGTTGCTTTAATCTGTTGTATCTCGCGGGTTAGTTGAATAATCTGAGTGTGTAATTCCGCGTTTAATCTGTCTCGCGTAGTTCAATTCGGATTGTACGATTTGTAAGGAAGACATTACTACAATCAAATAGATGAGGTTAAGTTATTATTGATCAAGTTATATAATTGTTTATTTCGTTAAACAAAACACGAATAACTCTAGCTATAAGAAAAGAAATAACAAGTAAAGTTCTAATATTTTCAATCAGTTACTAGATAAAGTCTGTCATTGTTGGTTTACTCGTCCGGACAATATCTCTTCAGGCTCCGTTTGAGAGCCTCAACGGTATAGGGTCTTCTGGTGTCTCGAACTGGATGAGGTAGATAGGCGACTGCAATCCGCCCGGCAAGGATGTCTTCGACCACGTTCGCAAGGTACATCCTTGCCTTAACCACCTGTAAATCTACCTGCTCCTGCACCCTTTCCCATTGGGTGAGGAGCTCCTGTGCGTGCAGGTAGGTCTCTGCAGCTGGATATTGCCGTTCCGAGAGACATGATCGTTGCAACTGATTGAGTATCCTCGTGGTCGGCGGGACTCCTGTCGGTTCCTGTCTGACGGTCTCTCGACGGGTAGTTCGTTTGGGCGACATGTCTAAACATTACTGTCATTAGGTTCGCTTGATTTATCATTCTAAGTTATTAGCAAGCAAATTGTGTCTATGTTAATAGTAAGGGCGTCATATACGTGACCATTGCCTACCTTTACGCGATGGAATATTAATAAGCAGGTTGGGTTACCTCGTGGGTCTGGTCGTTTAAAGTGCACTCCTCTATAGGGAAAGTATATAAGTATATGATTAAACATATGGATGGGGTAACCTGATGTTTCACTTATTCGATATATGCGTTAACATGAAAATTGTCCATGTAGGCGGATACTCGTGCATTGATTTAAGGGAATCTGTGCATTGATTTAAAGTTTGTTTACTAACTTTAATTACAGTTGCTCGAACTTCAAGATTTAGGCCGGATGTTGATCCGAGATAACTTAGTCGCGTGCAGGTGTATCCTGGTGGGCGAACGATTTCCGGCGGATTTTACCATTACCACTTAAGCGGTTGACCAAAGGTGAGTTACGTTGTTTACATCCGGTGATTGTATTATTCGTGTCATCTTTGCAGAATTACTGGTCCAATGTTCGCCTACACTCGCTTATCTCAATTTCCGGTCAGGTATTTCGTTGACTAGTTTGAATGTACTTTACTAATAAATTTTAGGAAAACTTCTACGCTTACCGAGATTCCTAAATAGATGCGATGCCCTTTGTGGGAGCGTGGAATTTAATGTGATCTTAATATAAATTCACTTTTGTCCTAAACTTTGATTTTTCCAATCCTACTAATTTAATTTACGTAATAATTCATTCACATTATCTTTAATCAGTTTGCTGTAATTACCGAATTTATAAGAATTGAAGAAAACCTTTCCCGAATCTGTGAATTTATTTGGTTTTAACTAAGGGGTCGTGTTATTGGTAATGTAATCTGATGTCCATTATTCAAATTGCTAATAGTTTTCCCTAAGGCCAACTGGATCAACTATCACTTCAGCCCACAAAGTTATTTTAATGCTAATGGTTTTAAATCCGTGAATTCAGTCTTACTTTAATTTACATTTTTACGGTTATTCAATTCATCTCTAGTCTTAATCTATGAATTACTTTCATCTACTAATCATAGCTCATTAAAGAACTTATTTTACTTATTCTTATTCAATACTTTGCTTTACCAAAACTAGATTATCTGGGTTTTACGCAATAGCTATTTGGGCTAATTTAATCATCTCAATTGTCACCAATAAATTGATTCAATTTAATCAACGATATTTTTATTTGTATTCATTTTATTTTTAATCAATAATTTAATCTAAATACTTGAATTGCTCAATCACTTCTTCAATTTTATCAAGATGAATTAACAGTGAATTATGTGGTGTTACATTAATTTGAATCAACAATTTAATTAAGGGGTTCCATACTTTTATTCGAGAATCATTTTTCTCTTACATCTCTTGATTTGAAATCAATGAATTCGATTCTTAATTGCTTTCACTTTTATCGGGGGTTGATTAGATCAACACATTACTCGTTCTTACTCAAGGATCAGATTACTTTTACCGAAATGAATTATAATAATTTAATTGATGAAATTATTTGCCATTACCCTAATTTTAATCAATAATTTACGATCATTATGAATTATCTTTACTGAAATTTTAAGCCATAAAACACTTTACTTTAATTTTTATCAATAATCGCAATTTAATCGAATTCAATGATTCCCAATAAATTTTATTTATTTCAAAATGTTAATCCAAAATAGTTATAACAACGATTTCAGTTAATTTAACCCAAGTACCCTTTCCCTTTAATAGGCCTTAGACGCATATTGTGTTCATATTATATTTATTGAGTGCCCACTGGACTACTCGGTGTGATAATTTTAAGCCGTGTGTAATATAAATTTAGGTCGATTTTACAGAATTGAGAAACGAGGAAGCAGCCAGAGACTTCTTCCTTACTTCTCGCTTCAGCTATAGGGATAAATATTGACGTTACGACCGCTGCGTTGCGCACGCTGAGTCTTCACGGGTACATATCATTGGCGATTTTCCACGCACTTACATGCCTCTGTACTATGTAGATTTTATTTACTTGCGTTATGTGTCGGCTGTGGGCCGGAAAAATTTCGACATTTCATTTTAGTTTATAAAAAATATATATATCAAACAATTTATGTATATTAATAATATTTATTAATTAGGACAAAATAACAGAATTACCCTTCGTTGACAATCCATAAAATATCATAAAATAACATAGCATAGCATAAAACAAAATACCTCTCTCCCCACGTCGACGCCGAGCAGAGCTCTACTGAGATGCAACGAACGTGACGTGGAAAGAGGGTTCCACCATAAATAATTCTCACCTAAAAAATCGAAAATTGACTTGGAGATAGTTTCTAAAATAATTTTCAAAACGATTGAAAAGTAAATTTCAACGTGGCTAGTTCGAAAATGGTTTTAAACAATTTTCAAAATGGTTTACAAATGGTTAAGTTAAATGTGAAAATGGATCAGTATTTATACCTATTTGTATGACGTGTGAAATTTGATGCAGTAAAACAAAATTCGACCTTGTTATTTTCTAGCAAATTCTATTATTTATTTTTATTATTTTTCGATTTATTTTTATAATTTTTTATTTATAATTTTTATTGAAGTATTGCTAATTCAATTTTTTCGATTTAAATTTCATTTTAATGAACTTTTATTAATTTTTTCAATTTCGTCGAATTTGTTGTGTTTTCTTGTTATATTTGTGTAAGTATCGTGCGGATCTTGGTGCATTTTGTTATTATTTTATTTTATTTTTATGTTTATTAATTTATATTTAATTCTTTTATTTCTCAGATCTTATATGGTTTAATTGGTGTTTTTCAGGTTTATTTTAAATTGCGTGTTGTATCTGCGTGTGTGTTTCTGATCCATTTAAACATTCCTCAAGGCCGTTTACGTTCTGGCCCAACACCAGTTTGTTAATGACTCATTAGCTAGGGCTGTGAAAACTTTGACTAGTTTACCTTTAACTTGAAATTGTTAATGAAAAATGTAATCTATAGCTCATAATAGTTTAGAGCAGCGTTTCCCAAAGTGGGTTCCGCGAACTTTTTGTAAATATATTTCCAAAAAATCTTTATAAATAATTTTCGATTCCATACGAATCCAATTTAAAATTCTATCAGCAATAACACCAAATATAAGCAGGATTTGCCAGGAAAAGAAGCAACAACACTGTCCACACTAATAACTTACTCATTGATAAGTTTATTTTATTTTTGATATGTGATTGATCAACAATCAAATGAATTTATTAATTTAATTTTTTGTATTATTGTTTTTTTGTTTTAATAAATACTATAATTTTCTATAATAATATATAGCTCATATTAATATTTAAAATTAAAATTCAAATATATTAGTATATAAGGGTTCCGTCAAAAATTTGAAATCAAAAAGGGTGCCGCGGTGAAAAAACTTTGGGAAACGCTGGTTTAGAGCCTTTAAATTATTTTGGTATTCCTGGAATGTCTTGGAGTTCTGCATTAATAACTTTAGATAAACCCATTGAACTATTGCAAGACATGGAAATTTATAATTTCTATGAGGGTGGTATTCGTGGAGGTCTTACTTTTGTTAATAAACACTTTGTAAAAACTGATGAAACCGCTGAGTTGCTTTATATAGATATTAATAATTTATATGGTTGGGCTTTAAGTTAACCTTTACCTTGTAGCAAATTCAGTTGGATACTTGATGGTTTTGATTCAATATTGTCAGATTGTTTTTCTTTAAATCTTGAATCTTTGTCGTATGGGTATACTCTTGAATTAGATCTTGAAATTCCTTCTGATCTTCACGATAAGTTAGACGACTTTCCTATTGCTGCTGAGAAATTGAAACCTAAGGAATCTAAGGTTGAAAAATTGTTATTGACTCATTACCCAAAAAAAGAATTATGTAATTCATTGGCGTTTACTAAAATTATACTTGTTTCTTGGTAATAATAGTTTGTATGGTAAAACTGTCAAAAACCTGAAAAAAAAGAATGAATTTAAGATTATGTAATGCAGAAAAGATGATTACATATGCTTCTAAACAAACTTTTCAAAGAAGTATCAAAATTGCTGATGATCTAATTGCTGCTTTGTTGAATCCAGACTCAGTATGCTTAGATCGACCGAGTTATATTGGACAATCGGTACTTGATTTGTCCAAACTTCGAATGTACGAGCTACGGTATAAGGACTTGGAAAAATACTGACGACTATTTATTTGTAAGATTAATATAGTTGCTGGAGATACAGACTCTTTCTTCTTGGAGATTAAAAATTATAAACTAGATATTCTTTTGTCTGAAATAGTTAAGGATAATCTTTTGGATACATCTTATTACCCTTCTCATCCGCTTTATTCTAAAAAACTTGATTCGAAAGTAAAGTTGAAGGTTATAACGAATGGGTTTTCCTTCGACCAAAAAATTTTACAGTTAGTTAGATAAATGCCTAAAAGCTAAGGGAGTCACATTGAAGGACACAGCGTTAACTCATAAATCTTATAAGGACTGCTACGAGAAAAATTAAGGTTACTCTAACAAAAAGAGGTTAAAGGGTTTGGTTAGAAAAGAATATATTGAGACTGACAATGAATAAGATGAGTTACTAATTTAGTTTACTGATGCATTACTGTGCATTTCGTAAATTATATATGCATTGGAATTATTGTTGAAGGTGAAAACATGGGAACTAAATAAATATTCAAAATAGCTCTCATCCCTATTTAATTTATTCGACCGGTTAAGGACAACTACCACGTTTTTTTAGAAAATTAAGTTTGCATTTCTTAACTGAACTTCCAATTCAGAATAAGCTAGTAATTATGAGTACTAAATATCAAATTATGCCATTACTAACCTCAAGTGACACCTCAAGCAGGATGAAATGCGTATACCAAATAATACCTACTAATGCAACAAATCAAAGAAATTAAGACCAAAATGAACAACCAAAATCAGTTAATGATAAAAACGAATAATCTAAAAATATGCTCAAATAATGCAGAAAATGAGACAACTAATGATCATTAACAAGATCATTCTAATTTCACTTTTAAATTTAATATAATAAATGAACAATATTTTTAATTAAAATTATGAATTAGAGTTTGTTAAGCCTCCATTTGAAATAATAACTCAATTTAAAACAAGTTTATTTTAAAATAAATCCCGGAATAGAAGCTGCTTGATACTGTTTTCTAAAGAATAATAATTCAAATATATATCTAATTGAAAATAAGAATATATAAAACAGATCATAAAATTCAGATTTAAATAAATATCAGCAATCGAAAGTAGCAATTAATCATCATGACATAGATCATCACTGCAATTTATTAATAGTTTACCTTTTGATTAATAATAAATAGCTTTTGAATTATTCATTTTCGTTTTTTGAATTTCTAAATTAAACGAATAATAAAACATGAATCATATTAATATGAACAAGACAACATATAAAAATCAGTAATAATATAATATCACAAATCGAAAGTAGCAATTAATAATCATTTGAATAAAATAATTATAACGTATATTTATAAATTACCGTTTGTTATCTGATATATTACTCGTTTTCATTCTTTAGCTTCCTATAAAAATTATTAATCAGACGAGTATCAAGTAACAATTAAAATAATTAAACTTTTAAAAATCAGATATAATGTAATATCACAAATCGAAAGTAGCAATTAATCATCATTAAAATTATATTTGAAAATTTGAAGAAAATTAACTTACTAATAAGACAAATCATGTTTGTCAGTATTTTGAATTTTAACGTTTTGTAATTTTAAATTAATATAAACAAATTATTTTTATTTATTCAATAAACTATTTTAAGTGTAAATGATTTAAAAATATTCTACGTGTGTCAAAACTTAGTTTTAAATTAAAAGCTTAATGTATTATAATTATTTATTTTGAAAAAAAAATTTAAGGTCAGTATAATATTTTCTATTTGAATGGAAGCAACTGTTGAGAAAAAAATAAGACATGGACAATTTATTTTAATCCCGCATCAACCCAACATGCTAAAATGTCACTAAGTCAACCCATATCTGGCAATATATTATATTGCATCTCATTGTAGGCCATGTAATTGCATTAATGCTGAGTCCCTGATGAGTAAGAAGATTTTATTGGCTACCACTTTCAAGGGGATTTTCATCAGATACGCGCCTGAAAATTGCTATCATTAGCCACCCGTTCCGAGTAACGTTTGAAATGTGTTAAGGGTAGCAAATAAGAAAAAGATTATAAGAGAGAAGGTACAACTCGGGTAATTAATTATTTTGGTATAATGGTGGGTTACTGGGTTTTTACATTTGTTTTTATCTTTCTATTGTTACCCCAGTAACGCCATATAAATATTTCTTTAGCTACCACTCGAAAACCGTTGCTAGGCAACGTTGGAAATGTGTTTGAGCGGGTGGATTGTCCGCAAAAAGTGAGCACTATTACTAATACTGTAATTGCTCGGACAACCCTCGGGTTCAACGAGCTGTCGATGGAAGACCTATGCTCGCTTTGTGATGTCCCCTGTGAGCAAAGGTTCAAGATCAGACTCATGTTGGTAGGTAAAGCTAGAACGACATTCATGTGACGAAGCGTGAATGCTCATGACCTTTCTGCAGCAATTTAATATTATTCCCATTTTTAACATATCACTTCTAAACGATTTACCAATATTTATAATTTAATTCAATACATAAACAAAGCAGGGCAAATTAGACAATATTGTAATTTAGTTCAATTCATAAGCAATATAAGACAAATTAATTGAGTTTATTCGCCAGGCGGGCGGCTCTGCGTCGGGCGCGTTCTTTACGCCCCGGCCTGTAACTGTTCGAGGGTATTGTTGATGGAGTCGCGACGGGCGCTGGATTGGTGATTGAAGCTTGATATGCCAATTAAGATGGGGCGAAGATAAGAGGGTAGGTTACCGCCTCTCCCTCTCGACTGTCGGACAAGGCAACTTCCAACCCCCTTATCTGTGTTCGGAGGTTCTGATTTAATTGCCGTTCTTCGGCCCAGCCCTTCTGAGCGGCAGTGAGTCGTTGATGGAGCGGTTTGAGCTTTGCAGGATCCACCCAGGTGGATTTCACCTGTTAGACCTCTTTCGTGAATTGAATAATCTGTTCATATAGAGCTTTGTTTGACT
This sequence comes from Schmidtea mediterranea, assembly GCA_022537955.1. NCBI lineage: Eukaryota > Metazoa > Platyhelminthes > Tricladida > Dugesiidae > Schmidtea > Schmidtea mediterranea. The sequence goes on from CM039681.1 coordinate 37,672,849, forward strand.
GTTGGGCACGGGACAATTCCTTCTGTAGAATTTGAATAGGTTCCATTTCTAATAATGTGAATGATTTAAGGTGGGACATTACTGACAAAATATAATTATATGATTTATATTTAAACAAACAAATGGGAAAAAATTCTTGAAGTTCTAATAAAAATTTCAATCCAAATTTCAAGAATACACTTGATTTATTTATCACACATAGATGTCAAAGTTTGCGTTTTTATTAATTCACACTGGGATGGGTTAGGGAAAGCCCTTCTCCACCCATTCTTCTGACATATAGCCAGAGATAGACATGGTCGGCCGTTTGGTGTTCCGAATTCGGGCCGTTGCTGGTTGGGTGGCACGCGTGGCAGTGCCTGGCCGAGCGTGCCAATAATTGTCGGCGATCCGACCCGCCAGTAGATCCTCTTCGACATTCGCCAGATACTGGCGAGCCCGGACCACTTGTATGTCCACCTGTCGTTGGTGGTCCTCCAGTTTCTCAAGTAGACGCTGAGCCTGCCAGTGTATTTCTTCGGCTGGGCTCCACTCTTCGGCCAGCTCTTGACCCAAATCATCCTCATTGGAGTCAGTACTTTGGAATCTCGACGGGGGAAACTCTGGGCATCTTTCTTGCCTAAAGCGTGCCCACGCCCATCTCCACCGGTCCGCAAGGGAAGTCGGCAGGTGGTTCCTTGAACTGAGGTTTTCTGAATAAAAATCATTAACTCCTTGTACTAATTTCTATCAACAGAATGAACAAGACAGATAATTATGGTATTCCTGATTTATTCCTTTGTGAGACTATACCGGAAATTTAAATCTGTCCAAGTCTTTTGGTTAAATCGAAACAAAATCTTACAGTTCCGTGGGTTCTTTAACGTTAAATTATTCCCATTTTCTTTGCTGGAGTATATCTTTCGGCAATATATATAATTTTACTTGAATTTTCAAATATCTGATAGTGATTACAATTGATTAATTTACAAGTAATTTATTTGGTTTATCATCTATCATGACCCATACAAATTTATTACAATCTCCATACTGACTATTAAAAATAATTTTCCTTTATTTAACGCCTAAAATAAATAACTGTCTGCCGCGTCTGGAGAAAATACTATTAAGATTTGTCCGTCGAAACATTTTCAACACAATAATCTCCTAATTTTCCACTAGAAATTAACATTTTATGGGGAAAAGAACACGACCATATTCCCCTATATCTAATCAAAGATAAAATTTCAGTAAATCAGATGGTAACAATTTTACCTAATTACCCATTTCATCGAAGGTTATGTTGAAATATAATCAATCATTTTTCGAGAAAACTCCTGGTTAAACAAAAATCCTAAACATACGGCGAAATTACGAGTGACTTATGAGCGGGTTTTGTGGCCATAATTATAATCAAGCGGTGACAAAAAAATAATGATTATATGGGGTGACGATCAAATTCTATGGGGGGTCGTGGTGTCGAGAAATCCAATGGGTTAGACTTAATAGGTCGAGGATCGAAGTAATAATAATAAATTGTTATTCACAGAGGAAACAAGGTGACTGGTTTTACAATCGACGAAAACGTTAGCGGAGTCGAGGTTAGCATGAATGTAAGGAGATCGTATCGGAGATCAAGTATTATAAAATTATGTATGCATTATTATAAACTACCGATTATAAATGTTACCACAATTATTTATAATTATTACTGGTTATTGTGTATAAATATTATAAAAAATTTTCCTATGATCATCGATTACAATTATTACAAAAAATTATTTATGTTTACTTAATAAATATAAATTTATAATTTCTCACCCTCCGCGGTTACATCCAACGCTGCGGTCACCTCCTCGTTGGGCATCCTTGGCGCTAATTCCGTGTTATCCGACATTGCTGAAGATGAAAGAAAAATATCCAAAATGTTTCGGGTAATCAGTATTTAAGATTTACCGATTGAGTGGGTGTCTATGTCCGGTTAGAACTATTCTACATGTCACCAAATGGTGATTGATTGAATTGAATTTCTTTATCCGGGTATTAATCGCCGTTCGGATGGATTAGTTTATAATAAACAATCACGATATCCGTTCAAATTTTACAATTTAATTTATTAACTGTTTAATTTTTGGAAAAACTATTGAGATTCTATGCTGGAGATTAGTAAGTTTTTTCCTCTTGGGATAATAACGGTGGAAAACTCGCTCGTGTCATCGCCAACTTTACGATGTCACGGCGGGTGTTCCCACGTTATTTCTACTTCACGTCAATTTATTTGATTTTAATTTATTTTCATTAATATTTAACACATTCATTTAAAATTTCAAGAGTTCACCGCGCTGGAAAAATCATGAGCATCTTCTCGTTCACCAATATTGGAATTTTTAATTACCGGATTGTATTCCTATTCACTGGATCTTTACTATATTGAGTTATCATTTTCAATTTTCAGTCGATTTTTCGGAAAACGTCTAGTCATTATGTTTTACGCCATTTAATATTTAATGCTGGATCAATGGGTAATTTAAGTCACCGGCTACCGTGGTCGGGCCTGCGCCGGCGATCGGGAGCCGGGGAATCACCCATGAATCAAGAACCTGTTGAGCGCTTTCAATCAAAATCAACTGTTATATTCTAGGAGAGCGAATATCAATGGCGGATGGCCCATTTAGCGAATTCATCCCGTCAATGCCACAGCGATATGACTGTGGAAACAACTGAAGGGTCGATTGAGTTAGCTGTTCAAGTGGGTCATGCAATCTTTATAATAAAAATTTTCCTATTCTATCGATGCTTATACCTTTGATTCAATTATTAATTTAGGCTGATTCAGTTTTAGATGGGGTCAAATTCAATTTATGGCTGGCTTTTATAAAATAAAAGAAGGCGTCTCTATCAGCTGTACTGATGGATTTGGATCTGAATAAATTCTTGGTTTTGCTAGAAAGTTGGGGTGATCGATTTAATAATAATTTAGAAGTTTTTATTTAAAGTTTCATTTAAATTAAATTTACTAATTCATTTAATAGCAGTGATTTCATATTAATTTCATTCCCCGTAGCCTTCCCCTTTAATAAGCCTTAAGCGCATTTTATGTTTATATTATATTTAATGAGTGCCCACTGGACTACTCGGTGTGGTGATTTTGAGCCGTGTGTAGAATAATTTAGGTCGAATTTAAAGAAAACTAGAAACGAGGAAGAAGCCAAAAGACCCCTTCCTTATTTCTCCTTTCTTCTATACGGAATAATATTGACGTTCCAACCCCTGCGTTCCGCACGCCGGGTCTTCACGGGCACAGATCATAGGCGATATTCCACGCACTTACACGAATCTGAATAGTATGTAGATTTTACTATCTTGCGGTGTGTCTTTGGCTGTGGGCCGGAAAAATTTCGACAATAAAACCATTAATTTATGAGAATTAAATAAATTTTATGCATTATAAATATTTATTAATATATTAAAACAATATAACAAATTACTTGCCAAAATCATCATACAGAAATTACAAATACATCCCTCCCCACGCCGACTTCCAAGCAGAGCTCTACCGAGGTTGCGAGGATGGGACGTGGAGAGAGAGTTTCCAAATAAAACTTTTGCTCATCTAAAAATAGTCTCGAAATAGATTTTTAAAATTAGTTCAAAAATTCGATTTCAAAATTGATTTGAAAAATGGTTAAATCTTATGTGAAAATGCATCGGTATATATACCTATTTTCTGTCCCTAACCTCGCGTGTTCTATTTGATTTAGTAAAACAAAATTCGACCTTGATATTTTCTAGTGTATTCTAATCTTTATTTTTATTATTTTCTAATTTATTTTGATAATTTTTTTATTTAAAATTTTTATTGAATTATTTCTAATTCAAATTCTTTGATTAAATTTCATTTTCATGAAAATTTCCATTTTTGTTAAATTATTAAATTTCGGTCGAATTTGTTGGGTTTTCATGTTATGTTTGTATTTGTATCGTGCCGATCTTGTTGCATTTTGTTATTATTTTAATTTATTTTTATGTTTATTATTTTATATGTAATTATCTTTTTTCTCATATTTGATAGGGTTTAGTTGATGTTTTAATAGGTTTGAGTTTAAATTTGCATGTTATGTTTGCATGTGTGTTGCCGATCCATTTAAACATTTTTCAAGGCCGTTTGTGTTCTGGTTCAACAATAATATGAACTTAAAGGGAAGCCGCAAACCAAAATCTGTTAAACGGATTCTAATTGGTATTGAAATTATTAATCAAAGATAATACTTCTTCTATATATTGTTGGGCCCCGGAACTGAATTTTGTTCGAATGAATCGGAAATAACACGCAAACACAACACGCAGATTTAAAATCAGACCCATAAAACATCAATTAACCACGTTAAAATACAAGAAAGAAATAATTAAAATATAAAATCATGTGTCACACCAACCATCTCTAGAGAGCTCTGTTTGGGTGTTCACATGAGGAAGGGATAATATGTGTTGAATGATTCGAATGATATACTTCAATATGATCTTATTTGTAGTACAGCAATAAACGTTTTAAATACCATAACTTATTACGTCGAAATTTTTCCGGCCCGCAGCCGACACATCACCGCAAGGCAGTAAAATATACACATCACAACCGAACTGTGTAAGTCCGCCAATAGTTCGTGCCCGTGAAGGCTACGGCGTGAGAACGCAGTAGCTGGAACGTCAATATTATCCGTCTATAGGGGAGGTAGGGAGGTAGTCTTTTGGCTGCCCCTCCACCATTCATTTCCTAAAAATTTGACCTAAACTTTCAGATGACAGTCGGCTTAAAATCACCACACCGAGTAGTCCAGTGGACACTCGTAATTTTCTAATATTGACATAAATGGTCTTAAGGTCAAATAAAGGGGTTAACTGGGAATGGCGCTGTAAATTGTTGCTATGATCACGATTAATATACAAGTGTTAAAATCAGTAAAAGTAATAATTAACTAATATCACAGAAATTAGATTGTCAGAGAAAGTAATGTTCGATATAGAATTTTAGTTGCTATGATCACGATTAATAAACAAGTGTTAAAATCAGTAGAAGTACTCATTAACTAATATCACAGGAATTAGATTGTCAGAGAAAGTAATGTTAGATATAGAATTTTAGTTGTTATGATCACGATTAATAAAAAAGTACTAAAATCGGTAAAAGTAACAATAAATTGATATCATAGGGATTAGATTATCATAGAAAGCAATGCTAGAAAAATTTAATTGCTATAATAAACGAGTACTAAAATCTACAAAACGCAATAAATAACGTAATAAGAATTTAACTATTAGGAAATTAATCATAGGTACAAACTTGAGAGACTATAATAAATTAACCGTGGATTAAGGAATGAGTACTAAAATCGACAACCAGTAAAGAAGATCATTGTAGGAATAATAGTAGCTATAAACCTAAACGCTATAATGAGATTAACAATCATGAATTAATGAGTAATAAGCTCGGTAAAGTTAACAAAATGATAATAGTTACTGTTGGCGAATAGGGTGGATTTTTATTTACTTTTTCTAGGGTATTTGTGCATCTACCCCCTAAACGCCATCAAGATTATTATTCTATCCCTCCTATGTACCCATGGTGATTGCCATGTTGGTAATGTACATAGAGGTCGAAAATTCATGAGCATGTGAGCTCCATTTCTAGAACTACTCCTCACGATATTTTCACTTTCGGGTTCTGGACTGCCGATGGAAGGTCTTACGTCTTTCTCTTTCTATATCCTGGTCCTTACTCGTCTATTCCTACAATTTCCATGCTTATTTGTCGTCTTTACCCATTATTTATAAATTTATCTTTCAAAAATTTGGGCAGCGTTCCTCCCTTATTTTTTGGTAAATTTCCTATTTCATTTGTTTAATCACGGTTTCGACTACATTTTTCCTAATTTACCTTTATCTTTCCCTATTTTAAAATTTGATTAACAATTCTTTAACTCCCGGTACATTTCCCATGATTTTAAATAGTTACAACCCTCTGCGGTCACTTTAATAAACACTACTCCCTTCTGCCAGATTATATCATTCAACTTTTGGAAAACTACTTTCAAATTTACATTCCTACACTATCCTATCCTTTCCTACTTGATTTTCTGATTAATTTTCTGGCAAAGTTTAAAATTTTCCCTACAAAACTTTATTCCCCCTTAACTAAAGTCGCACTTTCCATGAGTTTAACTTCTGCTCGCCCGGCCACTTTTCAGTAGCCGCTACGAGTCGTTCAACGATGCCCTGCGTGGAGATCCTGTGCAATTGCCAGACCCTACTGCGGACTACCGAGGTTTCAATGAGGCGCGACCCACGAGCACAACTAAGGAACTTAATCCCCCAGCTGGCCCTAGATCTGTCGCATTGAGAGCTATTGAAATACGTATTATAAATGAGATTTTAGGGGGACTTGTCAGTGGCACCAAAAGATTCCACGACCATCCAGAATAAAATCAAAATAACAAGACTTTAAATATATATTTATACAAGAAAACAATACTTACAATCCACAGTCATACAACCAAATTGGAAAAATTGGCATAAAAATTCTTGTCTAAGAATGACTCACAGTTCGTCTAAGAAAGCCTAAAAATTTTGTCTAGTAGTCTCCTGACTGAAAAAATTTCTGAAAATTATGAAAATGACTGCCGTATATATAGTATTTTTGTGCCTGTGTGCGACCAATGGGCGATTTTTCGCGATTTTCAGGGTTTTTTAATTATTTTATTAATTTCAAAATATTTTTGTAATTATTTATATATTTTTCTTTATTTTTTGATATATTAATATTTTATTGTTGGATTTTATTTTTATTATTATTTTCTTACAATATTATTTTTTAACCCCAATATTTTGTTTTCTGGTCGCCTCTTCTGCCTGTGTTTTTTCTAAACCTTATTTTGCAAAGTTTTGGCAGTTTATTTTATTTTTCGTATGTTTCTTTCTGCATCTGTAGGCTTTTTTTCAGAATTTTAATTAATTATTTGTTTTTATTTAATTTTGTTATATTTTTAATTTGTTTTAATTAATATGTTTTACTTTATTTTTGGTCTCTTCTTGCGGTGCGTGTTTATGTTACAGCAGCCATATTGACAATTTCCAAACGACATTAATTATTTTGTTTTAACTTATACGATTTTCACCTTTTTGTTTAAATTGGTTTTGTAATTTTGTTTTAATTTGGAAAATCCGGTTGCCCTCATGGAAATTTAACACCCTCGAGTATATTAGACGAGATAAGGGAGTAATGAGACCCCAGAAAATAATATTAAAAGGTTAATAGAAATTTTAGCCTCGGCAATAATAACATTAATTCCCGAAGTTCCCTCGAGGAAGGCCCAATATTAATAATAGGGTTAATTTGCTAACCCGGTAAAATAGTATGATGCGTCAAACATTTCACGTCGCTGTAATACCACCCCAACACTAGGAATTGTCATACAATTAGAATAATAAATGCCTAATAGGACAAGATACAAATAAAACAAAACAGTTTTGAGGTAAGAAATTAGGATCAGCATGACGATAGGATAAGTCCACCACAATGACGGATGTATAAGTTTACTACCAGAGTCGATGCCATCGTTAACATAACATAGTGATCAGAGAAACCTCTTCTTCGGGGATAAGAAATCCCACACCCGTAATCCAGCTCGGGAGATCCGAGGGCAAACTGAATTTCTTCTAGCTCGCTTGAGGAGCATCAGCGCCAAACCAACAAACAAGTGGAAAGAGCTAGGCAACACTTAGCCGAAATTAACAAGGCCATCTCTTTGGGAAGTATTCCAAGTACGGATGGGTACGCCTCTCCGTACAACACGTCCTTCAACTTTGACGATCCGAACCTGGATGAGGAGTCCGCGGCAATTAACGTGGTGGTCCCACGGAAAATCCTTACAAGGGAAATGCGGGACGGAGAAAGACGTCCCAACGGCAACTACGAGCATCCATATACCCGCGAGTTTCCCAGGCGAGACAGGGATTGAGACCGTCCAAGACCTGAGTGGTATTATTGTACGATACAAATAAATCTTGGGCTCCATCTTTTGCTTTCTTACTTACAATAATTAATAATATAGAATCATAATGTACTAAGGATAAGATTTTAAATTTAGAAATATAAATGAAATAAGTGATCTTTGTGAAGAAATATATAATGTAATGACGATTTCTTTTCTTGTAGATATGGAACCATACAGGATTTTACAAAGTGAATTAGATAAGGCCCAAAGATTGAACGGAGAGCTGCACCAACAAAGTATGCAGCTAACGAGAGAAATCCAACAGATAAAATCTAGCTGGATAGAGCCGAAGAGGGTAAAGGCTCTATATCAAAAAATGACAGCCGCCCAACGGAGTTGGGCTGAAGAGAAGCAACTAAATCAGAACCAGAAAACTCAGATTCGCGGACAAGAGGTAGCGTTATCGGCGTGCCAGGAAGGCAACGCGGTAACCTACCCGTTGGTTTTTGCACCGGCCCAACTGGCCTATAAAGAAACTACAGCAGCCACAAACCTGCGAGTAAACCACCCAGGCATCGACCCGGAAGGAACGAGCCAGCCAAGCGTCGGGCCGCTCGACCAACAGAATAAAATGTGTTCATAGTTATTATTTAATAAATGTTTTCTTTTTTACTGATCTTCCCAATAATTCTTTTAATACCGAGACTAACTAGTGTAATTATTAATAGCGAAAGATCTATTCCATGTGATGAAAAGGACAAACGTACGAATATGGGACCAGAATAGACAAAAGCGCACACGGACCTTCTAACGGTAGTGCGTTGAACCCATCTTGAGGTCGGACCAGAGTAGTTCCTTCGTGGCACTCACCTTTGGTGACTTCAAAACAAATGGTTGCATTACCAACGTTGCCTAGCAACGGGTGACCATTGGGTGCAAAGAAAAATTCTATTTCTGGTCAAGGTTATACCAACCATAAACCCCACAATATGAAAAACAAAAATCAGAAACAGTCAGTATTTCGCCCAAGATAGGGAAGAAGAATTCGATATCAAGATTAAAAAGCAGATTGTTAAAGTAAACAGCTAGAGTCAACAATACAAATCATGAAAAAAGAATCAAGTTTTATCAAAGAATTAAGAAACGAGTGATTTTTATTATGGAAAGTACAGAGCCAAATTGGTCACAGCGAGACCAACTGAATAATTAGAATAGACCGTTTTATTGGGATATATAAAGGTTTTATGATTGGTGAATTGTACAATAAAGATTTTGAAAACAATAATAAGTTGGCTAGTTTTTGTCTAATTGTTTCTTATATAACCTGTAGTCAGAGACACGGCTAATATTATTTCATAGCCAAAATTAAAGTTTACTAAAAGCTTTATTATTTTTTGATAACTTCAGTATAAAAGTTATTTGAAATTTATTTATGTTGCTTTTAGATCACACTAGAAATGTTTTATAATAACAATAAAAATTTTAAATGAATTTTTTTTAAAATTTATACATTTCCGTTTTAACGAATTAAAAAAATAGAATCAATTTGAAGTAAAAATATTTTAATAATGGCATATTACGAATGAATTTCAAATATTTTTATTCGTAAAAGTATTACTTTTTTAATTAAGGTTTCTTAAGTTTTTTTATTATAAATCTTTTAATTATTTAACAAATACTAGATTATTAAGTTCTTGTTGATATTTTATTGAAGCCATTATTAGGTTCATGGTGAGTTAAATATTACATTTCTTAATTTTAAAACTATTTGCTATATTATTTTAAATCAATTAAACATATAATTACATCACGTTATTAATTTGGATATTTTGTGATATTTTACTGCCTTAATATTTAATTATAATTTTCATTAATTTTTAGAATTAGTTTCAAGATAATTTTCACTAATATATATGTATTTCTCATTGTAATTACAAATTTGTTTAGAAATCATTTTTAAAATATTAATTATTTTTTGTTAGCATTAATATTTGAGAAATAAAAATACGATTAGCAAGCATACATATTTACGCGGCTGTCAATCGCTGGTATGTCCGATTGGCCCAAGATGGTTCGATCCAGGTACACTTTGCTCTCTGAATCTGTCGACTCATCTGCAATAGTTGCGTGTTTAGCTTCGCATTTTCGCGATGGAGTTTGGATAGTTCTTTCCTCATTGAGCATATGAGGTCCGTGCCTAGAATTAAAATAGAGTTCAGATTTCAGATATGAATATACACATGTATTTCTGCATAGTTTTTACAAATGAACCCTTTATATCACGAGTGACAATCCTCATCTATCGTCGTATCTGTCATACGTACTCTTAATGGCTCTACATTAGATTTGGATTATCTCATTTCGTGGTTGTTATTTACTTATTTCACCGAATTTATCTAAATTAATTACCTAGGGGTCGATCTAACTTTTGTATCATACCCTTTATTCTAATCGTGAGCTCTACTACATTGTGCTGATCAACCACCCGTTCTTCGTGGGCTGATCCCTCATAATTTTCTATACGGTGTGTATTAAATTCAGGTGTTAGCTTTATATTCAATGTCTTTTCGGATTTGTTTATTCAAGTGTTCGTTTTATATTTGCTGTTTTCTCATAATTTATTTATTCATTCTCATCAATGAATTCAAAATTCGATTTGTAGACAACCATTTATTTAGTTTTTATGACAAATGATTCGACATCTTCCATTCCCGCTTAACTACGTCTAATGTCCTTTCGGTAGCCATGTTGTTGGGAAGCTGAGTCTCCCATTGGACATCACCGTAATACGCATGTTCTCCGTCTAAGTGTTGAATTACGACTCTTTCAAGAGCTGGCGCACGAATGAGACACCTTGGCATCACTACATTGAGAGGCGTTTCCATATCCACTAGTGCTGGGTCGTCCAGCTCAAACGATACTCCATAGCGTGGATGGTTAAATACATTATCGATCAGAACCACGCGTTATAGTGATTAGTAGAAGTACACTTGCACTCAGGTTCAAATTAATATTTCATATTTATGATGTTCCATAACCCCACTGACAAATTGGAAAATTGTTCATAGGTAATTAAATCATTTGATAAATTTAAATAAATACAAATAGGCATCATGTACGTATATAATATTGTGTTCCAATAGAAGAGAACCACAGGTTACTTACACTCAAGTCGACAAATACAGGTATAGATAGAAATAAATCAAGTACTCCGAAATAAAACATCAATAGCACAGTATTATTCAACATCTAATAAACGGCATAAAGTGAGCCATGAATCGACAGTAGTGATGATTTTGACAGATTCGCAAAGAGATTCACGTCAGCACCCACGATAAGCTACCGTAGCCTAACCGATCCTACAGAATGACTACATCAAGTCCACAGTAATAACGTAAAATAATAAAATACCTCTAACAAAATCGTCATCACAAAATCACAAATGGATCCACCTACGTAAATTGCTAAAAATGCTTCCGATCACTGGACACGATTCTCATCCATCCAGTCGGAACCATATAGCGATCGAGATATTGTAACCTGACCTAGAAATCAAGAAGTTACATCTATAATCTGTGAACGATTCATTCGCTCTCCACTGAGGGTCTGAAGTTGAGGTTCTTGGAGAGGAGAACTGACCCAACAAACTGGCATTCGATGTGGGTACCTCCCATCCGAAGTACTAGCTCGAGACTAGTTGGGTGAAATTAATTTCATTTTCTTGTGTGCATGTTTTAAGATTTAATTATGGTCAAACTAATGAGAATAATTAATTTAACATCATTTGACTTTAATGATCAATGAGATAATAGAGAGTTGGTTATGAAGCATCTCGCATAGATCAATTACCATGGTTGATGTGAAGAAATTTATTAGTATTGGGCCAGAACACAAACGGCAAACATAATGCAAACATAACACGCAGATTTAAATTCAAACCTATTAAAACACCAATTAACCCTATCAAAATGCGAGAAAGAAAACAATTAAATATAAAATTACAAACACGAAAATAAATTAAAATAATAACAAAGCGCAACAAGATCCGCACGAAATAAATATAAACATGGTGGGTTACAGGGTTTCAAATCTTGCTTATCTTCCTGGCGACCCTAGTAACGCCATACAAAATGATACTGACCCACTTGGCACCCGTTGCTAAGCAACGTTGGTAATGTGTTCAAGTGGTGGATTATCCGCAAAAATTGAGTACCATTGGCTAGTACTATAGTTGCTCGGACAACCCTCGGGTTCACGAGCTGTCGATAGAAGACCTATGCTCGCTTTGCTCTGTCCCTCATACTTATTCACGATTAGTGCTTAATCGACTGTGAAACAAATTGGCGGTGTTGGTATACGGTTATATTAAAATAATATTTCAACTACATTTAAGACTATTTTATTCGATTCAGACACATGTACAACCGTTACTACTGGACGTATTGGAGTTGTGCTGCGCGACGTCGGGCACGTTCCTTACGTCCCGGTCGACGACTGCTGGGGGTGATGGGTTGTTCTGCTGACTTGGTAGCTGTCTGCGGCATTTGAGTGGGGGCGAAGATGAGCGGGTAAGTTACCGCTTCACCTTCCCGGCATACCGCTAGGGCGACTTCGAGTCCCCGAACCTGCGTACGCAGACTCCGATTGAGCTGGCGTTCCTCGGCCCAGCCTTTTTGAGCTGCGGTGAGTCGTTGATACAGGATCTTCGTCCGTTTAGGGTCTAAATAAGTCGCTTTGACCTGCTGCATCTCGCGAGTTAATTGCAGGACCTGACTAAGTAACTCTGTATTCGTCTGCCTCGCGCGATCTAGTTCCGTCTGCAGGATCCGTAGAGAGGACATCGCTGTAATTAAATGGGTTGTTACACGTCAATTTATGATTGGTCTAAATGTTTTAATTTTTTCAAACAAATCGAAAGTTCATTTTCAGTTATGTGAGAAGAAAACACGCAGGTCTAATTATTTATCAAATCACTACATCAATTTGTCCGTTAGTTCAATCGTCCGGGCAGTACCGCTTTAGGCTTCTCTTGAGAGCTTCCACCGTGTAGGGCCGCCTAGTGTCTCGAACCGGACGAGGTGGATGGGCGACGGCGATCCGCCCGGCAAGGATGTCATCCAGCACGTTTGCAAGGTACATCCTTGCCTTGACTACTTGCAAGTCCACCCGCTCCTGCACCCGCTCCCACTGGGTGAGGAGGTCCTGCGCGTTAGAAAATATCTCGGCAGCTGGGTACTGCTGTCTATTGAGTCCCTCAGGGTCGTTATTTAGGTCCGGTGCCCTCCGAGTGGCCGGGTACGGCCATTGCCGACGAATTTTTCCGATCGTTCCTGTTCTCCTGGGTGACTCCTTCCTGGATGGCGTGTCGGTTGATCTGGTGTCTGTCCATTCTAGAGGCATGTTTGGCTGAAAGCAATATATTATGATCAATCACTGGCGTATGATGAACGAAAGAATAAAGCGGGTTATCTAAATTGTGCGTGCGATTTATTATCTGACTCGCTAACGGCTAAGTGATGACTGTTGGGCTTTCGTATCGTTTAATATCATGTTGTTGAAACTTGCGTTCGGTCACGTACTGTCATTTGTCCATGTTGGGCGGGACTTAACATTAGATCTTTCGTTAACATTAGAATTGACGTTAACATTAGGGTTAGGGGTTACGGAGGGGTTTCCATTTAGTTGTTAACATTTCGGGCCCTCAAAGTGTCTGAATTGGTCCACCTTGATTCATGTCTCCTATTTAGATGGCTTGGCCATGCACCTCTACAAAAAACAATATTTGGGACTTACTTACCAACCTACATATGTTTAGTCTTTTAACAAAAAAAATTGGATTTGACGCTACTGGGTAAACGCAGTATTGTTTAATATAAAACAGTTATATTTCGACATCGCTTGCGATACTTATTTGAAATTTACTTTATAATTTTGTAGTCACATTAGAGAAGCTTCAAGCCCATGTTTACAAATTAAAAACAAATTCTTTTTGATTTCGTGAGCCATTCGATCAATTTTGGAATTTTACTAATTTACATAAGTCGATTCTCGTGCATGTTTCAGATGACGGAGATGCACATCCGCCCCGAGATAGTTTATGTTTAGATTTACGGCGCCTATTAGGTCTACTGTAATTCGATCTGTCTGATCTGGCGATAATATATTCGGTCTATGTTTATTGTTCGCCGATAAACCGGCTATATTTTTCGTTCGATAAATCTATTATTCAGTGTTATTTAATCAACGTGCTATCTTAAAATTTTCAATTGCAAAGCTCGGTCAGATCAACTAAGGTAAGGTATCGTTTTAATCGCTTCTTATACCTTCATCTGTTAGATTTTTAGGGTCACATATGCGCTTCTACTATGGATTCTGATGGATTATTTCCCGTATCGTTTGGATATTTTTATTTACCAGCGGTTGGAAGTTATCTCAGTTCACGTCTACATTGGTCGATCGTAAGACAGATTTGCATTCTCCTGATCTATTAGTTGTAATATAAAGTTGTGTTCTTCCATTTTATTTGAGTATTGATGGACTTTCGAATGTCGTGAACTATTTATTACGAAAATCCCCGTGATTCAAATCGCGTAGTTAATTTGGTGTACCTAACATATGAACTTTAACCAGCTGGCCTATGGGTTCTTTACTGCTAACTGATGATCCTGATTGTCGAATTTATGTTAGGTTGTAATTCATGAATTGTTTTATTTAATGTTTACTCGATTTTTGGTCGTAACTCATTAACAATTTATGGTCATTATAACTTTATTCCATTGGGTTTACTTGAATTAGGTTGATAATTCGAATGATTTTTACTCGTTTACTGCAGAAGATGGGATGAAGTTAAGGGTAGTAACTAAAACTATTAATTCCATTACAATAAGCTTTACTAAATTTTCTACGACATTAAACGGATTTATTCGTCGAAATTGATCGTCACTAATATAGCTAATTAGGAATTTGTTTTATTTCTGGCAATCAGGTTTACCTAGTTTTATTACTTTGCTTTACTCCTAGGAATAGATTTTTCATCCGATTCGTTCTCTCAGTAAACTCATCTGCCAACATTGAACTATAACTTTAAATTATTACCAATAATTACTATTCGCTAATGCTACTTTGCTCGTAAGTTTCACCTAATGAGTTGGTTTACCCTTCATCTAAATTGTTTTAAAGCTCTACTTGTATTTTGGGTACCTCTCGCACTCAAGTTCATTTAAAACGTGAATTTGGTTTACTATTATTATCACTAAGGTTGCTTAATCTTTTTGAACCATCGACCTTCATCGTAGTATCGAGTTTTATCTAAGTCAGGGGTTTAAATTAATTATAAGTGGCATCCAATTTACTCTAAAAATTATTTCACGAGTTTTAGTTATATCAGTGATGTTTATTTAAGTTATTACAATACCCTTTTTTACTTCCTATTTTATTTCGTTTACTTTAATCAAGGAGTTAGTTTAGATCGAACCGTGAGTCACTTAAATTTCCAATAATTATTTTATTAAAATCCACATTAATTAAGGGAATATTTATTTTAATGACGACAAAAAATCGGCTAACTTGATGGGTAAATTCAAGTTAAGGGACTCACTGAACTACTTATGATATTTATGTTTTATTTTCGATGAGCTAATATACTACCAGTTAAAACATCAATTTAATTTATTTATACCAACGATTTCAGTTGATTTATCCCCGTACCCTTTCCCTTTAATAGATCTTAAGCGCCTTTGTGTTTATATTATATTTATTGAGTGCCCACTGGACTACTCGGTGTGATGAGTTTGAGCCGTGTATGATATAATTTTAGGTCGATTTTACAGAATTGAGGAACGAGGAAGCAGCCAGAGACTTCTTCCTTATTTCTCGCTTCAGCTATAGGGATAAATATTGACGTTACGACCGCTGCGTTGCGCACGCTGAGTCTTCACGGGTGCATATCATTGGCGATTTTCCACGCACTTACATGCATTTGCACTATGTTGATTTTACTAACTTGCGTGATGTGTCGGCTGTGGGCCGGAAAAATTTCGACATTTAAAATTTATAATTTTATAAAGACATATAAATTAAGTTATACATATTAATAAAATTTATTGATTATAAAACAAATAAATTTACCCATTTGACCATTCCATAAAACATCAAATCATAAAATAGAGCATAAAACAACATAAATACCTCTCTCCCCACATCAACGCCGAGCAGAGCTCCATTGAGATGCAAGGACGTGATGTGGAAAGAGGGTTCCAACCAATATGCTTCTTACCTAAAAAAGGTTTCCAAATACGTAATTTCAAACAGAAATAGTTTTCTTTCGAAAAATGGTTTTTGGTTTTCAAAAATGGTTTTAAAGTCCAAAATTGGTTTAAAATGGTTTCTAAAAATGGTTTACTTAAATGTGAAAATGGATCAGTATTTATACCTATTTGTATGACGTGTGAAATTTGATGCAGTAAAACAAAATTCGACCTTGTTCTTTTCTAGCAAATTCTATTATTTATTTTTATTATTTTTCGATTTATTTTTATAATTTTTTATTTATAATTTTTATTGAATTATTACTAATTCAAATTTTTCAATTTAAATTCCACTTTAATGAACTTTAATCGATTTTTCTAATTTCGTCGAATTTGTCGTGTTTTCTTGTTGTATTTGTGTAGGTATCGTGCGGATCTTGGTGCATTTTGTTATTATTTTATTTTATTTTTATGTTTATTAATTTATATTTAATTCTTTTATTTCTTAGATTTTATATGGTTTAATTGGTGTTTTTTCAGGTTTATTTTAAATTGCGTGTTGTATCTGCGTGTGTGTTTCTGATCCATTTAAACATTTTTCAAGGCCGTTTACGTTCTGGCCCAACAAACATAACACGAAAACCCAACGATTTTGACCGAAATTTGACAACTTATTAAAAAAAATGCGAAATTTCATGAAAATGAAATAAAAATGAAATAATTTGAATTAGAAAAAATTCAATTAAAAATCTAAAGAAAAAATTGTCAAATAAAATCTCAAAATAATAAAATTAAAGATTAGAATATACCAAAAAATTCCAAGGTCAAAATTTGTTTTACTAAATCAAAAAGAACACGCAAGGTTAGGGTCGTACAATAGGTATATATATCGATTCATTTTTACACAATTTTAACAATTTTATCAGTTTTTTCAAACTTGAAATTCATTATTTTCACGACGTATGTGAGAATTTTCTTTTTATTTGAAAAACTCCCTCCACGTCGCATTCTCGCAACCTCAATGGAGCTCTGCTTGGGCGTCGGCGTGGGGAGAGCGATGTATGTATGATTTTTAAACATTATGATTAATGCACGAGTAATTTATATTTTTTATTTTTAATAAATATCTATAATGCATAACTTCGTTTTATGTTGTCGAAATTTTTCCTGTCCACAGCCAAAGACACACTACAAGTTAATAAAATCTAACATATTATTCGAATTCGTGTAAGTGCGTGGAAAATCGCCAATAATTCGTGCCCGTGAAGACTCCGGCGTGCGGAACGCAGGGGTCGGAACGTCAATATTTCCTCGTCTCTCAATTTCCATAAACTCGACCTAAAATCATATTCACACACGGCTCAAAATCACCACACGAGTAGTCCAGTGGGCACTCATTAACTATAATATGAACACAGTGCGCCTAAGGTCAACTAAAGGAAGGTAACGGGAAAATAAAGTAAAGTGAGATCGTTGTTATGAATTAAAATTAACTATAAATCCAAACTGTTACTGTATAACCATAAATTTAAGCATTTGATACGAAGATAGAGTAATCATTAATAATGAGCGGTTACCATAAACGTAAGATGATTAACAATTCCAAGTAAGAATTATAAGTGTGAGTAAATTAAGTATCGAAGTAGTTGTTATACACTCGGATAGGGTAATAAAGGGTTAAAACGAAATGACAAAAATTGCTCTCTTTAATTGTTAGTTTACGCTAAATACAATAGGTTAATCACAAACCTGATAGGTGCATTTTGACAAAAATCTGGATAAATTATAACTACAGAGATTTGAAATGCTATTCCACCCCAAAATGTAATAATTAATTCAATCCAAGTTAAAACTAAAATGACAAGTATAGAACTCCAAATAATAACGACCATTATTAAGGCAAATGGCAACATAAAATCATGATTATGAGCCTCGAACAACCTTGTTCTAGAAAGAAAGTTTCTTAATTTAAACACAGGAATTACTGGAATAACCAAATCAGCTCGATAAAGAGGGTAAGTGCGAACTAGACCAAATTTAAATAAAGGGGTTACAATAGATTAAAACCATTAATCTACACTAGAAAACTAATAGATTGAATAATATCGTGTAATGATACAATGCTAAGACTTCATCAAATCTAATAAATGGCGCCAGTTTTCTACCGAAGTCCTCCGAGTTAGAGTTAACTTCTAAAGCCCGAAAATCAGAAAAATCCCTGAACAGAATTAGGAATGACAAATCGAAAAACACTTCCCATTAAGACGATTCACTAAAAATCCCCGAAACGGAAAATTATTAAGAGAAAGCTCTAAGAGTTTGATTTCCAAAGAATACTTATCATCCATACGGTAAAAATAAAATCCCTTCAAAATCCGAATATAGAATTTATAAACTTTAATTTCTAAATAATACCTGTCATCAACACGGTCGGCTCCAAAATCCACGAAAAAATAAAAATAAAAACTTTAAAGAGTTAGCTTCCAGACAATGCTTATCAGTCATACGACCTAAACGAAAAATTCCCTGAAAAACTAAGAATGAAAAATTCATAAAGTCAATTTCTAAATAGTACTCACTATCAATACGATCAAGTCAATAAACCCAGGAGTATACCGATTAAAATGTCCACCAGATATACGACCTCTAATGCTAAAAAAGTCAAATGACGTAATACCCCCATAAGAATTAAACCCCTGAGAAATTCAGGAATAAAATTTAAATACTTCTAGAATAATACCTATAGTCAATCCAACCTAACTGGAATAAATTAAGTAAACCGGAATAAGTAGAAATAATTAATAAAATCAATGGGAAACTTGAAGATTTACCATGCACATCTGCATTGCCAATTGCCACGGCGTGGATCAATAGTGCCTACTGATCTACAGTCACCCGTTTAACATGCCCAGAATAGTATAGGCACTAACTTTTCCGTGCATACCTGATAATATTTCAACCGCCGGTACACAGAATTCTACTAATATACAGGCAAGGAGTGCGAGCTAGACGTCGCACCCCGTGCGCCCTAGCATACATGGCTAGCGAATCCCCTACAGATAAGGGCAGATAAAATTTTCCGACCCCGGCGCACACAAACTAATATATCTGGTCGACCAACGCTGGTTAAAAATGCATGATCGTCAAAATAAAATTAATGAGATCGAAATGGATAGGACCCCAGACGAAGACTTAGTCCCAAACCTAAGGCCCCGACCGACAAGTAAGAATCTTAATTTTAGATAATTCATGATTAATTACCAAATTTACGTTCATAATTTAATTTCAACCCCATAATTTTACTAGTAAATACCACTTTCATTCCCACAATTTATTTATTAGTTAAAAGATCTCATTTTTATAATTTATTAATTACTGAGTTCAAGACCATGATTTAGCTGCTAATTTTATTCGCATGATTTTACTATGAAATATTACATTCATCCCCATAGGTTTACTATTAGTTACAAATTTTATTCTTTTAATTCATTATTAATTGCTGAGTTCATGTTCATAATTTAATTGTTAATTTTCACCCTTATAATTTCATCATTAAATGCCACTTCCATTCCCATAATTTCATTATTAGTTGAAAGATTACGTAATTACTAAGTTTATATTCCTGGTTTGATTGCCGAATTTATTCTTATAGTTTTACTATTAAATGCCACTTTTATCCCCATAGTGTTACGATTAGCTACCAATTTTTATTCTCATAATTCATTGATAATTACCAAATCTATGCTCACAATCCAATTGCTAATTTCATCGCCGTGATTACATTTTTAATGACTCCGAGTATTAACTAAGGATGCCGCAGCACTAATACCCCGACATGGTCCCAGGAATTAGTAATTATAATCAACTTTGGACCATAAAAATAAAACGAATTATCTAGATTCGATTAGAGGAACTGTCAATTGACATAATGACATTTTTCCTAATTCGATTTTCACTTAACTAGTTAAGCGATAATAATTGGCGACCGAAGAATGCATTAACCTAGGTAGGGAATAACTGCAAAACTTTACTTCGATTCTGTCTGAATATTTATTATTAGGGTTCTTACTTATTAACTAGATTATCACGTTCGCTTATGTAACAGGAACCAGGGAGTAGGATCTCGAATATACTTCAATTAAATGGATAGTTTAAATACCAAAATCTAAATTCTAACCCGACTAAAGAATCGCTGAAAATGGTGATCCCATAGGGAAAATCTTCCCGGAAGTCGATCCTGGAATAAAATGGATTTAAAGAAATCAAATGGTCGAGAGAATGAGGCAGAGTTAGAACTTCTTCTAGCAACGACGAATTCGTCACCTAAGGTGTAACATATTTTAAGCAACTAGAGAATTTTAACAAAAGTCGTAAACTTCTTCTAATATCAATAATATATCATATTTATTAACTCGAATAAGAGAAATTCCAGATCTTTGCACACGAGTAATATTGGATTTTATCTTAGATTCTATCGGGTAAGCTTAAGATCTCGGTGTTGTTATACATTATCAATTAGATCGTAAGTAGGTGCACTCGACAGATGAATTACAAGTCCATAACTTTAAGTTCGTGTCATAAAATACTCATAAGTGTAGTAACCCCATAAAAAAGTCCCTTGACCTTTGAGTAATCGTTTAACTATTTCAACAAGCCTACGGGAATATACGTATATAACCTATTTGTAGATGTATCAGGAGCCCTCATTCGTGTCCCCACGCAGGTTGCCGATCAGTGGCGACAAGCCTGGCAACGAGTCTGGCGAGAAAAGTACAACGAGGTGCCCCAACCGAGAGGGCCTAAACGGGACGCTTCACGATCAGCGGAAAGGGATGAGCTGCCGTACACATCGGCAAAAGAGGGTGTAGCCGAAACCCGGCCCAGGAGGTATACGCACAGGCCCGGTCCCTCCTCTCTCGACTCGAGGATCACCAGAGTCAACTCAATATTCAAGTAGCCAGAGCCAGTCTATATCTTATGAACGTAGAAGAAGATATAGCGGCTGGCAGAATTGCAGACACCGATGGCTATACGCCGCCACACAGTCCCACGTTCGGTCATGCTGGCGGAAGAATGAAAGCTCGCATCGACGCTCATCCGATGCCCCGGACTGGTCGCATCCGAAACACGAAGCGACCTGTCTTCGTGTACCCGGAGTACTCTGCCGACGAGGGGGTGGAGAGACATTACAAAATCTACCAATCCCGTTGATCAGTTGAACATGGATTTTAATTTTTGCCCATTACAATTTAGTTTTAATAAATGATTTGTTATGTATCAAGACCTTTTCTTTCTTTGGCGTAATATTAACAATTTGTATAATTCATTAAATAATTCAAGATTAGTAGCCAAAATTTGATAATATTACTTACAGAGATGGAATCGCTAGAAATTCTGAGGAAGGAGCTAGAACACTCCCGCAAACTCAACAAAGATTTTTACACACAACTGATCCAAATGTCAAAGGAAATTCAAGAAACTAAAGCCACTTGGATGGAACCGAAGAAAACGAAACTGCTTTACCAACGACTCACGGTAGCCCAAAAGGGATGGGCAGAGGAAAGGCAGCTAAACCAAAGCCTGAAGACCCAGATAAAGGGGTTGAAAGTGGCATTGTCAGCCTGCCAAGAGGTAGCGGCAGTAACATACTACCTTGTCTTTGCCCCTGCCCAACTACCCTACCGAGAAACCATGGCCACTGATTCGACGGCCACACCAAAGACCAGCAGCTATCGACCTGGACAAAAAGAGCGGGCCAAGCGCCGAGCCGCTCGAATATTGAACAATACGCAAACGACACACTAAAAATGCATCACTTATTTTATAAAATATGTAGCCACTTGTTTTGTTTTAATATATGTTATCGATATTTTAACTGTGGTTTAAAGGGTTCAATAGACTCAAATGATAAAAATTACGACATAAAGGGACCTGATATTCAAAGCGAGCACAAGTCTGCTATCGACAGCTCGTTGAACCCAGAGATCGTTCGCGCAATTACAGCATTAGTAATAGCGCTCACTTTGTGCGGACGATCTACCCACTCGAACACAGTTCGAACGTTGCTTAGCAACGGGTGCCGAGTGGTAGCAAAGGAATATTTATATGGCGTTACCGGGGTAACCACACCATAATTAGAACAAACAATAGCACCCAGTAACCCACCATTAGGTATTCATCTTTGTTGAAAAATAAATGATTTCATATTAAAATAAGTTTTTCCTTTTTTCTTTATTTTTAACGATTACAAAAATTTCCCACTGGGCATTACTCGCCATAGTTTACTGAGATTTGATTTAAGCTAAATGCAATTATGTATTATTAACATAATATAGTAATAATGAATTCTGCTGTTTCTTAAAAACTTTTTATTTAATATCCAAATATAATATAATTCACATGATGTACTAGACAAGGCATTCATAAATTAAAATTTAATAAAGAGAACAAAAATGGAGGGGGGGGGTAATTAAAACCTAAATAAAAGAATGACAACCATGAAAATAATTTAAGTAGAACCTAAATTAAAAAAAAGGTAACAATAAAAATGAACTATTTAGAATATAAATCATGTATGATTAAAAAAATAATATTGTTTCTACCTATTTCTCAAGTTCTTCAAAGGTTACGATAAATTTTTATAATATAGTTTAATGATAATATAGTTTCATCAATGACACAATAAATCGACAATAAAAAGAATCCTTTTTTTTAATTTCAATTATTACATACAAGATATCAATAATAGAATTGATAAAAATTTAAATGGTTAAGGAGAACTTTGATTCTAGAATGAAACTAGTTACTTACTTGATTGCTTTGATGAAGAGGGTTTCGACTTGATTATCTTGAATTTTCCTGGATTTCATTTTTATTAAACTTAGGTATTAATTTTTCCTTTGACTATCAACTATTACATGTGCACTGTCTATAGTTTTTTCTTCTTTATGGTAATATTGTCAATAATATTTTCTTCGTTTAAAAACTTTTATGTCATATTTGGTCCTTTCTCGTGAGCAGTTGCTCTCCACTGAGGGTCTGGTATTGAGTTTCTTGGATTAGACCACTGAACCTGCAAACTGCCAATCACTACGAGTGCCTCCACACCGAAGTACTAGTTCGAGATTAGTTCGGTAAAAAATCATTTTATTTTCTTGTATGCATGTGGTTTGATGATCAGATGGATTCGCAAATAATAACGATTTATAATGATAATAATAATGATGAATGTAATAATTTTAGACGATATAAATTTTCGTTTTTTTGAACCAAAGAATTATTTAGATGTAATCGAGAGCTTCTCCCATAGATTAAGTACCATGGAAGCAGGCTTTCACGGGACTTAATCGATGGAAGGCATCATTCCAGCTTGGAATTTCTTCAATAACTATAACAAATCTCCATGTGGTATTTCCTAATAAATCAAAATTTTTGAATAGTGTTGGACGTAGAGGAGTTCCGAAACTTATAGTACGAATCATCCCATCAATATGCCCTTCACTTTTAAATCACTAGGGGTACTTACTCGATACGTCGCATGATTTTGATAACTATTGCACACCCGTGACCGGAGCCACGTTGGAACTGTGTACAGTAGCCGAATGCCATTCGAGCAGGTGAGCGCCATTACTAGCACTACTCCTCGGAGGACCTTCGTCTTTCCCGCTTCTATTTATAACCAATATTAAATTCCCAATCTCTACCTAGTTTCGTTGAGGAAACCATGAAAAATAATTATGCCCAGTATATAATTGTAAGCGCTTCCAATCTCCATCGCCGCCAGTATTCCCTTTTTCGAGTTATGAATAAAACGAAATATCAGTTAACAACAACGGTTACAAGCACAAGAAGAATTTTTAACAAAACGAAATATCAGGAGACATGATAAAATGAAAATGTATTGATTAAGACATAACTTGAATTACACTATGGGACAACAAAACGAAAAACGGATCGTTAGTAACATCGATACTCTAATCTTCTTTAGCGTCCATATCTGTTGGGAGGCATCTTCTCTTTGGTGGGCGATACGGCGGGGGATCTCCTCGATAATCATCGTTCCTTTGCGAGGATGGCCCTGCGATTTCACCTCGGGGGCCGACATTGGGAACTTCGCCGGTGAGAATGGCGATTTCGTCAATTCCCAAGTCCAGAAGATTCAGCGCCCGTGCCACCTGAGGCGGTTCATTCTCCTCATCCACTAAGTTGATGTGGATCGATTCCGGGGGTGAGGAGAACATAACTCGAGGGGCATAGCAGATGTCCGGGTCGAGTTCCGGGGTCTCAAATTCTTGATACGTAGGTGGTAAATCGTCGATTTGGTACATCTCCGCTGTCGATCTTGTTGCTTGGAGTCGCGCCTCCTCCCGTCGGCGCCGATCTCAACGTCGCTTGTTCCGGTTGGGTTGGTGGCGTGCCGAAGGAGCGGCGGAATTCGCCCGAGTTCCCGCTGGCATAGAGGATGGGAAGGACGGAGGATTGGTAATTGACGTAGAGACATTGGCTGCCGAAACGGGGAGATCCTCGATGTTGGGGAGGTGGTGGATCGGGATGATGCCGAGTTGTCCAGCTCGGACGTTCCCGGGGACCTGAGCCCGAAGCTCCCCGTCCGAAAATGCTCGCCTAAGCGCCACTGATGGCTCGTGTATCAGCAGTCGCTGGCTGCGTGACTCGATGATTAATTCGTCACGCGCCTGGGTGAGTCTGAGGATTTTTTGCCTGAGCTCCCTGACAGTTTCTGGTGGAGCCCAGGTTCCTTTCACTCGTTCATACTTGGCCTGTAGTTCGCGGTGTTGGATCTTCAGATCTTCATATTTGTGCCGTATCGCCACGATCGATGGGGGCAGACGAGGAATTCTCGATGAATTTGCTAGTCCGTCGTTATCCTGCATGCTAAAAGGAGAAGAAGAAAATGAATGAAAAGAAACAAAACAGACTTATGGGTTTTATTGAGAAATGGGGCGTATCGGCGGCGAGTCGAGAAGGGATTTGTAGCGTTTTAAATGTTTCAGGAAAATGGTGTGATGTTTCACAGGCCCTCTATTTGGCGTAATCCCACACCAAGGTAAAATACGTAGAGTATCATTAGCGATCCCGTTTTTACTGCAAGTCGCATTATAAGTTCTACTATTATTATTAGTTTTACTACCATTAGCTGAATTTGTTGTCATGTCTACTGTTAATACTAATAAGTACCATTAATAATTTTTTATTAACATCGTTATTTTCAATAGGGGGTATTGGAAATTCGACTTTGTGGCCATTATCGAATTTTAAATCTTTCCAGATGAGCTTATGAATTTCATTTGATTACTATTTCGTCTTTAATATTCATATCTAACGAAGGGTCGAGTCTTTCAGAATAAAGCATGATGCGGTCGCATTTATCCTATTGTTTCGGGGTCTTTAATAACTTGGTACTGATCGATTCAAGGTTTGGCTGAGACATCTGGGGTTCAATTCGCCAAGCGGGGAATTTGAAATTCCGCTATGTTTAATCATCAAGAAGAAAAATTATCGTTATATTTTGATTTAATGAAAAAGTGGGTTGTCATTTGCGATCATGCCAAACTACTTTAGGCTAATGAGTTTCTCATTGTAAGGTTCGTGTGGAAACACTTGGAAACCGAACCCGTCGATTTTGGTTGATTAGACTATTATAATTATTTTTAGAATTTAATAAAATTTTATGGATGTTTAACTATAAGTAACGTATAAGAACTTACGATTTGCTCCTGATAGTTTCCTGCAGTGAAAGAGGTTAATTCCAAGCGTTTTTCTTTAAACACAAATAAACGTTTAATTTAAAATTGTTAACTTATTGATTTTTGGATCTGCTTACTACAAGAGAATTTTGAAGCTATTATTGAGCCTGCTTGTACATGTTATGATAGCGTTATTTTGTATACCTCTCCACTCGACCGTGAAGAAAATTTATAGATTTTATTTTTAACACACAAAAAAAAGGTTGGTCCATGGGGGCTTCTTGACGTAATTTAGATCATGGAATTTTATTGGTTTTTATTTACTTCATCTCGCCCTCTTAACCATGTGGACTTCTATATCACCTATCGTATGTTCGTGGTGAATATCTTACTTATCAGTGATAATGGTTTTCTGAAGATATCAATTTATTCGAGGACTTTCCCATTTCCGTTCGGTGGTCGACGAAGATCAATAGTGCTGCTCTCGTATACTGTGAAACACCCATCGAAGATGTGGTAACTATTTGGTATTATTCGTTTTCTATGTTTTAAAATTTAAATAAATTTTACTAGCATTATTTTCTTTTATATGTTTTCGAACAAAAATTTCATAGGTTCTCTATTATAATTCAACTTAATCCTTACCCCTGCTACCCGTTATTTACTTCTGAAAATTCTGTTCGACCACAAGAAAATTTCTCTCTGATCCGCACGTGATTCGGCCTAATGTCC
The DNA here is from genome assembly GCA_022537955.1 of Schmidtea mediterranea. Lineage (NCBI taxonomy): Eukaryota > Metazoa > Platyhelminthes > Tricladida > Dugesiidae > Schmidtea > Schmidtea mediterranea. The sequence goes on from CM039681.1 coordinate 37,699,498, forward strand.
CTCTAACTAGAGTCATCCGTACTTCCCGTGATTTTTAACGACTCGCTCCGGCCACATTTTCAGCAGCCGCCTTGAGTATACAACGGCGCCCTGCGTAGCGGTCCTGTGCACAAAGCCAGAACCGACTGCGAACTGCCGAGGGGTTCACGAGGCATGACCCACGAGCTCAACTAAGGGTTTTCACACACTAGCCGGCACACGGTCGGTCCCATGAACCAACTATTGCCATACAATAATTATATATAAGTTATAGGGTTCGAACATATAGATAGGTGTGAAGTTATTGAGATAATGAAATGAAATATTAAGCATCGGAAGGTTTAATTAAAAAAAAATCATAATACAAAGTTACAAATGATAACAAGAAAAACTCCTTACGTATTTTTTCAAAATCACGGTTTCTGTACGAAATTCAAATTTTCAATGAAAAACATAAGATTAAAAATAATGAAATTCATCACTGTATTTATACTAATTTCATGCGTGTGTGCGACCAATAGGCGATTTTCCGCCATTTTTAGGGTTTTTTAATTATTTTATTACTTTAAAATTATTTTTATTATTTTTTGTATATTTTTCTTTATTTTTTGATATATAATTTATATTATGTTTGAATTTTACTTTTATCATTATTTCTTTGTAATATTATTTTTAGCCCTTTTTTATTAGTTCTCTGGCCGCCACTTCTGCCTATGTTTTTTCTAAACCTTATTTTGCAAGGTTTTGGCAGTTAATTTTATTTCTTTGTATGTTTCTTTTTGCATCTGTAGGCATTTTCTGCATTTTAATTAATTATTTGTTTTATTTAATTTTTGTTATATTTTTATTTTGTTTTAATTATTATGTTATTTATTGATTTTTAATATCTTTGTGTGGTGCATGTTTATGTGTAGTGATTCGTTTCATTACTTCCACTCTCTGACTTTAATTTTTTCTTTTATAAATTGTGGCTCTGAGCCCAACAATAGTAAAATTAAACATTTCTTAATATAAACATAATATGAGAATGAAAACAAATTCAATGGTTTTAAAAAGGAAATTTTTATTCATTACTCAGGTATAATATGATACAAAATAATACAAATGAGGGTAACTTAGACCCAAATAAGCAATGATGATAGCAAAGGAATGAATCAACCAAGTTTAAGGTTGGAAAACATTAAACCAGTCTAATAATACACCTAAATTTCATCCTAATAAAATTGTATTAATTAATATATACATCTGTTGGGCCAATACAAGGATTTGTTTAAATTGATCGGAAACAACACGCAAAAACAGCAATGCAAATTTAAAATCAGACCTATTAACACCAAGTAAACTGCCCTAAAAGATGAGAGAAACATAATTAAAAATAAAATCGAAAAACACAAAAGTAAATAAAATTATACACAAATGCACCAAGAACCGCACGAAATTAACACAGAAACAACACGAGAACATAAGAATTTGACCGAAAATAGATCAATTTATAAAAATCAGCAAGTTAACAAATAAAACTGGTTAAAAATAAAATATTTCTAGTTAGAAATATTCAATTAAAAATAATAAAAATAAATTATCTATTTAATTCAGGAAAAATGATAAAATCAAGAATTAGATATTACAATTAAAATCAAGGTCAAATTTTGTTTTAAAGCATCAAAAAGAACACGCAAGGTTAGGGTCACAAAATAGGTATATATACCGATTCATTTTTACAGAAAAACACTCTTTCCCCGTGAGAACTATTTTTCGGACGAAAAGTTAAAAACACTTTTTCTTTGAACAATATCTGTGTAGCGAGAACTATTTCAGCGAGAACTTTCGACGAAATTTTTGGAAAATCAACTTACACGACGCTTACTCAAGTAAACTACAAGTAAGTCCCTGCTTGAGCGTGCCCTCTGAAAGTATGATGAGTATGAATGAAAATGTAATATGTTATAATTGTCAATTATATGCTCTGAACGGATGAGGTATTTATTCTTAATTTTCCTGCCACAGCCAGCACATTACAAGTCAATAAAATCAGACACACTATCAGATGGTGTAAGAGCAGTTTCTCCGCCTATAATCTGTGCCCGTGAAGGTCCAGTCGTGAGCAACGACGGATTCTAAACGTCAATTATTCATTTCCTATAGGGGCGTTGGGTAGATCGAGGAGTAGTCTTTTGTCTGCTCCACTTTCTTCCTTCGTCCGAAAAATCGACCTAAAATCATATTATACACGTCGGCTTAAAATCGCAAACATCGAGTAGCTCAGTAGGCACTCTTAAATTATAACATAAACATAATCTAACCTTAAGGTCAAACTTATGTAAATGGGTGAGAGGGAATGGCGCGAAATCTATGCAACGAATCTTAAAACATAAAATCAACGAATACTAATGATCGCTAAGGTCAAATGTAAAAAGTAACTTCAATCACTAGCATTAAAAATGAATTAATTAAAAACCCTAAGTTAACGACGCAAACAAAATGCAATCAATAACAAGAATAATTAACATAAAGTACAACTCGTAACACTAACTAAGTACGAGTTCGTTAACCAAGGAGACCGGTGTTGAATACAAACAGATAGTTAATAATTAGAGAATTAACTCGTCAAAAATTAAGAAATAATCGAATGTTTGAGATAGTTATTGACTAGAATTGAAAACAAACCATTACAACATTTGGACTTTACTCTGCGAAAGGGCGAATACAGAATAGACTATATCATTTCGAGCTTAAATCAGTGGGAATAAATTAAAATATAAAGATTTCAATTATACCTAAAACAATTTAATAAGGGTAGCGCCCACTAAAAATCATACAAAACCCAAATGACCTGTACTGTACCTACAAAATTAATAACCGCAAATATAAACACATCAGTAAAAATAAGAGATCAGAAAACCACATTAAACGCCATTTATATTCTTTAGAGAAAAATAGCATCGTTATTGATATTCTCAACCGCAACTGATAGGATTATTTTCTCGATAGGACTTCACCCATACTCTCAAATATATCTTGAAACGCTGAACTATAGAGTTCTGAATCTTCAATATAACCAGAATTCAAGCGCTTGAAAAAACTAATTTATATCATTCAGAAATAGGTCCTGAAACAATAGAAGATAAAAATAAGGTTTACTCAATCACGTTTATAGTCAAACCCAACTCGATATACCCAGTGTATAATGTCGTAAGGCGAAGGCCATCAAGTAGTCCAAGAGATTTTTTCTCGGAAGATTAAAATTTGTACACCATTAGAACGACCATAATATTAAACCCAACAAATTTGATAATGATAATAGAAAATCAAATTTCAACTGAATAATCAGACGGAGTGATCAACCAACAAATAGCTGTAGGTCACAAGAGACGTGTCAGCACCGACCTACTGTCAAATAAAATTTACGTAGAAACAATCAAATAAACAGTATCGAGTCAACTCAATAAAAATAAAGATTTACATCGGATTATATTCACCCACACAACAACAAATAAATCATCTGGGTAGGTTTTTAATAACTATAACTATAAATAACGTGAAGTCACTAGTCAATAACTTGATTTCAAAAAGATAATAAAGTTTTAATAAAATAGGAATTGCATTCATGCCAAGGAAATTAAATAAGTTTAACATTGACCAAGAACTATACAAGGACCCCGCCGAACAATCTGATTCAGAAAAATTTCTGCAGTTGACCCATAGTTCAGGCGACAAAAATCCAGGCGAAAAATCAACTACAAATAATTATGAAACCATAAGGAAAACAATAATTAATGTTATCAATTAAAAGATAAGACAAGAAGACCTGTAATTCAAATAAATCAAGCACATTTATTCGATCTACAAGTTCCGTGCACAGTTAAATCGCGATCAATCTATTCAGTAAGATAGAATCGAATGACAATCCTTCATGCCTTCTCGTCATTACCCCCGAATAACTCCTGGATCGAGATCGATCAAACTTAAGTGAAAATTCCGGTTAACGATCGAATGTTTTACTCCACCATCAGAAATCTGCGACTCCCGACCACTATAGTGCAAGGAGTATCGAGAGATAAAATCCCCAATGGCACGAGGCGATGCTCCATAATTAGTTGAATAATATTTCCAATTACCGTTGAATCTGGAACCTCATTAATAGTCCAACAAAAATTAAACTAAATTCCAAGGTTCACAAATTTGCGTGAAAAATCATAAATCAACTAGAAGAACTAGTAGAACAACCCCACTCAAAATTTCAAATTTATGTTGCGTACGATGTTGTAAATGATAAAAATCTGGAACCTCTTGTTTTGAGTAGGATTTTTAAATCGACTGATAATTTTGATAATTTAAATAAAACTTAGTTTAGTTGACTCGTTCTTTATTTTAATCTGTGATTTAAAGCAGAATCCAAGTGTATAAAAGAAAGAATCCGAAATTTATTACTAAGAATTGTAAATTATGACTACAGCAGATACCAAGACTCACTAATGAAGTGCTAGAGAAAGTATAAATGACCAGGACAAATATTTTAACCCGATAATGATCTAAAATTGTTGTAGTATAAAAATAAATGACTTAGCTATAAATCGAATAATTCTTATTTCTCTAGTTCTAATTTTTGGTAATAAACGATGAAGACCCAGTAAATTAAGAGAACACATAACACAGGAATTGTTTGAAAGTTAGGGACCGAAAAGCGTAAGTCGAGCACATTCTTTCTAACTGTAGCTCGCTGAACCCAACTGTAGGCCGGGCCTTAGCAGTTTTAGAAATAAAGCTCACCTTTGGCGGTCTAAGAACCATTGGTTATGTTGAGGTCTCGAATTTTAGTGAGGTCTCAACTTTTCACTGGTGTTTCTCATATATAATAAAAACAAAGTCTTTACATAAAATTTTATTAAACAACAATCAAAAATTTACCAAGAAATATATTTGGTACAAATTATCTTTAACTTCAAATCTTCAAGCTTTAAATATGATGCTTGCTATTGTTGGGCTCAGAGCCAAAAATTAAAACAAAAGTATCAATAGATTAAAACAAAAAATAAGAATAAGGAAAATGGTCACTGCATATACATACGCACCGCAAGAAAAGACCAAAAATAAAATAAAACATATTAATTAAAACAAATTAAAAATATAACAAAATCAAATAAAAACAAATAATTAATTAAAATTCGTAAAAAAGCCTACAGCTGCAGACAGAAACATACGAGAAAAGAAATAAACTGCCAAAACCTTGCAAAATAAGTTTTAGAAAAAAACACAGGCAGAAGAGGCGACCAGAAAACAAAATATTGGGGTTAAAAGATAATATTGTAAGAAAATAATAATAAAAAATGAAATCCAATAACAAATATTCATATATCAAAAAATAAAGAAAAATGTATAAAAAATTATAAAAATAATTCGAAATAAATAAAATAATTAAAAAGCCCAAAAAATGGCGAAAAATCGCCTATTGGTCGCACACAGACACAAAAATAGTATATAAGCAGTGACCAATTTCATTCAAACACTCTCTTTTCAACTAAATTCAATTTTCATTTTTACTGCTGAAAACTTTATTTGAATTACAAAGTAAGGATGTTTTAGTTTTCTGTATGTATATGTTAATAATTTGTTCAATTTTTATGCCAATATAATGTTCATAATGCTTCATTTTCATTCTATGTTAAAATAATTATCTATTAAATTCCTATATATTACAAGTATTGAAATAGCCTCGGATAGGCAGATCGGTAATCCGGCTGGTGGATTCAGTTCCCTAGTTGTGATCGCGGGTCGAGCCTATCCGAAATCTCGGTCTGTCCGCGACGGGGCCTGGCAAAATGGCACAGGACCCTCCCCGCAGGGCACCGTTAAACGACTCGCAACAGCTGATGGAAACGTCGGTCGAGGCGAGCAGAAAATCCTAAATTGAAAGGAAGAGCGCCATCAGGTAAGGGTAATAGGAAAGATCGTTCAACGATCGTTTAGAATTCTTTTCTTAAAACCTCGAATACCGAGCTGATCTGGGTAGAAGTGATAGGTAACGCCAAAAGTAATTTCTGAATGATATTATAAAGAGTGGAAAATTCTGGGAAAGTGTTGGTCATCTTTATTAGAATCACATGTAGTAGAAAACGGATATTCGATAACCACTAATAATTGATTCAATATGTTTGTATATAGTCCACAATGACCCCATTGACATAATATAGGTTGTGACCACATTTCATTCACTAAGATTGTCGACAACACACGATAGGCATAGTTAAACCGGTGTGGTTATCTTCTACACCTGTATTACACCAAACTAAGAACATGCACGACCAAATTCTAACGTATTACCATCAATACGGTACTCCCGGGCAATTCACGCCAATAAACACCCAATGAACGTCTATGCAAGCCTAATTAATTATATGAATCGCGCATAAAATAAATAGAAATTACTCAATATAGATAATATTATTGATCGGCAGAAATCTCGCAGTTACCATAGTAACTAGGATAGTATTACAGAGATTCATTTTCCACAGTTAGCAGCGAGGAAAAACACAACACCGCATGTCGAATATGCCTAGAGAATTTTCCCTCCCCAGTCGGAATCGACATTCCTACTTGCTGAGAAAATAACATTAACCTCACATTCAGCAAGTTTCTGGGCACCAATTTTGCTGAGATAAAATTACTACTGTCGTTGCTGCGGATCAACTTCCCGTTTTCCAGTGTCAGGGATAGTTCTTATCGTTTCCCCGGTCATGGTTAACATCCCATTTATCGCCCATAACATGCGGATTACACGCATTATTAGTAAAACCATTTTTACTATCATTATTATTAATATCATCCTTGTTATTATTTTCCTAATATTATCATTATTATTACTATGATTATTATTATCATAATCGGTAGTATTATGATTATTATTATTATTACTAGTATTAGTTTCATCATCATTGTTACTATTTATTACTATTACTAACATTATTAGTATTATTAATAGGTTTAAGATTGTTATTGTCATTAAAATTGTTACTACAAATGACCTCGTGGTTGCCATTAATATTATTATTACCACCGCTAAAATTATTACCCCTAGTATAACTACAATTATAAATACTACCCTGTTCGGCCTCTTTTACACCTACTATCATCGTTATCAATGAGGTCGTTATCAGTACGGACGATATAGGTACTCCTATTGCTACGCGTACCACGCATAGTTTCCTCACCCATGATTTTCTTAGTGATCCCTGATACTTAACGGCATCTATGTACGACTATTACTTGTCCTACTCATCCCTATCAGGTCCCCTGTTTCATCGCCCTCACTCGTGGCCCCCTGATTTTCCCCTTTGCCAGAAATGACCATTTACGCCCGTTGAAATGAAAATCCAACGTAGATGCCTAATTTAGTTATACTTACGCAGCTATTCATAGTATAAATTGCCCTCCATATCTTCTCCGCGCTCTAATTCATTTACTTGAACGTTATTCCCTTGGACTGATCGTCTCTATCGCATCCTCAATATCCAGCGATACCTCTGAAATCACCTTTAACATCCAACATCTCCACGAATACGGATATCTAGTTAATCAATTCCCATTTATATTCTAGTTATTACCAGAATTCGCCACAAAGAATAAACATGTCTGATTCGCTCAATTTGCCACGGATACCTCGACTGTCCCCCTCAATCATCGCCACTCGACAGAAATCGGAATCTCTGGAAAAGGAACACGCCATTCTGCAGGCGAAGTATCAAAAATTAAAGGGCACATGGAGCTCGCCCGAATCTACACGAAAACTCTTTCAAAAAATCTCGCCTGTCTCGGGCCAGAGATGACCTGGTGATCGAATCACGCAGCCAGCGAATCCTCATCGCTGAACAGAGTGCTGCACTCAGGCGGATATTTACGGAGGCCGAACTCAGAGCTCGTTTACCGGGTTGTAGTTGGGCACAGGGCCTAAACATCATCCCTGCCCAGCACCTCCCATCAAATCCAACTCCACCTCCACCAAGTGAACCTTTATCAATGATGAAAAAATTTAACACATTGACATTCGATAGCACCGGGCAGAAATTGCCAGCTAACAGTTTTGAATCTAAGAATTCTTCTAATTCCGACTCTGGAACCTACTCAATTTCCGAAGACAACCTAGAAACGAACATTAAAACAAAGAATGAAAACTGGATAAAGCAATTTAAAATTGAAGAACACTTGCGTAACAATGATAATTTCACAACCTTGAGAAATTGTTTCTACAAATATGAAAAATATTATAAAAAGTTAGAAACTCTTGAACCAAACAACTTGATATTTAAAATATTCTTACTAAAAGTAAAAAATAGTAAACTCTACTCCATGAATTTTAAAAATTCAAAAAATGAAGAAAACCCTAAAGAAAGAAGTATTTTTATTGAAAATTTTAAAAAATCAATAAAAATTAATGGAAAAAATGAAATTGATTTAAAAATAAATGAAGAATTTAAATCAAAAAACACAGTTAAAAATAAATATATTTGTAAAAATAATTCAAAATTAAATATTGAAAAAAGTGAAACTGTTTTAAAAACAAATGAAGAATTTAAATCAGAAAACTATTTTAACAATAATATTTTAACAATAAAGAAAAAAGGAAACTATCTTAGAAAATTGAAGAAATTAACAAATGATCTTTTTGAAATTATCAACTCCAAACTTTCATTAAAATCCGATGATCAGAAAACAATTAAGAATAATTATCTTCTAATAAAATATATACAGAAGAAATTCTTACTGATGGATAACACAAATAATACTCCTCATACAGAAACCACAATAATTCCTGAAAATATTGCCAAAAATGATCTTAAAAAACTAATTGATAATTATTTTGAACTAATTAATAGTGAAATTATTTTAAAATTTAAAAGTGATTTTCAAAATGCAAATTATAAATTTTTCATAAAAAATTATATTTTTATAATTCAGCTGAAAGTCAAATCACTAATTAATTTGTTTAACTATCAGAATAATACAAACTATATGTTTATCAATGATGAAAAAATTTTTCGCGCGCATCAGGCGCGCGAAATTAGTGGACACAGCTCGCCGACCTTCGGTCGACTCGCCAACATTGTGTCCTCAACTTCCTGTGAAGAATCTGTTCGTGCGCATGAGACACACAAAAATAGTGCCCTCAATTATATGCGATGAACCTTATTGTACAAATACTAAACTCCCAAAATATGAAAAAAAGAAGATCGGTTTAGATAGCTTAGCTGACGACTCGTTAAATATTCCGATGCCTTACCATGACAATGATGGCACCCTTATCCATACCTACACCATTAGTCGCTACTACACGTACTGCAATATTGATTACGACTTTTATTATGATGATTACGACTCTGATTTGGATCAACGACCCTTTTATCCTGCATATGAACAAGATGTATATACCGATGCATCAGAAGCATACACATTAACGAAATATTCATATGGCGGAAATAAAAAACCAAAACTAAGTTTCAGCTTACCTTACCATACGAGTAACGAAGCCTGTAATATTATACCTTTCACGCCACATTCGAGATCTGACTCTGACTGTGGATGTGAGGTATGCGAGAACGAGAGATCTAATACTAATGGGGAAACCTCAGGTGAAGATTACTGATATATCCCTATAAACCATATATGTATAGTGAGAATGTATGCAACAATGCTAGTAATTTCATTGGCGTTGTAGATTTGTGTTGAATGCTAAAAAACCCATAGTGGTAACAACATGCTGAGCCCCGCTCGCATTTAAGCCGAAAGGCCGCCCCTGTTTTAAAATAAAATTAAAAAAAAAAAAAAGTAATAGAACCTAGGCCCGGATTATCTCGACGGCGGCCAAATCGAAATCGCCGGCGCCGCGAACGACGCCGAGCAGAGGCCAATCTGCTTAGGCCAATTGAAACAACAAGAACAACCAGCAGAGCAAATGATCCGCCTCCGGCCTATCAAGAGTTTGAATTTCCGGATTTCGACCCTGATATCGTATATGCCCCAACGGTAGCGATTCAATTTCCACCGCCGTCCATCTATATCGACTTAGTGGAGGACGCAATCGAAGCTCCAACTTTGAATCACGCCCAGGGACAATCACGATCCTTACGGGCCACGTTCCGACGAGTCCAGCTCTGGTTTGTGCTCCTGGAACCTCAACTCAAGTGGGAGAAAATTCGCCTGTTAATTCTCCCCTCTACAGTCAACCGAAACGTCGCCGATTTCCGGTCGACATTGACGCCGAGGATAAGCACGACGACGGACGCAACTCCTAGTAAAAAAGTTACTTGCCGCGTCTCGGAATTGCTGTCGATCGATGCGTTAAAATGAGCGATAATTGTAGATTTCCTGTGTCATTGACTTCAGTGTTCTTGAGTAGAATTAAATAATTAACCTGGTTAATCACTTTAAATCTCTTAGCTGTATGGATGTTATTTATGTATGTAAAAATATGTTGGACGTATGGGAATTCCATTTATAACCTTAGCTCTTGCGCTGCTAGTGTGAATCGTCACCTTTAATTTCTAGGGAAACATTCCCAACACGTCGCACTATTTGGAATAACTATTGCGTACCCATGACCGAGATCATGTTGGTACTGTACGCAATAGCCGAATGCCATTCGAGCAGGTGAGCGCTATTACTAACACTACTCCTCGAACGACCTTCGATTTACCCGGTTCTCGGCGGCCGTTAGAAGGACTTATTCACTCGGTCTATAATCTACTTTCGTCTAGTACAGTCTCGAGTCTGCACGCACTCTATCCTGGGGAACTTATGAGAGTCTCTATACCATTCGACTGAGCTTAACGTTGAAATTGGATTAAACTACTTCCACAAAAATTTATATTAATAACTGGATCCTTCAATTTATCGGATTAATCCTATACTATCGGCTGTGACTTACAGCACCAACATGATTTCGGTCATGGGTACGTAACAGTAAGTCAAAGTCATGGGGGTACCTTAGAAAAGTCAACCCTAGAGTTCCTCTCGTATGATTACCAACCAGGAATGTGAGTTAGTCAGCAATTAAATTTTCCCGTACATCCAACACTATGTTTATGTTTTTATGTATTTTAGTGCGTGCTATATCGTGAGTGCAAAATAGTATATGTTAACGTTTTTGTCTGTTATATTTTAAAGTCTTGTGAAGATTTACTTTGCAAGGACAAAGTTTTTGGGCGCTTTTGACTAAAATGTCTTCTCTATTTATACTAAAATTTTCCTAGCTTAAAATATTTATTTAATTTATTAAAAGGGAATTATTTATTTAATACAGGGGTTATTTATTTGATTTTATTTAATTTGCTAAGGGAATTATTTAATATTTTAAAAGATTTTATTTCCTATAAAGAAATTATTTACTTTCATTTTTTGAGAAATGGAATTAAAGAAATTATTTACATTGGTTTTTTGAGAAATGGAATTAAAGAAATTATGGAATTATTAAAGAAATTATTTACCTAATTTTTTAGAAAATAATATTTTTTTTATAAAAGATTTTTATTTATATATTTGTATTTAAATTTATATTCCCTTTCTATATTGATTGTGGAATTAAATCATGAAATAATTTATTAATATTTTATGTAGATACACCAAATAAAACTAATAATTATACACAATAAAATAATTGTTTCAAAAAATTGAATCACTATATAAAATTAGTTAAAATCATCACACAATAATTGTTCGATTATTGTTCAAAAATTGGATCTTCATAATCACAAAATTGTTCTGTTTGTTTGGGGGTTGGTTTTTTGGGCTCGGTCTCTGGATCCGGATTCGATCTTCCGAGCATACATTTATTCTATATTTTCCAGGCCCTGTCTTAAAATATTTATTTAGGATAAATGTGGTGATGGGCTTGCCCTCATCACCCAGCATTCCTCCTGGGCTTTTAGGATAATGTCCGCATTATCTTTTTCTGTCCGCACCAGCTCCACTTCAACATCCTGAATCATCATTTTTATCTTGAAACCTTTTCCTAGTGCTAGATTCAAAACGTCACCTTCATTGATTCGTCTTCAAAAATGATGTGACTTTCTCCTTTTCTTTATTGATCACAAAGTATGGCTCCTCTATTTCTATGTCTGGTTCTGAGCCTAATTCCTCTTCTGATTCCTCTATATCCATATCATCTGCCTTGTTGTCTTTTTCTTCATTACATGATAGGTATTCGTCGTCTGAATCCATATCACACTCCATTAGCTCCTTAAGATGTTGTGGGCTCTTGTAGTTCAAGTTTAATTGTTTTCACAAGCTTTGGTCCACTTTCTTGTTTTATAAAAATGATGTCGTCGTCCCTATCCCGTAATTCTTCTTCAAAGGTTCTCATGGTGCCATTTTTGTTGAATTTTAGTTCTCTCTGCGAGGGTTCGATTTACATGTCTTCCTCACTGCTTTCTTGAGCGTGTTGTAATAAATATTCTTTATTGTCACTAAAGGTTTCCGAATCCCATTTAACAACTTCTTCCCACTACTTTTCTACTATTCCATAAATGGCTTTTACTATCATGGTTGTTGATGTTGTAGAGAAAAGTTTGGGTTTCTGTAATGTTTCATTTTTAATTCTGTCTTTATACCATTTTTTGTGGTGCTTGATAACTTGATATGCCAAATTGGATAGTTTGATTTTATAATATAAAGGACAATGATTTGAATGAGGTCAACAATGATAATAATCATAATAATAATGACGACAATAACAATCATGATCATCATTACCACAACCACAACGGTAATAATAACAGCAATAATAATGATAATTACACCGATACAATTCTCAATAATAATAATACTAGCTGTAAATAATAATAGTAATACTGATAATAAAGCGATACAGGGTTTCCACTTTTAAATGCGAATATTTCCACTTTTAAATGCGAATATTTCCACTTTGAAGTGTGAATATTTCCACTTTGAAGTGTGAAAATTAAAAGGATGAAAAATTTATATAAAAGCATATAAAAAAATTGTTAAATAAAGAACACTTTCATGTTATGATTTTAATTATAATTTTCATCATCAATTATTTCTCTGTTCAAGCATTTTGGAATAAAAGATATCATGTACCGATAGTAATTTTCACAGCTATTTGATACAACTGCATTAAAAGATGCGTCAATATTGGTGAATAACTGTTATTCATTTTGAGGGCGCGCCACTCTAACACGCTGCTTTACTTCAAAAAACATGTTCTCGATAGGATTCAAAAATGGGGAGTAGGGTGGCAAAAAATGAATTGTATGCCCGGAAGCTGTTATTTTTTCTGCAACAAGTTGGGACTTATGGAATGCGACACTGTCCATAATAAAGACCATATTACTCATAATATTCATATTATTCATAATATTCATAAGTAGCCCGGATGTAATTCGAAAATTATTTCATAGTTTTGATATAAATTAATTTTCATATTCACAAAATGCTGAGTAAAATATCACAAAAATCCTCTACCCACTATGCAACCCAATCTCAAAACATCACACTCTACAACTAGTGGATATATATTTACACACATGATGTTTGGAATGAAATAATGACTGGTATCTGAAAATTAATCATGTTGTATCGACCCGATTCCACAAAAAATTATCTTCATTGCTCTTTGGAGGTAATATCGTAAACCTATTTCGAACAACTATAGATAAGATTCCTCATGGTTTTCTAAAACTGTTCAAATTTTAATCACTTCATATTGCCTAGTCTATTAATACTTCTGAAAGATGTCTTATGTTAAAATTACATCCTTTCCAGGACCATCACGCTCTCTACAAAGGGCTGTGGTAATAAGATTGGTAGTGGAGATTATGAGCGGTTTAAGCGACTGCTCCATCGCGGCTTCTCCGCTACTCATTGGTTTTATCCGGAAGTTAATTGTCATTTTACTGTCTTGTATGTAGGTAAGTAATACAAATTTTAGAAATTTTAATCTCGTAATAGAGTTTCGATTGTCAAACACAATTAAATATTTACAAACTTCATTTAAATTAGAGAATATTAAACGAAATTAATTGACAATATATAAACATTGTTAGAAGTCAAATTTAAAAAAAACTTTAATGCTTAATTAAAACAATACATGACTTGTCAACCAAATATCAACATGAAAAATAAATAATAAACAAAATTACTTCGTCCACTAAATAAATAATTTCAATAAGTATTCAGCAAAAAGATTTGTCAATAAGGTTCAAAATATTCGAAGTCTGAAAAAAATACTGAGAGTGATTAAAGTAGCTGTTACGAGTACGTGAACTATTTTTTAAAAATATAATACTTTTTGCTTGCCCAGCATCGCCTTATATACCACGATTTTCGTGTTTGTATTTTGAATCGGTAAAATAAAATTCAATTTTGTAATTTAAACTACATTTTTTCCGATTTTTCTTCGGTTTTTATTGTTGTTTTCTGACTTATAATTAATTACATTTGATTTCATATTTAATTATTCCAATTTTTCCTTAAATCTTTGTGTTGTTCTTGTTAATTTTGGTAATTCAGCTTTAGTTTAATTATTTCATGTTTTGATTTATATTGTCGTATTTTTAATTTTTTATTATTATTTTTTTAAATAATTTTTATGCATTTATTTTTGTGATGCTTTTTGGTTGTTTATCGATTGCTCATCCATTGTTAATATTTATTTTACCGTTCAAAATTATATAAGCGTTATCGTGATGGACAAACAAAATTTAGCTCTCTAATCAGTTTTTGCTCAACACCTTTGTATTCTTTCTGTATTAGAGGTAAGTTCAAGTAGGTTTGAGCGACATTTTACAATAAACATTATAATAAAATTTCATTTTTATTATAAGAATATAAATATTAATAAGAATATATTATGTAAAAAATTAATAAAAAAAGTAATAAAATTAATGTTTGATAAATAATGAAAACTTTTATTATTTTATGAAAATAAATGTACAATAAACAATAAATATTTTCAATAATAATTATAATATGGTTTATATTATCTATACTTACAATACAAATCATCATATTATATCAATGTGTTTTATTAAATGAAATAAAATGGCGATAAATCCAATTGTGGGAGGAATAGAAAAATAATTCTGGATACATTATTGCGTGGCCGCGCATTTCTGCGGCTTAGAGGGAACTTTTATTACAATATCGGTGAATTTTAAGATTAGCATATTCGATAAGCGCAACAAAAATGAAGGATCATGAAAATCACTATGAATACCTACTAATATAAATGATTTATTTAATATAGTAAGGTAGCTAAGTATGCATGTGATTTAATTAGCCAAGAAATCTTCCAGACATTTTCATACTTCATTTGTCATATACAATTATATACAGTTATTTATGTTGTATCGGCTTCTTTCTACAATTGCGGAGATTGATTCTTATTAATATTTTCTATACTCGCTACTATTTCGATATTCATTATACTTATGAATGAATCTCTAACATCTGCTCGCTTCAATTACTGCATGTTTCCTCAAACAATACAAATTACTTCCGCGCTACCTTTATGATATCAGGTTCAGTTAGAGGAATATTTCATATCCCTGCCAAACACTCTAATTATAACAGTCTTTTAAAATAAAAAATCCTCATTAATGTAATAATTTCTCGTAATGTTGAGCAAATTTCGGAGTGACGTTTCCATCAGCTTCTGATGGTCGACTGCGTTTTTTCAATATCTAATTAAGTTCTAAAATTTTAATTTTAACATTAATTTAGAATTTATATTTAAGATTTAACCACTTCCCATGCGATTTTTTTCATATTTTCGGTATGAGAAATTTAGGGCACAAACATGCCCTAAAAATCTTATTTGCCCTAAATTTCGAAAAAAAATATTTCGTTTCAAATTACTTAAAATCGTTATTTAAAATTATTATTATTTATGTATATGGTTTTTTACAACAAAAGGTCTATGAATTGCTTAAGACAATTCACAGAATAGATTCTAATTACATATTTAAAAAATTTATTAATTGATTATAAAAAGAATCATGGATATTTTACTTGATAATTTCTGTAAAAACCTGTTGTTTTCTTTAAAATTGAATACAGCACTGCGCGGTTTTAATATACGGTTGTGATCGAAAAAATATAATTAAATCCAGTTAAAAGATGCTTTAAACCGAATTCCTATACTAAAATAATTATTTATAAGGAAAAAATAAATTTGGTCTTTATGATAAAACTCCTGTAACATATTACAAAGATATGGCTATAAAAATTACAATTGCCCTTTAATCGACAATGTAAGACACCGTGAATCTTCTTGATCTACTTTCATGGTACTTATTTTTAAACTCAATGTACAACTTTCTAACATCAATTTCTTCAATATGCAACTAATTATCCAGTTTTTTTAAATGATAATTTACAGATTGAATATATCGCAAATGATTTCATCGAGACAAAATAAGGATTCATCATAAATAGGATCTTCCACCACACAGTCTGGAGCAATTAAAGTATCAAACAAAACCTCTTTTTCTTCGTTTTCTAAATCTGTATTCTGAAGCTTTACTTTCTGTTTTTCAAACTTTTCCCAAAATTCAAATACGTATTAGGAAGAACCTTATTGATAGACTCTCTTATCCAGTAACATAATTCTAGCAATGTCAAGGAACTAAAACAAGATTTTATATCCGCACTATTATCAGTTATCATATTTGTAACAAAGTTATTGACATATTCAGAATACTTAGACTTGATATCTTTAATTATAACTAGATCTAGAGGCTGTAAGATCGATGTTGTATTAGGTGGCAAAAACAACAGTTTCACGTTCGAAAATACACCAACCTCGTGACCTTTAAAATTATCGCATAATATTAGGATTTTTCTATCCTGTATGATCATTTCGTCATTTAAATCGTTTATATATTTCAAAAAATATCTTTGGTAAGCCACGAAGATGTGTTGTTAGCATATTTAAGGTTGTAATTTTCTGGTTTTTCGTGTATAAAAGCCCTGGGGTTCTTGCTTTTTCCTATGATTAATGTCGTAATTTCATCGCCGTATTTATTAAAACACAATAAAAGAGTAATTCTTGTTTTATCGGTTTTTATACTTTTTCTGTCATCTTCATTCTGTCATCTGTCAATTTCTTCTACCAAAATTCTTGATATATAGACCAGTCTCATCTAAATTGTCAATATCTTTTCATCATAATATTTCTTTATAGCTTCAAACTCATCAAAAAAATCTATAATCTTGTCCGTCATAGCAGATTTTGCCTCTCCACAAAGGGATTTAAATGCCACATTGTATCGCTTTTTAAAACATCTTATAAAGTATGGTGTGATGTTCACACGGCAAGATGGTGTTATTGATTTATATTTTTTTGCCAATGATATCATGTTCCCCATTAAAACATTGCCACCTGCATTTCGAATCTGCCTGATGCCATCAAGCATGTATTGATCAATGTTCAATAGCTGATTTACATAAATTAAAAGTATCCAATATTAGATCATCACTTTCCAGGTTTAAAAGCTCCTCTGAAGATTTTATTGCTGTTCTAATGACCTTTTGTGATACATTAAATTCTTTTTCGATATCACACAAAGCCTTTTTATCCTTTTTATTTGCATTGGCAATTTCTCTTTTTATTCTTTTTTTATTTCTTATTTAAGTCAATAATATAGATTGCCTTAAATCTTTAACAAAAATTGATTTTTTATAGGTAAATTTATACTCTGTTTAATTTTAAGTAAAATAATGCCTTAAATTTTTAACATGCCCTAAAATTTTATTATAAATTGCTGATTAGGAATAGATTTATTTATTAATATCAATTTTATAATTGATAACATTTAGATTTTGAATTACATAATATATATTAATATTGTTTATAGATTATATATATTGATTTAATGATATTAATTATATTAGCATCCAAATATATCTTTTAAAAAATAAAAAAGAAACGATATATAAATTTATTTTATTCTTTTTGACATCATACAAAATTTTAATAGTAAAATTCTTTTTTTACAAAATAAATGCCTTAAAAATTTAACATTTAGTCTATTTTTGTGCCCTAAATATTGCACACAACTATAATCAAAATTCTATGTAAAAATATTTTAAAAATTTTCTAAATGTGTTAACTAATTATTAATTAAAAGAACTTTTTCAACAATAATCAGCGACAACTCTTTATTTTGATGTTACGTTTCTTTTTATGGAAATAACCTTGTAGTTTTTGAGGACTGTCGAAGATGTGACACATTTTTTATCTTTCCAGATCGAAACTAGCATTATTTTCTTTTTTATATGCGATAATTTCACCCCTAGTTAATTATTTTGGTTTTAAGTTGGCAGGTTTTCTTTTTTGCTCTTTTTCAACTATCACATACATATATGTGGACCTAGCCACTGTTGGCACTTAGGTCTACATTGATCGCATCTACTAAAATCTAGGGTTCTTAACGTCTAGATGCCAAACAGGAGTATCCACTGAGATTAAGCGAAACTTTATTATCATCGACATTTTGTAAATCTTAGTAAAACATAAATTAATACGTTTGCAGATCTTCGTTCGTTTGCCCTATCTTGACTTGCCACTTGCTATCGCGTGAATTAATTAATAAAATGCAGTAAGATTTTTTAATTTCATCTATGCCTATGTACCAAACAATTTAATCAAAACAAAATAAAATCAATTAAATATAAATATGAATATTATATTTATTAAAAGAAAGTGCCATTCAAACACATGTTATACAATATATTTCGACAGTTTAATTGTCATCTTCAGGAACAAAAACAAACTAAATTACTATAGATTAATTTATATATTTTAAACAAATTATTTATTAATTAAATATTTTATATAAATATAAAACATTAAATTTTTTCTCTACTATTACAAAAATATTTGAAATAATAATAAAAAATTAATTCATATTATTATAAAAATAATATTAAAAGTTAAAAATTTTTAAACACAAAAAACATCAATTTATCACAATTTTACATGATCAAACTATTAAAAAATATTCAAAACATTCGTAGTTATATCACTTTACACATTAATCTATGAATCCAATGACCTTATTAACAATGCTTCACATATAACACGTTCCCAATAATTATTAAAACTTTTCAATAAAACTTTAAAATAACACTTACTTAGTATACTTTTACAGCCTCTATTATGCTCACTAATATTGGTCAAACCATTCAATCGATAATGCTCTAGAACTCGAGTGCAAAGATGACGGGAAGTCTCTCCAATGTATGAGACATTACACCCATTACATGTAAATTGATAAACGAGATCTAAACATAAAGCAACCGGAGTTTTTGATATATTATTAAGAATATTGCATACCTTACACGAATTAGAAACGATCTTATAATCTAAATTTTCCATCTGTTTACCTAACTTACTCTTATAATTTATATTATTTATATCAATACTCAATTCGCATTCATTTGTTAAATTACACTTAGACCTTCCAAACATGGATCCTTAGGATTTTTAATCAATTTGTCAACAGTCTCTTTTATCGTCAATAATAAAATGATTCTTTATCAACAGCTCAACCAATTTATCAACACTTCACTGAATTAGAAAAAATAGAATATAAAGACCATAAACGATAATTCAATCCCTTCAATATATTTCTTTTATACTTAAACTCACAAAAACTTTCTGGAGAAGTATAAAGGCCAGTATCAGTTGGTTTTCTATAAATCGCTGAATCATAGTGTTTATCTTTGCCTTGAATTAATAAATCTAAGAACGCAATCGATGACTTTCTCTCCGCTTCACATGTGAATACAATATTCTTATGTAGACTGTTCATAAAATGTATAAACAGCTCTATATGTTTACAACCATTAAAATAAAACCTATACTAATTGAGCGACTAAAGTTTCAAATCAAGAAAAAGCAAACAAAAAAACGTTTCAGTCGTTTCCGTTCATATCTACTTGGAATACTCGTCGGCGAAGGGTTTGATCTGATTGGGCTATTGGGGGGACCGATACAAACTTTCGTCGGCTTGCTCGAATTTTCTTCCAAGCTCCTCGCGAGTTTCTGTTTAGGAGGAAGTGATAGGTTTGCGGTCGACAATTCCGGTCTGCTCAAGATGGATTCGGTCTCGGTATAACATTCGAGCCAACCTGCGATCCTGACTTTAGATTTTTTACCAGGTTTTGCCTTGACGAAGGCTCTGGGAATGATTATGTAAGCATTTGGGGGCTAAATGTGAATGTGATGACCAGGAATTATATTCGCTATTTGGACGAAACAACGATGGGTAATCTGGCCTTGTGATTCAGTATCTGTATAGACCGCCGTGATGATGATATCGTCGCGGCTTCGAGCTATTCGGAAGATTCACTGGTGGAGACAAGTGCCCTTGAGTTTTTCCATCTTTTCTTTAAGATGTCGAACTTTTGACTGCAAGATAATCAGCCCGGCCTTTTCGTCGATTTTGCTGGAGGTGGTATTCTTATTCTTTGCGATTGCTGTATTCTTTGTACGCTAGGTGAAGTCTGACTTGTCCAAAAAATTATAGAAAAATCGAAAAATGGATGTAACGCTTCAAGACTAAAATGATTTTTGGATGAATTTACGGAGAATAGTGATTTAGAATTTGTTTTTCTGGGTGATCGTTAGCTGGGAGATAGAATCTCAAGATTATATAAAAATAAAATACAGAATATAAATATAAACTATATGGAACTTTATTTCTAATTATATAGTTTTCAGTGCAAGGACTACTCCGACCCGGCCTCACTTAGGTGCAGCGAACTACCGTTAAAAGTTCTGTTCTCGTCTTGCAACTGTTTTGGTCCCTAAATTCATCGATTCTTTCTCTATTAGATCACCTAGAATTATTTATTTAACTTAACAGCCTTATAAGGTAATAAAAGAAAACGAAAAAAAGTAACATACATAATTTTTATTAGATCACGGTGTATTGTTCGTATTATTTTATTTAAGTCTATAAGATTTAACAGTTCTTTTACGACATTGCCGTTTATCTAAGTCGTCTCCTAATACACGCCGATTTTCCTGGCTGGATGCGATGGCGGCTTATCCTCACTACTTCTGTCGGCCCGTTCCGCTCTCTATAGGAGCGAACACTAGAGGATAAGTAATGTCATTTCCTTCTTGGTTTGCCGAAAGAGCCGTTTCCAGGGTGTGAATTTTCGTGTGCTGGGCTTGTACCATCAACTTTTCCTCTCACCATCCCTTCTGGGCCTAGGTCACTCTCTGATAAATTTTTTTGATTAGTGTCGGCTAGACCTACGTTAACTTCACCTTCGGGATCTCCCTGGTAATTTGCAATAGCTGATTGTGGAATGATTTTAACTTTAGAGGTAAAACCTAATAAAGATATAGATGTTCGCCATTGTCATAGGAACGTAACGGTAGGATTGGTATAACTCTATCTCAATCCGTGTCTAAAGTGAAAGATTTTAAAGGGTAGATACAATATAGCATTGGGTTCCCTCGAATTTAGTATTCTGACATTTACTATTTACCTCACTATAGTTAATTGTCAGGTAATAGTATTTATTGTTTTACTATGTTTCTTATGTCAATTTCGTTTTCTATTCTCGGTAATAAAGTCTCATAACTGTACCCTGGTTCCGTGGGCCAGATTCTAATGATAATCTCTTAATGATCTAAACATCATTCTCTGCTAACTAATAATAACTAATAACACCAATAGGTTTTTATTGTTAGACTATAAATTAGTTCAATTTGTCTTCTACACAAGCCATCAATATCTTCCGGAGTCGGCTCGTTGAGTAAATGTCCTCCCCTGTGGATGCTGGAGAATATAAGAATTATCTACATTCTGATCTCGAGTACCGATGCATGTAGTAATTTATTCGGAAGTACTACGCTTGTTTCTCAATACTGGGTCGTCCAGTTCAGAAGACAGGCCATAGCTTGGTTCACACCAGTCGGTGCTGGGTATCTTTCCTGAAGCGATATCGGCATTGACATGTTCCAGATTCCGTCTTGCCATGTTCTTTTAACACTTGGCCTTTCACTCTTTGATTATCAAGCTGCGCAGTTCTAATTCTTCATCGCGAGTATTTCGATTGTTCCGAATATAAATTCCAACTTGTAATAATAGTTCTATTACTCTTGATTTTATTATATTTATAAAAGTTTATCTTAATTGTTAGTTTAATTATTATTTTTATTTATTTGTAATATTTTTTTTGATATTTGTCCCATTACTTAAAATAATATATTCAAATATTTCAATTTTCATTATTTTTCAGAATTATTTTCGATTTCAATTTTCCACTTTTTTATATTTTTTAATACTAGAGTCAAACACAGCAGTCAAAATTTACAATTTTATTTTCGAATTCCTGCTCATGCTTAATTTTGCTTGGAAATGATTATCATGATATTTGTAGTGATTATTAAATGAATCAAAGTGTTATTATCGGTACTTATACCATACCAGTCAAAATGACTGGTGCATTTTTATATGTAATACAATATTTTTTAAAATATTTTTTATCACCTAAAAATAAATAGTTATTTTAGACACTCCTTTGATTTTTAAAAATTTTTAAGTACTTTTTGTGACTCTAATGTGCACTGATAAACAATGATTATGGAATCTTTTCACTTAAGAAACCTAAAATTAAAAGTTTTATTTCAAACAGTCACACCAACACTAAAATACATTGACATGATAAATTACAAAAGTTAATACAAGTATAATCAAAAAGTGCACTAAGCCATAAGAAATTGTATTGTAAAAATTTGGGTTTCAATCCCTAATTTTATATAAATATTTAAAAGATAAATTAATTATTAAATTTATCTCACAGTAGTCAATGCACTACTCGGGTCATATCATTGGACAACGTCATAACTTCTAATCAAGAGCATTGAATTCCTAATGGAATTGTTGTTTTTCACTATATAATTTTGATCATGTGTTAAAATATGAATTAAAGGAAAATTTTACAAATTCTAGAAAAAATAAAGATATGAACATAGAATAAATATATTAAATTTAGAATTAATACAATAAATGAAATCTATGAAAATATGAAAACTTGAATAAAAAAACAATATAATCATTTGAATGTATTGACAATCACAGCCAATGAATACTGTTGAGGAATAAGTAATTTGTAAAGAAAATTTTTTTGATTGGGCAATAAAACTAGCAACGGTAAAACCAAATTGATGACAAATATGAATTAGTAACATCAAAAAGGAATAAAAATTAATAGAAAACATTAAAAAATAAATACAATAAAATTCTTTTCCATTTTGAAGAGGTTAAAACTTATTTGAGAAATCGAATGGATGAATAAAGATAAGCAGTATTGGCATTACTTAGTATTCTTAAAAATACATTCATAAAAAACACCAAAATACATTGAAATGATAAATAACAAAAGTTTATAAAAGTATAATAGAGAAAGATTTATTGTAAAACATTTATTAGTTGTCTAATGTAACTTGGAATGGTTTTGAGAAGGCTCTGTCGCGTCCACTGACAGCTTCACAGTGATAAATGGCATCATCGCCCGGTTTGAAATCATTGATGGTTAAAACACTAACAAAACTGTCACAATTTTCTTTGAATTCTCCAATTTTCATTCTCGATTCGTCAGGCAGACAGTTCCAATTAAATCTCCACGTGACGGCGGGAAGAGGATGACCTGCAACTTCACAAGTCAGTTTCACAGTCGTTCCAGAAGTTGCTCTAACATCTTTCATCGAAGTACCGACAATAATTGGTTTAGCTGCCATTGAAAAGAAAATAGTAACTCAATTTCACATAAACAAGAGAATATATTACCACAACCGATTTCATCTCCACCATCCCTACAATCAGCAGTTCCATCACAGACATACCCATAAGGCATCTTGTCACCATTGCTACAAGTAAATGTCAAAGGTTTGCATTTGTCAGATGCTAAAATGCAAAATATTTAATGAAATGATATTCAGAAAAATAATTTAAACAATAAATTACCATGACAATATTTTTCATCGAATCCATTTTTACAATCGTTTTCTCCATTGCACGCCCAATCAATGTTGTATTTCTCAACTGTGCTATTCCCAATGATTGGTCCACAAGGTTTCTGCACCGGGTCACAAGAATCTAGATGGGTATTAATTGATCAGTTATTTGTGACTATTGTAATGCAAAATAGTACTGCAAAAAGCTATATCTTCATCTGATCCATCTTTACAATCAACAACTCCGTCACAGAATTTCTGATTGCTTACACATTCTCCACTTCTGCAGTACCGATGATTTGGGGGGCAAATGTCCTGGATATTGATTGTGACGTAGGCTACTACTTCTCTAACTCCGCAAGTCATTTGAAGTTGTTTGGCATCAATATCAATTCCAAATGGAGCAACTAAACGAATTCTTGATGGTCCGACTTTGGAAATTTGAAATCTTTTATCTTTAGATACAAGAGATCCATTGAGGAATCTTAGACTTGGTTCTCCGACAGGATTTCCTACTTTGTCTTGAGTGAAACATTCGAATTCAAACTTCTGACGCTTTCTTACATTGAGAACTGGAGGAGTGACCTTTGCAACAAATGGTCCTGTTATATAATTGAAATATTTGTATAAATTGTAACTTTATATAAATATATAGTTACTGAATCGTTTCTCAACAATAAATTCTGCTTGAGTTTCTTGACCAGATGGGATTGAACAAATGAAATAACCATTGTCTTCCATTTCCGCGGAATCGGTTCCAATGAAACTTGTCCTATCTGCTACATGTCCAGTATAAGTGGTCCAGCGTTTATTTGGCATGACGATTCTTTGTGACCCATCTTTTTTCACGAAATACCATTTGATGTCAGTGTTTTTGACATTTGGAATGTTATTGACTCGACAGTGAAATTCACCGGGTTGACCTTCCAATCGTTTTTCAACTGCGGGCGAAATAGCCAAAACTCCGTCATCTAATGATAGAAGATTGCAGCAATTATTGAAGAATTAGTAAGCATCTAGTTCACCTTGAATGATGATTATGTTGACAGCTTTGGTAACATCTCCAACTTGACATTGATAATGGCCTTCGTTTTTCATTTGTGCGTTGTTCAAAACGAGAATACTGACAAGTCTACCATTGACTCGTGCGATGTTGAATTTGTTGAGCGAATCTTGAGTAGACAATTCTTGGTTTTCGAACTTCCATTGAACATCTGATCCAGAATATTCACTGTCAGCAGAGATTTCACAATGGAGCTCTTTCTTTCTCGATACAATAACAGCGACTTGTGATCCGGCTCCTTCAATAAGTTCTAGAGACGGAAAATTGAATTAGAAAATACTCATCTACATCATTAATTATCACATACCGACTTTAATTGGAACAAAGAATGACAACCGTTGATAAGATTTTGCTTCCAATTCTACTTTCTGATTATTTTGATCCAGGCCGACTATTTTGCATTTGTATACTCCAAGCTTTGAACGGGTGAAGCTGTTAAAAGTTATCGTTTGTTGTTGGTTTTCCAACAGTTGATTGTCATGATACCAAGAATATTGAACTTGTTTCAATTCTGGTCCCACTTGACATCGCATTGAGAATTTCTCATTCAATCGGAACTTTTGAGGATAAGGAGTAATTGTGATTGAATATGAGGCTAATGCGGATGATGAGGATTGAGCTGGATTTTCCATTAAATATGGTCAACTTCATATTAATAATAATACCAATAATGTTGACTGATGCGATGAATGTCTTGCCTGATTTGTGAGCTGTATAATGACATTCATATCGCCCAAATACAGATTCATCATTTATTGGCACTTGAATGGTGTCAGTTTTAGAGATTGTTCTCCCTTGTGAATCTATCCAATAGTAGGAAAAGCTTTCAGTTGAATGAGCCAATTTAAATCCGACACATTTCCTATGAATCAACCCATTTATTTTAAGCTTCTCGGAGGATAAAATCTGAATTTGAACGGGTGGCGCTAAATGTGGAAATTGTCATGACCATAAGTAAAAATTTATTTTATCTTACTAGAAATCTTTAGAATGACATCCTTTCTGAAGACCTGGGTCGGTTGAGTTTTGTGAACTATAGCACAAGTGTATGTATGTTCATGTTGTTTTTTCAAAACCGATTCGATAAATAAGCGTTGATTATTTGATATGATATATCCATCAGATTTGATCCATTGAGCATCGTATTCATTTCTTGACCAATTCGTCACGGAACACTCAATATCGAGATTTTCTGTTTCTTCAAGTCTGATAGTGTTGTGGCTTTCACCGAGTTGAGAAATGACAATGTGAGGAATGTTTTCTTGTTCCACAAGAACTTGATCTGAAATGTTCAATCAAAATGATAATTGTCTTAATTTTTAATAGAATTATTACCTTGTTCAGTTATGGTCGACTTTTCTCCAGCAATAAATCCCGATTCTACTTTTTCGCTTGATCTGCAAACATACTTTCCAACATCTTTCAATTGAACATTCTTCAAGTACAATTCTCGACCTTTTCCAATGATGACATTGTTGCGTTCCCAATGTATGTCAATGATATTTCTTTGATTTCCCATATTTTCAGCAGAACACAATAATTTGATATCTGAACCAATTCGAACAGTTTCAATTTTCAAAGGAGTCGGTTTTGTTTCAAGCTGACATGAATATATGTTAATGAACATGAAACAAAAAAGGAATTTCCATAATTGGATTTTGATGTCAAACATTATCAATGAATGAATGATGATATAAATTGATAAAATTAACTATTTCTTTTATAGTAAATGTCGATAGTGGGAATGTGAAACTATCAGTGATTTGATTGGATGATGTCAATTATTACAATAGTTGATGCATACAAATTACAAACACAGCAATGAAAATGAATTTTGTCATTTTTTAAATATTTCTAACAAAATGATTACGTTTTGTTGTTGATTATCTTGTAAATAGTTATTTAATATTTGACCTGGTTAAAAGGTGTCTCATTAGTAACGTTTATGCTGAAATTTACTACAGAAATCCCGATTTCACCTAAACCTATGTAATTTATTATTTATACAGTAATTGATAGATCTAATTACATACGTGAAAGTTAAATTTCTAAAATATTTCCCTCGTAAAACCGTTTTCTTGGATCAAATTAAATATGCTAATTTAATTAATTACTAGAATATTATTTACTTTATATACTTTTATTTACTTAATGAATCTTAAAACAATAAATTAGATCTGTTCAACATAATTGAAAGATGACTACATCGAAAGTTTCTTATATCGTATGTTACTATATCAAGCAATCACTGCTATAATTATTATTAATATTATTATTATTATTATTATTATTACTATTATTACAGGGTTTTTCATCATATTTTGACATTTTGTCAATCAATTTTGACATTTTGTCAATCAATTTTGACATTTTGTTAATTTTAGAAGAAAATTAAAAAATAAATTAAAAATTAAATTAATAAATTAATAAATTAATAAAATTAAAAAAAATGAGAAAGTAAATAAAAATACTACTTTTATTCATCAATAACCGGCTCATTTCTTATGCAAATAGGTAAAAACCCTAACATATGCCTAAAATAATTTTTACAATCATCAGATGAAATAAGGGAAGAACCATTCTCAATATTTTCGAATAACTGATCTTCACCTTCAGGTCTCGAACTACGTATAAATTGTTTCCATTTTAAAAATAGGTTCTCTATAGGGTTTAGAAATGGAGAATAAGGTGGCAAAAATAGGATTCTATGTCCTGATATTTCAATTTCTTCTTTTATTGCAATATTTTTATGAAATGGAACATTGTCCATTATAAAAATTGCACCTGAAATATTCAAAGATGACATTTTTTCAATTATTAAGCGTATAAACTCAAGAAAACTTTGTGTATTATACGATTTAGTCTGAGTAAAATATTTAAAAATCCCTTCTTTGTTCATGGCACAGCAAACAGATATATTTCGCGCTC
Source organism: Schmidtea mediterranea (assembly GCA_022537955.1). NCBI lineage: Eukaryota > Metazoa > Platyhelminthes > Tricladida > Dugesiidae > Schmidtea > Schmidtea mediterranea. The sequence goes on from CM039681.1 coordinate 37,727,457, forward strand.
TTATAGAAGAAACATTTTGAACAGCACGTTTATTTTTCAAAGATCTTCCTCTTCGTGATCTTATAGAAACATTGAATCCGACTTCATCGATAAAAAAAATTTTAGAATCATCGATAGTTGACAATAATTCCATAAAACGATTCGCATATTGGGCTCTAAGTTCAATAACTTCCACGGTATTCCTTTTTATCGGCATTATATTGATGCGCTTCATACTATAACCAAATCCACCTATACATCTATTAATCGTGCTTTGACTTACTACCACACCTCTCTCAAGCTCAATCTTCGACTTTATTTGCTTTAAAGTAAGCGCGCAATTTTTATCAATCCATCCTTTGATTGCTTCTTTATCTTGCTCTGATAAGCTTTTTCTCCGCTGACCTCCCCATTCTTTTTTTCAATAGATTCATGGTTTATATACTTTTTTATTATGCTATAAATAGTGGTTCTTTTAAAACCCAAAATTGATGATAAATCCGAGGCACTATGCCTTTTTATATAGGCTTGTATAATGCGATTTCTGTCTTCGTTATTAATGTTTTGGTTTTTCATTAAGGGGTTAGGTTTTAGAAAATGTCAAAATTGATTGACAAAATGTCAAAATTGATTGCCAAAATGTCAAAATTGATTGACAAAATGTCAAAATATGATGAAAAACCCTGTATTAATATTATTATTATTATTATTATTATTATTATTATTATTATTATTATTATTATTATTATTATTATTATTATTATTATTATTATTATTATTATTATTATTATTATTATTATTATTATTATTATTATTATTATTATTATTATTATTATTATTATTATTATTATTATTATACTTATTATTATTATTATTTTTATTATCATTATTATTATAATTAATATTATTATTATTATTATTATTATTATTATTATTATTATTTATTATTATTATTATTTTTATTATCATTATTATTATAATTAATATTATTATTATTATCATTATTATTATTAATATTATTATTATTATTATTAAAGTGGTGCAAAGATTATAATTTTGCAGGAAATTGAGTGCAAATGGCAAACTTATAAATATTATTTTGTACATTTATAAATCATCGGTTGTTGAATTATTTTTTAAAAATAATTTATGTTAATAAATAAGCATTGTACGCAGTGTTTGTTAATTATAAATTTGTCAAGTGAACTGGTGACGTTTATCCCATCCTGAGTCAGTTACGTTATTATACTCGTCCTGGAAGGATTGATATAAATATATCGAGCATTGTTTAGCCGGTTTAGGGTTATCCACGTTTGGCTTGGTATTAGGATGGTCGATGCCGTCCTCAGAATCAGACGTACCACCAAGAAGTCACAACGAACAGAGAATAATGAATTTGGATAATGTAGCGTAGTGGTTTAGAAAGAAACCATTTTAAGAATACGTGAAAGGAGTGTTACGGTACTTTAAACTAAGAGTTCTTCACGTAAATGAATAAACGATGTTTCTTACCTAGACAAGCAGTCTGCAGGCTCAATTATCTGGGAATGAGGTTGAAAATGTTATCCTTTGTTCTTTTAACTCTTCTTTTTTAAAATATTCCATTTGTTCTAATTTCTGATTCCAATATTTAAACGTTAGTAAAAATTCCAAGATACACTACTGAAATTTGATATCAGCAAATAATTGATTTGCAAAACAATTTTCTATTTTTGACTATTAAGTATTAATTACTTTACTTTCGTATTTCTTTTCAGATTCGTCTATTTTTAGTCCGATTATTCGTCGTTCTATTTTTCTGTCACTCACAAAGAAAATATATCTATATATATATATATATATATATATTAAGTTAAAATTTTATCTTCTAAAAATAGTAATCAATTACTATATTTAGATTTATATAAAATCAATTACTATTTTTATTTATATTTTGTTACCAAACATAGTCATTTTAAATTACTATATTTCACTTTTCGCTATTTAACTTAAAGCCCAAGGGCTTAACACTGACAATAATAATAATGTTAACATCAAAAAGTAGGTTACGATCTTAACACTTTTTGGTCTCTGACTCCAAATTTAAAATGATATAATTAAAATAACAATTAAAAATTATCTTACAAATACAAATATATAAAAAGGTCGGTTGTGGTCCAATTAAATACAGCAAAGCAATACAATTAATTACTTATGTTTTATTTGATGTACAATATTTTACAAACGTTTCTGTGTACAATTTTAAATAGAGTTGAAAGGAAACTCGATCAAAGGATCCCTGCTCAAATGGCTCACAAGAAGTTGATGGTCACTATTTCCGACGCAACAACTTATCTTAATTTTCAGAGGGTTAAGCAAGTTTTATTTTCGTGCTCCCCGAATATCGCGAAAGCTGTCTTCTGCTTTGGATACTCTTTTTCAATAATTTAATTTACTTAATTACTAACCGGATTAAGGAATTTGCTTTAAAAACTTTTAATTTATTTAATAAAAGAAATATTACCAAATATCTGGATAATGAGTACCCAATCCAATGGTTATTCTTTGGATTACAAAATACTTCTATCTTCTTACTGTTATTTGGATAATTAGTATCCAATCCAACGGTAATTCAATTATCTTCTGCCTTTTTTTCTAATTGATTTGAGCTTTCTATATATATATATATATATATATATAATCTTCTGTAATTAATTCTTCAGCTGTCGTTCCACTTGAATTCTGAATAGATAATCCCCTGCTGTGGTATCGTAATTCCTCTTTGGATTTGAAATATCTTCTTGCTTCTTCATTCGGTTTATTTTAACAGCTGTTCACGTAATTTGATTAATCTTTCGCTTTTTGCTATTTTATGGTTCGGCCCTCAACACTAAAATGTTTCTCCTTATATATTAAAAATTTATTATTTAATTTATAAAAAGAATTACTATTTTTAGATTGACGTTATCATGAACTCTAATTTAGTAATTTCTTGATCACGTATTTTTAAAATATACTACCAAAATCTATTTTTAGTAATTCTATTTCGTGACGTCACTAAAACGTCATTTCGAATTTATTTTATTATTTTCTACGTCACAGTTTAGTGACATCAATATACTAATTATATTGATGATTTTAAGGCTAAGAGCCTAACCCTGATAAATCTTACCCCTTAAAAGATTTTCGTCCACGAAAAAAATAACTGCTAAAGCGAGCTATTTGTTGCTCAATATACATAAAATAATAAGCAATAATACCAAAAATTTTAAATTACTGAAATACAAATAATAAATAAAATGTCAATGGGAATCACTAAATCAAATATGTCAAAATCACTAATATAAATGTTTCTTTTTCTCTTTTTGATCTTCCTCTCAATTTGTTGGATCTTGTTTAACGTCTTCGGGTTCTTCAGGGACGCGGTATAAGTGCGTAAGTTGAATTATATCCGTTACGCGCTTTATGATCACGTAAAGATTTTGCAAATCTCTTCGACATTGTTTCCGGTTCATATGAAAAGGCTAGCGCTTCCTTGTCTAAGGAGCTGACTAGAATCGCTGTTGACACCAAATATGGAATTCCGTCTACATTTATTTCTTGATATTTTGAGTTTGAATTTACTGCCATGCGAGTAATATCTTTCCCATCATGTTGTGTAGCTCTTGGACGCCAGTGTCTGTTTGGCTGTCGGTACCACATTGGATCATATCCATCTGTGTCTACCGAAATTGACTTTAGTATTAAGTTTTCTCTATTTATTCTTAGCTTTTTGGCCACTTCGGACTCCGTTTTTACTTTTAATTGTTTTTGTAAATCTTCGTTTGGAGGTATATATGACATTCTTCTATATCATCGCCTGGTTCTCTAAATATCTTTTTTGATATTGCTCCTACTGGATGTAGGGTTTTTACATGGGATTGGTTTTGTTTGGTCGGTTCTTTTTTCTTGAACAACCTTTTTACCACACTTTTCATACTATTATTTTCTGCTTCGCTTTCTGTTCCGTCGGAGGTACTATGGCATGCTTCATACTCGTGGTTTTTTCGGGATGTATTGGGTTACTCGTTGATGGTCTCATGACATTTTCATGCTGATAGGCAGCATTTATATTTTGTGGAATTATTCTTTCAGGCTGATTGGTAGCGCTCTTTGTTACTTGGGCTGTTTTTATCTGAGGTTTTCTTTGGTGATGTATCCATAACTTCATCTACTTCGCAGATTGTAACGTCAGGAGTAAGGAAGTCTTCTTTTTGGATTTTTTCCTCTTTGGGTAACATAGGTAATTTCTGCTTTACGACACTCGCTGGTCGTTCTCGGAATGGGTGTTTTGTGGAATTGATACATGATCTAGTCATTCATTTTGAATGCTCAAATATATTTCTCTGATAGTTCGGACCTCATTGTCTACTACTAAGTCTTGTCGGCTCACCGGAGCCATTTTAGGAAATATTTAGAATGAAAATGCAAGTGATAATATCCTTGCTTCTTAGGTACCCGTCGATCTTCTAAAATTTTTATCGATGCCAGATCTCGGATATCTAATAATCGCTGTGCCGGTAGATGGGCTACTGCTAACAACTTTTTTTTACCATTAATCCGACTACTATCTTTTTTTCACAAATTTTTCTGATCTTGTGACAACACTCTTCGTCATCCAAATTTACTCGAACATCGGGTTCTTTTAAGTGGTATTGATGGGTCTGGTAATGTCTTATGGGTTCTCTGTGTGAGACTATTGTATTCAACAGTTATTGCCCCGAGAAATCTGAGATAAATATCTTCAACAAAACAGGATTCATGCCTACTCGGGATAAGGCATACTCGGCTTCCACAAAAATAGTGGATTGGGTTTCTTCTTTAGTTAAACGCTTCCTCAAGAAGGACTCCACATTATGAATAGTCGCTTCAGTTGTGTTATAACAACAGAAAGGTTTCAGGTCTGTTACTATTCTATAAGGCTTTTGGTAGTTCAAAATTTCCAAAAAAATAATTTAATTTGTATCAGTTGTTTTTATTTGCAAGTTATTTTCTCGTCCATCGGAATAAGATAATTCAAAAGTGCTGTGTTCTTCCAACGAGATTGGATACGGCATCCCACTTAATAATACAATAAAAGGTTTGTTAATAGAATGGAGCCATATGTGTTCTGTTCTGGGGCAATCTTTAAATTCTCTGAATGTTTCTGCTAATTTAATGGTTTTGCTGTGCTTTACTACCGTAATCATAATTTACCTCCATGGGACTCTTGGGAATTTGAAGTCATTTGGTATATCTACTCGTCGTGGATAATACCAATGATTGCGAATTGATGGGGGTTTGTTTGTAACGTAATGGTGATCGTCATGAACCGGTAGACAAACTCTTCTTTATAGGATGTGTAGGCTTCTATTGGACTTGTCGATTTATCGTATGTTTATATTGCGTGCTTCATTGGGGTTTATCTTTTGGAGCTTCTGTAATCTACAATAAAAATTGATTAAAAATTTTGTATCACATTCCGTGATATAACTGCCAGGGTAGTAAACGACATTCTCGGATGTGCTATTTATTATTAAAAATTAATTATATTACTTACAAAATGGTGAGACTTTGTCCCCCCTATACTTCAGTTTCATAATGATTTTCCCCATATCTAATATCTGATAGTGATATATGGGTCATATGAACAGCGACAATAAATAATAATAATAACATTACAGTGATCCCCCCGTTATTGAAATTATTACCCAAAGCTGAATTTTCCCCTTATTCGTTATCGGACATGTACACTTATTTGTTGAGAGTCTTAGCCCTCTTAATTCTTTTACTTTTGAAATAGTTGAATTTATAGTTGAATTTTCTTTTGGGATAGTGGATTTCTCCGGTGCCAATTTTAGACCAGATATGTCTCTTGGGTTCTTTTCATTTACTTTCTCCTTCTTTGGAGGTAATAATTCTAGTATCTCACAATATATATTATGCCAGCCTCGCTATGGTCAAATTCATAGTATGAGATGTGCACTTCTGTGGTTCTAACTGGTCTGATTATCCATTTACGACATTGGTATTGTTAATTCATCACCGCCCTGTATATAGATTCACCATTTTCTATCACTATTAATACCACTAGCCTGTGGTTCTTGCTCCCAAAGTTGTGTGTAAATAATGCTGTTTGCCCGTCATATGAAATCTTTACCTTTTCCGTAAAGTTTGCTGTCTTGATATACCAAGCAACTTTGTAATCAATCTCCATTTTGTTTTCATATTTTGGATATAGGAATGGACTTCCAAGGAATACTTCGTTTCTGGTGACAAATTATCAATTACTTTTTCTCTTCTTCCGTCATCTAGATCAAATCTCATTTCACTTTCCTCTGTCAAGAAGTGAAATTGATACCCCATTTGGAAGTAATGCTTCAAAAATATTCTAACCGTACGCTGATATCCGATATTCGACAAGTGCTATACCTCGGGTATCTGGATACAATCTCAAAGTTTTATTATCCATATTAGTTATTTTGATTGGGTTTCTCCATTCCTGTATAGTTGCTACATTTTGTGCAATTGGAGTGTTATATTTACTGGCGAATTTCACTTTTGGTTCGAAAATAACATCTCCTTCCATTTCTTGATGAGTTGCTACAAAACAAACTGTCTCTGTCTGCGGTGGTATTGTTACCAATCGGTCTAGGAAAACCACATCTATATTATATGATTTCCTTTTCCTTCCCGTTAACTTTACTAATTCGCCTGTCGCACAATCAAATACAATGTCTTTCCACTTTTTGAGTATGTCCATACCCACAATGCATTCTGCCATGCATTTTCTGGTGACTTTTATGAAATGCCTGAACCTTTGGTCACAAAGTCTCAATTCACAGTCTAGTATTCCAATGGCATTACTTGCTTGACCATTAGCTCCTTTCACTGTTATCAAAGTGGGAACAATTGCTTGCAGCTCGGTATCATTTAATAAGTTTGCCTCTATTATCGTCAGATCGGATCCTGAGTCGATTAGTGCGTGGACTGTATGTCTATTGACTTTTATTTTGATTGTTGGTTTATTTGCCAAATTTCCTGTTGCTACCACACATATGGATGAAATCCTTAAAACGATTTCTTTCTGCTTCTGTCTGACTTTGTTCGTTTTGCTTCAATTTATCCAAAGTGCTGAAGGGATATGCTGGTACTTATTCCGCAGTTTTTATTCACAATGTGGGCATTGTATCGTATTGTCTTTCGCGATTCGGCCATGGTGGAAATGGAGTATTTTCCAAATCTATTCTATTATCATAACGATGTATAATCTCTTGTTCAACTTCCCTCGGTATGATTCGTTTGATGACCTCATACGGTGTCTAAACTTTTTGGCAAAATTTTTGTTTTCTCCTCTTTCTCCGTTGAGGTGGGTACTGTAGAAATTTGATACTTTCAAAATTTTGAAAATTCGGTTTTGTCGGGTTTTGATGTGTTATAATCATCAGAATTGTCATCGCCTCGATGACTATAATCCTCGTTTCACTTTCTCACTATTTCATGTTTGATTAAGTTTTTCTGCTTTATCATTTTAATTTCCTTGTTATGATGTCTGAATACTGCGAAATCTTCACATAATGGGTAGATTCCCAATAATTTTCAAGACTATCCACCAACCTTGAAGACACTGTATGTGGATAATAGTTGTGATACTATGATTTTTAGTATCATGAATATGGCATATATTCCCGAACATCCTGCTACAAAGATGCCAAAATTCGTAAATCTTCCAGCTGATTTTCTTTATTACATTCGATGATGCTTGTCTGTAATGATCTGGTCCGAATAGTAAATTATAATCCGGTTTTCCATCATAGTGCTGGTAAATTCTGGTTATTATTTCAGTTACCCCTCGATCTCGCACTTGTGGGAAAGCAATAGGTCTCCTGGCTTCTTCTATGTCTTGTGGAGTGTACACCCTTCCCTTGGACATTTCGTTTAATGGTCTGAATTCCACTTTCGTTCTCAACTTGATAGCTTGAAGGATTTCTACTGGGCTTGATGGTGGTTTTCGATCTGGTAATGTTATCCAGTGGTTGTTTATCTTGTAAAGCAGTGACATTGCCGGGTTACAAGTTGATTTCTGGGGTTCGTCCCCTTATTTTAAGACCCGATGCGTCACAGGTGCCATGAAACGTAGCTTGCCTTCGTATAACACTGGGAGCTCCAAAGTGCATTTATCGTACTTGGAAATTTCTACTTCTATTATCTTACATTGATAACGTCACCCATGATCCTGCTCAATCGTTCAACACTACTTTTTGGTACATCTCTTGCATTTGTCTTTGCAAATCATGATACAAGAAATCAATTTTGTTGTTGACATATTTTATAACTTTAACGTCAGACGTATGCATCTTTTCAGCTGCTGGTATATATTTATGAGATAGATATATACGCTACATTTCATCTTTTGCCCTTTTCTGACTAATCATATGGTATCATTAGGGTCTTTGAACACTAGCACCAATAGTGTGTTTTTTTCAGAGATTTCCTCTATTGATTTTTTGCATTTTCTTTTCTCACCATACTCCTACTTGGTACTTATGGCTCGTATATCTTGATCTGTTTAACTTGGTAAATGCTGTTTTCTTTAGATATCCAAGTTCACAATTTTCTCTCATTGTTGAATACACTAGTGTAGCAGCTCCCGTTTTGCTATATCCAAACTTTACATTAAATTCTGGATGGGTCATCATTTTTCCTGATACCACCTCAAATGTTGCTTCATACTCTCGCAATTCTATAGTATAATCCTCGATATCGAATATACTGTCGATATACTGCCTCTTGTTTAAGTTCTGCCCAAACATGATCCATCTACTTCTATTGGACCTCCTCTGGTGATAGTGATCACGAGTTTCTTTCCGACTTCCACTGAAATCATTACTTCATTATCAATTTTAAGAGTACTGGTACGAAATGCATTTAGACATCAACCTGAATTGGTATCGATCTGGGTAAGAAATTGGCTTCTAGTAATACCGAGTAACTGTAACACGGTATTCTACATCCTCTCCCTTGGTTACTTTATATAGTAAATATATAGTGCATCCAATACCGGTTCTATCGCTACCTGTATAAGGGTAATAAAGTTATTGGATATATTAAAATAATTTAAATTTTTTTTCATAATTTTACTTAAAGAATACAATAACAATAAGGCAATAATAAATAAATTAGAATTGACGATTGCAGCACAGTTTTGTATGAATTACATTATTATTACAAAAATATTCTTTTGTGAATATTTCATTAATCATACAAAAACTTGAATGGGTTTTTATTTAATTATTTATACATTTTTTAAATTTAAAACAAATATTTTCACAAAATGCTTGGAAGGAATTTCCAAAATATTATAACAAAAAATTATAACATATATTTAAATACAAAATTGATTATTTAACAGCTTTTACACATATTATGCAAATGTGAAGCCTCTAATTCAATTGTTGATCCAGTTTCTGTAGTTCCTTTAACAATACATTTGTATGAGCCTAAATCTTCTCTTCTCAATTCGTCGAAAGTAATGCTTTCATCATTGCTAATTAATTGGTCATTCTTATACCATGAATATCTGGTGTTGGCGAATTTAGGATTAACTTTACATTGCATTGTGAATCGTTGACCAATAACATATTGTTCGGGTGAGGAAACGATATTGACAGAGTATTCTACTGATTGTCTATTGTAACTACCAGATTCTCGGTTTTCTGATTCTAAATTTAATTAATGTTAATTAAGTCATGTTAAATTTTGATGTTACTAACCAGATTTTCGGTATTGTGTTTCTGATGCTTGTTGGAAAGTTGAAGCCTCTAATTCCATTGTTGATCCAGTTTCTGTAGTTCCTTTAACAATACATTTGTATGAACCTAAATCTTCTCTTCTCAATTCGTCGAAAGTAATGCTTTCATCATTGCTAATTAATTGGTCATTCTTATACCATGAATATCTGGTGTTGGCGAATTTAGGATTAACTTTACATTGCATTGTGAATCGTTGACCAATAACATATTGTTCGGGTGAGGAAACGATATTGACAGAGTATTCTACTGATTGTCTATTGTAACTACCAGATTCTCGGTTTTCTGATTCTAAATTTAATTAATGTTAATTAAGTCATGTTAAATTTTGATGTTACTAACCAGATTTTCGGTATTGTGTTTCTGATGCTTGTTGGAAAGTTGAAGCCTCTAATTCCATTGTTGATCCAGTTTCTGTAGTTCCTTTAACAATACATTTGTATGAACCTAAATCTTCTCTTCTCAATTCGTCGAAAGTAATGCTTTCATCATTGCTAATTAATTGGTCATTCTTATACCATGAATATCTGGTGTTGGCGAATTTAGGATTAACTTTACATTGCATTGTGAATCGTTGACCAATAACATATTGTTCGGGTGAGGAAACGATATTGACAGAGTATTCTACTGATTGTCTATTGTAACTACCAGATTCTCGGTTTTCTGATTCTAAATTTAATTAATGTTAATTAAGTCATGTTAAATTTTGATGTTACTAACCAGATTTTCGGTATTGTGTTTCTGATGCTTGTTGGAAAGTTGAAGCCTCTAATTCCATTGTTGATCCAGTTTCTGTAGTTCCTTTAACAATACATTTGTATGAACCTAAATCTTCTCTTCTCAATTCGTCGAAAGTAATGCTTTCATCATTGCTAATTAATTGGTCATTCTTATACCATGAATATCTGGTGTTGGCGAATTTAGGATTAACTTTACATTGCATTGTGAATCGTTGACCAATAACATATTGTTCGGGTGAGGAAACGATATTGACAGAGTATTCTACTGATTGTCTATTGTAACTACCAGATTCTCGGTTTTCTGATTCTAAATTTAATTAATGTTAATTAAGTCATGTTAAATTTTGATGTTACTAACCAGATTTTCGGTATTGTGTTTCTGATGCTTGTTGGAAAGTTGAAGCCTCTAATTCCATTGTTGATCCAGTTTCTGTAGTTCCTTTAACAATACATTTGTATGAGCCTAAGTCTTCTCTTCTCAATTCGTCGAAAGTAATGCTTTCATCATTGCTAATTAATTGGTCATTCTTATACCATGAATATCTGGTGTTGGCGAATTTAGGATTAACATTACATTGCATTGTGAATCGTTGACCAATAACATATTGTTCGGGTGAGGAAACGATATTGACAGAGTATTCTACTGATTGTCTATTGTAACTACCAGATTCTCGGTTTTCTGATTCTAAATTTAATTAATGTTAATTAAGTCATGTTAAATTTTGATGTTACTAACCAGATTTTCGGTATTGTGTTTCTGATGCTTGTTGGAAAGTTGAAGCCTCTAATTCCATTGTTGATCCAGTTTCTGTAGTTCCTTTAACAATACATTTGTATGAGCCTAAATCTTCTCTTCTCAATTCGTCGAAAGTAATGCTTTCATCATTGCTAATTAATTGGTCATTCTTATACCATGAATATCTGGTGTTGGCGAATTTAGGATTAACTTTACATTGCATTGTGAATCGTTGACCAATAACATATTGTTCGGGTGAGGAAACGATATTGACAGAGTATTCTACTGATTGTCTATTGTAACTACCAGATTCTCGGTTTTCTGATTCTAAATTTAATTAATGTTAATTAAGTCATGTTAAATTTTGATGTTACTAACCAGATTTTCGGTATTGTGTTTCTGATGCTTGTTGGAAAGTTGAAGCCTCTAATTCCATTGTTGATCCAGTTTCTGTAGTTCCTTTAACAATACATTTGTATGAACCTAAATCTTCTCTTCTCAATTCGTCGAAAGTAATGCTTTCATCATTGCTAATTAATTGGTCATTCTTATACCATGAATATCTGGTGTTGGCGAATTTAGGATTAACTTTACATTGCATTGTGAATCGTTGACCAATAACATATTGTTCGGGTGAGGAAACGATATTGACAGAGTATTCTACTGATTGTCTATTGTAACTACCAGATTCTCGGTTTTCTGATTCTAAATTTAATTAATGTTAATTAAGTCATGTTAAATTTTGATGTTACTAACCAGATTTTCGGTATTGTGTTTCTGATGCTTGTTGGAAAGTTGAAGCCTCTAATTCCATTGTTGATCCAGTTTCTGTAGTTCCTTTAACAATACATTTGTATGAACCTAAATCTTCTCTTCTCAATTCGTCGAAAGTAATGCTTTCATCATTGCTAATTAATTGGTCATTCTTATACCATGAATATCTGGTGTTGGCGAATTTAGGATTAACTTTACATTGCATTGTGAATCGTTGACCAATAACATATTGTTCGGGTGAGGAAACGATATTGACAGAGTATTCTACTGATTGTCTATTGTAACTACCAGATTCTCGGTTTTCTGATTCTAAATTTAATTAATGTTAATTAAGTCATGTTAAATTTTGATGTTACTAACCAGATTTTCGGTATTGTGTTTCTGATGCTTGTTGGAAAGTTGAAGCCTCTAATTCCATTGTTGATCCAGTTTCTGTAGTTCCTTTAACAATACATTTGTATGAGCCTAAGTCTTCTCTTCTCAATTCGTCGAAAATAATGCTTTCATCATTGCTAATTAATTGGTCATTCTTATACCATGAATATCTGGTGTTGGCGAATTTAGGATTAACATTACATTGCATTGTGAATCGTTGACCAATAACATATTGTTCGGGTGAGGAAACGATATTGACAGAGTATTCTACTGATTGTCTATTGTAACTACCAGATTCTCGGTTTTCTGATTCTAAATTTAATTAATGTTAATTAAGTCATGTTAAATTTTGATGTTACTAACCAGATTTTCGGTATTGTGTTTCTGATGCTTGTTGGAAAGTTGAAGCCTCTAATTCCATTGTTGATCCAGTTTCTGTAGATCCTTTAACAATACATTTGTATGAGCCTAAATCTTCTCTTCTCAATTCGTCGAAAATAATGCTTTCATCATTGCTAATTAATTGGTCATTCTTATACCATGAATATCTGGTGTTGGCGAATTTAGGATTAACTTTACATTGCATTGTGAATCGTTGACCAATAACATATTGTTCGGGTGAGGAAACGATATTGACAGAGTATTCTACTGATTGTCTATTGTAACTACCAGATTCTCGGTTTTCTGATTCTAAATTTAATTAATGTTAATTAAGTCATGTTAAATTTTGATGTTACTAACCAGATTTTCGGTATTGTGTTTCTGATGCTTGTTGGAAAGTTGAAGCCTCTAATTCCATTGTTGATCCAGTTTCTGTAGTTCCTTTAACAATACATTTGTATGAGCCTAAGTCTTCTCTTCTCAATTCGTCGAAAGTAATGCTTTCATCATTGCTAATTAATTGGTCATTCTTATACCATGAATATCTGGTGTTGGCGAATTTAGGATTAACTTTACATTGCATTGTGAATCGTTGACCAATAACATATTGTTCGGGTGAGGAAACGATATTGACAGAGTATTCTACTGATTGTCTATTGTAACTACCAGATTCTCGGTTTTCTGATTCTAAATTTAATTAATGTTAATTAAGTCATGTTAAATTTTGATGTTACTAACCAGATTTTCGGTATTGTGTTTCTGATGCTTGTTGGAAAGTTGAAGCCTCTAATTCCATTGTTGATCCAGTTTCTGTAGTTCCTTTAACAATACATTTGTATGAGCCTAAATCTTCTCTTCTCAATTCGTCGAAAGTAATGCTTTCATCATTGCTAATTAATTGGTCATTCTTATACCATGAATATCTGGTGTTGGCGAATTTAGGATTAACTTTACATTGCATTGTGAATCGTTGACCAATAACATATTGTTCGGGTGAGGAAACGATATTGACAGAGTATTCTACTGATTGTCTATTGTAACTACCAGATTCTCGGTTTTCTGATTCTAAATTTAATTAATGTTAATTAAGTCATGTTAAATTTTGATGTTACTAACCAGATTTTCGGTATTGTGTTTCTGATGCTTGTTGGAAAGTTGAAGCCTCTAATTCCATTGTTGATCCAGTTTCTGTAGTTCCTTTAACAATACATTTGTATGAACCTAAATCTTCTCTTCTCAATTCGTCGAAAGTAATGCTTTCATCATTGCTAATTAATTGGTCATTCTTATACCATGAATATCTGGTGTTGGCGAATTTAGGATTAACTTTACATTGCATTGTGAATCGTTGACCAATAACATATTGTTCGGGTGAGGAAACGATATTGACAGAGTATTCTACTGATTGTCTATTGTAACTACCAGATTCTCGGTTTTCTGATTCTAAATTTAATTAATGTTAATTAAGTCATGTTAAATTTTGATGTTACTAACCAGATTTTCGGTATTGTGTTTCTGATGCTTGTTGGAAAGTTGAAGCCTCTAATTCCATTGTTGATCCAGTTTCTGTAGTTCCTTTAACAATACATTTGTATGAACCTAAATCTTCTCTTCTCAATTCGTCGAAAGTAATGCTTTCATCATTGCTAATTAATTGGTCATTCTTATACCATGAATATCTGGTGTTGGCGAATTTAGGATTAACTTTACATTGCATTGTGAATCGTTGACCAATAACATATTGTTCGGGTGAGGAAACGATATTGACAGAGTATTCTACTGATTGTCTATTGTAACTACCAGATTCTCGGTTTTCTGATTCTAAATTTAATTAATGTTAATTAAGTCATGTTAAATTTTGATGTTACTAACCAGATTTTCGGTATTGTGTTTCTGATGCTTGTTGGAAAGTTGAAGCCTCTAATTCCATTGTTGATCCAGTTTCTGTAGTTCCTTTAACAATACATTTGTATGAGCCTAAGTCTTCTCTTCTCAATTCGTCGAAAGTAATGCTTTCATCATTGCTAATTAATTGGTCATTCTTATACCATGAATATCTGGTGTTGGCGAATTTAGGATTAACATTACATTGCATTGTGAATCGTTGACCAATAACATATTGTTCGGGTGAGGAAACGATATTGACAGAGTATTCTACTGATTGTCTATTGTAACTACCAGATTCTCGGTTTTCTGATTCTAAATTTAATTAATGTTAATTAAGTCATGTTAAATTTTGATGTTACTAACCAGATTTTCGGTATTGTGTTTCTGATGCTTGTTGGAAAGTTGAAGCCTCTAATTCCATTGTTGATCCAGTTTCTGTAGTTCCTTTAACAATACATTTGTATGAGCCTAAATCTTCTCTTCTCAATTCGTCGAAAGTAATGCTTTCATCATTGCTAATTAATTGGTCATTCTTATACCATGAATATCTGGTGTTGGCGAATTTAGGATTAACTTTACATTGCATTGTGAATCGTTGACCAATAACATATTGTTCGGGTGAGGAAACGATATTGACAGAGTATTCTACTGATTGTCTATTGTAACTACCAGATTCTCGGTTTTCTGATTCTAAATTTAATTAATGTTAATTAAGTCATGTTAAATTTTGATGTTACTAACCAGATTTTCGGTATTGTGTTTCTGATGCTTGTTGGAAAGTTGAAGCCTCTAATTCCATTGTTGATCCAGTTTCTGTAGTTCCTTTAACAATACATTTGTATGAGCCTAAATCTTCTCTTCTCAATTCGTCGAAAGTAATGCTTTCATCATTGCTAATTAATTGGTCATTCTTATACCATGAATATCTGGTGTTGGCGAATTTAGGATTAACTTTACATTGCATTGTGAATCGTTGACCAATAACATATTGTTCGGGTGAGGAAACGATATT
The DNA here is from genome assembly GCA_022537955.1 of Schmidtea mediterranea. Classification (NCBI taxonomy): domain Eukaryota; kingdom Metazoa; phylum Platyhelminthes; order Tricladida; family Dugesiidae; genus Schmidtea; species Schmidtea mediterranea. The sequence continues at coordinate 37,743,147 of CM039681.1, forward strand.
GACAGAGTATTCTACTGATTGTCTATTGTAACTACCAGATTCTCGGTTTTCTGATTCTAAATTTAATTAATGTTAATTAAGTCATGTTAAATTTTGATGTTACTAACCAGATTTTCGGTATTGTGTTTCTGATGCTTGTTGGAAAGTTGAAGCCTCTAATTCCATTGTTGATCCAGTTTCTGTAGTTCCTTTAACAATACATTTGTATGAACCTAAATCTTCTCTTCTCAATTCGTCGAAAGTAATGCTTTCATCATTGCTAATTAATTGGTCATTCTTATACCATGAATATCTGGTGTTGGCGAATTTAGGATTAACTTTACATTGCATTGTGAATCGTTGACCAATAACATATTGTTCGGGTGAGGAAACGATATTGACAGAGTATTCTACTGATTGTCTATTGTAACTACCAGATTCTCGGTTTTCTGATTCTAAATTTAAATCCAATTATAATTTATTAGCTTCACTAGTAATATAAGTACCATTATCGTATGGCTGAATGTTATATTTTCTGTATTTACTTTGCATTTCTCGATAAGATCCCTCGTTACTTTTTATCAAAGCTGAAGCTTCAAGATCTACGGTTGATCCTGTACTTGTTGTTATTTTCACTACACATTTATACAATCCTAATTGATTCAAGTTTAAATTTCTGAAAGTTAATTTATTTTCATTGCTAATCATATTGCCATTTCTGAACCAGGAAAAATTGATTTTACTCATTTGTGAATTTACTTGGCATTCCAATGTTAATGGTTTTCCAATTTGGAATCTTGTTGGAGTAGCAACAATCCTAATCCAATATTCGATTTGAACTGTATTTGTTAAATGTTTTTGATATTTGTATTCATTGTTTGGCTTAATAATAGTTTCTATTATTCGATAATATCTCTTAGCTTCGAGTTCCATTTGTTGCCCACTAGCTGTTCTTCCTTTTGCAACACATTTGTATAAACCCATATCTTGACTCATTAAATTGTTAAAAAGCAGTATCTGTTCATTGCTAATTAATTGCTCATCTTTATACCATGAATATTGAGTATCCTTCATCTCTGGTGTTACCTTGCATTGCATCTGTAAGGTATTACCAATCACAAACTGATTTGGAGTTGCGATTATTGATATAGAATGTTCTTCTGGCGCGCTCGTAATCTGCACATTGTTATTGTTTCTGTTGCCAGTGATATGTTCTAAATAATTAATTTTATTAAATTATATTCCTAATTGATAACTTACGAATTCTATTGTAAAATTGAGATGGATTATTACGGAAAGTTGTTGCTTCAAGTTCCATTCTCAATCCTTCGTTTGTTACTCCTATTACTCGGCACTTGTAGTTCCCGATATCTTTATTATTGGCATTAGTCAATGGTAACAATGGGCCATCATGAATTATTTCCCCATTTTTATACCAGACGTATTCGGCGTTTTGGAGATTTTGATTTACAATGCATTTCATTGTCAACGGCTCTCCTATTCCCGGGTTGTTTGAATATTCAATAGCAATGGAGCAACCTTGGTTGTCCGAGGGTGATAGTTGATTTGCTGTAACAAACAGTCATTGAAATACATATGAATATAAATTTATAAGCTACTTCTGGTCATGACCATTGACTGGATGGTCTGCATTCCGACAACCAGTAAACATAACAGCAGCTGTTTTTCTAAATTTATCATAATTGTAATAGAATCATATTTTACAAGATATTTTTCTTCTTTTATAGTATTTTTCGAAAATAAAATTGTTATCTTCATCGTTGACTTGTATTTCGTCATCATACAAAACTCGCGAAAAATTCAGCACGCATATTATCGCATTGCTAATAAAGTTTCGTTGGAAATGATATAATAACTACAGTATTTGCTATGCTCCGTATGCATATGAAGGATTATCATGTGGAAATGCTGTAACATTTGAACTGTTATTTAATATTATCTATGTTTAACATGACCCGTAAATACGGCAGCCCCCAATATTATATTGCCATAATTACATTCTAGCATTTTTCATGATAATTCGAATAATAATTATTTTGCAAATATTTTATAGTGTGATTATATTATAAATAAATTTAAATAAATATAAATTGGAATATAATAATATTTTCTATCTGTCAATGTGATATTGCAGTAATAATTACGAATTTAAAATAATAATTATTTTGGATAAAAAAATTTTCCTAATTTAATCAATTTAGATATTTTGTAAAATAGAAATAAATTGGAATGAAAATATCAAAAAAATTAGAAATGTTAGTAAAATTTTTTAACAAAAATTTTCCTTCTTGAGTGTTTATTTTTAAAACCGATTCTCAAAATATATCAACTCTTCAACTTTTTAGGAAATCTTCCTATGATAATCCGTTTCTATGTTTAAATGCTTTTTCATTTTCCGTTAAAAATTCTGTTGTTGGCTTTATCAAGTTTGAGGAGTTGGTTAGAAAATTTATACTCGATATATTTAGTTATGGCAGTCTTTCTCAACTGAAAATTTACTGTGGGCCTATAACAATATTATTCCCTAAAATTACTGAAATCCATTGCCTACAATGACCTAGCAAAAGTAGTGAGAGATATCTGCCTATTTAAGTTAATTTAATTTTTCATAATTGATTAAATTAAATATTTTACAGGGTCTGAAATAAATGGGTGACCCGGGTTCTTATAAATTTATTTTTTTTATTTTTAACTGGAACCCTAACCTAACTTAAATTATTTGAATCCCATCCATAATTCTATTAAACTGATATTCGAAACATTTTTGCCGTTTAAATATACCTTATTCAATGTAATAAAAGCTTTGCGTTTATTGTTTTGACAGTCCTTTTTGAACAACACGAAACATGCGCAATATTTTTTGAATCTCAAAATTTTGGAGAAATTGTGAAATTTATAGGTGTAACACAATGTTAAACCTTTTATTAGTGGGAAAGTAGAAGGAATTAATAAGCGCATTGTGATTGACACGGAGTGTATATATTTTCAAACAATAATCAGGAAATTTAACCAGTATTACCTTGTCTAAGAAGTCATTTACGAATCAGCTGTGCCAACGGAAATGAAATGCAAAGTTAATGTAAGATTTTGTCAAAATAAAAATATGTTTAGAAACTGTTATCCACATTTTTGAAATGATTAATGATATCATCCCAAATATCTACATAGGATTACGTTTTATGAAAAGAGATGGTATTGTTGTTAACCATTTAAACGATTGCATAGTAGGGTGGAGCTTAAAAATAAAAAAAAATAAAAAAAGGTATTTTTGAAAGTCTTACCCTCCTAATCTGTTCCTTATAATATAGAAACACTATATAAAAAGTTTGAATAATAAATTCTTGTGTTTAGGGGTAGCTCAAGTGCTTCAAATTTATAAAAATTATGAAAATTACATAAATTCTCAATTTATTTATAATTTTTCAACACAATTAGACTTCAATCTCAGTTCAGTTTTGGGCAGAGTTCAGGGAGACAGTTCAACAATTTCCAAATTTATTGTTTATGTGGTACTCCAGACATAGTTTGTTTCCTGCTGTCAGGGTACATTCGACGATGATCCTCGACAACTTGCAGGAGGAATTGTAACTGCGATTCATCGTGAGTTAACAAGCCGCTGTATTCCTGAATTAAAGCCACTCCACGTTCAGCATGATCATTTACTACTTTCAGTGACTTGACTGTTTCCTTAGCTTGCCTGAAGTCATCTCTGTCCTCCCACAAATCAGGATCAACCGCGAGGAATCCATGTGGAAGTTCTAGCATTCGGAGCAGGGTCATTGACTTAGCTGTGACAAAATCTTCCAAGTTCCTGGTCTTAAAGGAATCGAGAGCAACTGTAATTCTCTTTAAATGGTCCTTATCTTGCTCTTCTTCATTCTGCATTGCACTCACCATCAGTCTCTTGGTTGACGAATTAACGTGATCGTCGAAGAAAGCCAAGCTAACAAGTTCCTGTGACAGGTACCACAAATGGTTGGAAAACTTTTGCGATGTTTGCTTTGAGATTGCAGAATGGATAGACGAGTATAAAAGCAGAGACTTGAGCAGCAGAAAGTCATTGTAAGGAGCATTGGATGCTTGAGGTGCAGAGATCCAGGCTTTCAGGTAGATGCGTACAGCAAACACACACACATCGCGTAATCTTCTTTGTTCTGCAGAAGTAAGTTTGAATTGAGCCTTGAACATCCAGATCTTTAAACTGTATATGACTTTGCTCATCCACCGAGCATGATGCATTGCTCCGGGCAACATGAATCGGACTCCTCTGGCAGGAGCAGCACCGAGAAAGACAATCACGAGTTCCAAGAATTCTTTATAATGCATAGGTATATTGAAAGTATAAAAATATAATTTATCTCCAAGACGTCCACAGTGAACTTAAACTAGATCTCACCGCATTAACATACAGCTTTAACAGCGAGTTTTGTATATTCTGAATATACCAAATTGTTTAGTTATTGCAAATAGAGAAAATATGACGAAACGAGATTTGATTGGAACTGATTCATTGGTCAATTGTCAGGAAGAAAAAATAATTGAAACAGTCAATAGCTGTAAACAATTGATCATATATAGATATCATTGAAATTTGTATAATCTACCATTGCGATTATTCATTTTGATTTTATGAAAACCTGGCCAAAATTTTTAAACACATTTAGAACAAGCTTTTGAAGAACGGTTAGAACTTTCGATGAGTAGTTAAAAATACCTTAAAAATAATTTAACTCTCAATTCGACAGGCAAATTCTACACAACATTTTCTACAAGTTGATTAGGTTTATTGTTTTTCCTACTTAAGTTACTGCAAGTTTTTCTATTTTTCCTTGGCGATTATGGCTTACTTATTCACACCCGTATTGATTTTTATTCAATTTGGGCATTTCTAAGTTTCACGTTGAAAAAAATGTTTTGTTTATTATTTTATAATTAAATTTCTTCGGTAAATTGGATTGTTTAATGTTCACTATCGGAATGGACAAGTCACTATTCTGACGGCCTGTTAATATATTTCAGCATCTACCATTTGTAAACTTTTTCAGAAGGGATGGACAACGCAAAAAATAATCTTTCAACAATTTTAATTTTTAGTTAAGTGTGTTGTCCATTTTGTTCGCTGTCAATTTATATTTAATTCTTCATGTAGGACTATAAAGAAAGAAAAAGTTTACAAAAATATGAATATTGGAATTAATAAACCAATAGTCAATTCAAACGTTTAATCCCGCCAAGTACTGTCACCGACCTTAGTAGCAAGGAGGTCTGACGGTTTGGTATTCGGATCAAGTTGAATGATAAGCATAAATTTTAGTTTTAAATGATTTAAAACTACAGTGTCATTTATTTTAGATCTTTCATTATTAATGCACTAAATAATCTAAATATATTTTATACAAAATTTCCAGTTCGAATCTGCTATAAGTAGGTAATTTATACAGTAGATTCACATGATATGGTAATTCTATTAATTTTATCATCCTCACTATAGCATGCATTTGATTATTCTTCAACCTTTTTTTATTTACAAACAAACTAGTCCAATGTATTTTGAATAATCCAGTTGTCAAAGGTGACGCTTATAATGCGAAATACCCTTCAAATTCAGAAAATTGAATAACCTGAAGGTGTACTGTACGACAATTTTAATGTGTCTTTCAATAATAAAATTACACAAACACTTATTCAATGGACAAAATACAGAGCTTCCACACGCTTCGCTTCTTTCTATTGGGTATATTGTAGAGTTTAAATAAAATATATAGTTAATTTGGTTGGGGGAAAAATCAATTATTATTATTCAGATCAGAGTTAAGCAAACTACAGCCCGTGTGCCGGATTTTGCCCACACACATGTTTAGACCGTCCCCAAAAATCCCAGCAGATAACCAAAAAAATTTGGATCTTGTTTTCTTTTAAATTTGTATATGATCATTTTATTTGTTTGCTTCAGTTTAACCATGTTTGACGCTTATGTAAGTGTCAAGAATTTGTAACCCAGCCCTCAAAAATTTTATGAAACTTCAAGTGGCACCAGGTCTCAAAAGTTTTCCTATCCCTGATTTAAATATTATAAAAATTTTATGTTTGATAAATTCTAAATTAAATTTATTTCCTTAATTTATTAATGGTTATCCTCACGCATTTAATGCTAACAACCAACAATTAAACTACAAAAAATATTCTTTCTTTTTTCAAGAAGAAACAAGTTTCTTAGGACACGTAATTGTAGGTTATGGCATCAGGTCATAATGCATAAAATCTTTGGACTACCAAAAACAATAAATCAACATAATAAATTCATACACCGAATCACAGAAATCTTAGCGCTAATGACAAACCTGTCAAATGGACAAAAGAATAAAATAATTAAATGAAACAAAAATGCTTTACAATTTTTTGACCGAGCTAAATAATCATTAGTAAAAATACAAAAACTTGAATATATAAAACCAGAACATAAAAGTTGAAGCTTTTCGAATATCAAATCAATTAAGGAACCCCGAAAACTTTTGACCACGAGCTTTTAGCAGTTTACCTCTCAATCAAACAATTTTTATATATTTTGGAATGACGAAACTTTACCGTATTCACAGACCTTAAACATTTATTACACGCCATAACTTAGAGAGATCCATCTGTCCGACAAAGGAGGATAACCTCATACATTGCTGAATACACTTGTACAATCTTTTATAAAGCTCCCATACGCTCTGCTTCTTTCAGTGTAGGCTATTGCAGTGATTATTCATATTCTTTTCCATATTCTTATTTAGTATTTAAATATAAAAAAGGTCGATTGTATAATGTTTTATTTATAATAAACTTTTAATGGCAATATATCCTTACAGAGGGTTGCATGAACCCTAACACGATAGTAGAGACCCAGAAATTGGCCCAAACCTTTTCCTAACAAATACCTTCATACTATTTATGAAACCACGACTAAGAATATTAAGAAGATTACCAGTGAAACCGACTGTATCTTGCTACGTATCTTACTGCTGCAACTTTATGCTTCCAATTTAATTAATTCCCATCTAGATAATTTAAATTTCTTTTCTCAAATAATTGGCTTTTGATTAATTTTCCAAAAAATTCTTCAACAAAATTTCTCTTTGATTTTTGTTTGTTTTCTTCTCTCTTTAGTAATATTTTCTCATTGTATTTTTACTAACCCAAATTACCAATTTCAGGAAAAATCTAATAGCAGTAATATTTAATTACTATTAATAATTTATTTGTTTATTATTTAACCTTTTCAGTTCCAATTTGTTTCTTTAGTTAAAATAACTTAATTTTTTGATGTGCCAGTAAATGGATAACAAAGAACTAAAAAATAATTATTTATTTATTTTTTGAAGCGAAGGAGTCTTTTAGGGTCTCGGGACATATTTCTGAAAAAAACACAATTGCTTATAATAATACTACTGAGACATATATGACCCATTGGGACTGAAAAGGTTAGCTAATTGTTATTTATAACTAACTTAGCCATCGCGCGTTGCTGTGATCTCCAAATAAAGGAAATTCAAGGACAAAAAATAGTAATTTATTTATTTACTAATTATTTATTCGAGTGCTTTTGGATATATAATATTTTTTCTTTTTTCGTCCGATGTGTATTCGTATAAATCGGAAACTTTTCCCACACGTGAAGTGGCCACATACAGTTATCCATGTGAGAAGCATGGATTCTCCAAATTTATTCCACACACTTGCAGCGATTTTCATTGTGCTTTGTTAATGATGATTGCAAAAGCGAGTCGTACCGGAAACTGTAAACGTTTAAATTCGAATGGCATATCTGTTGGCACCAATGGAATTCGTGGTAACAATGCATCTTATCCCTTGAATTTGCCATTCAAAATTGTTGCTTCGATGACATTTTTCAATAATTTTTTTTACCGAAAGTCTCATACCGTGACAAAGTTGCGGTGGATTGATGGTTCGGAGAAGGATGATAAACACTCCAATTTTCAATATTAAAATGTGCAGTGGGATACCTGGAAAATCCAGTGAATTCAAGAATTCCATTGGGTAATTGACAGCTTCCTGTTGATTCATCACGGTGTCGATGGACTTATAAGTTGTAGCTTCGCCTGGTATTATACTTTGAATTTAGAAATTGATAACATTCATATCATTGTTGGTAGCGAATAATACAGCACGTGAACTCAGCCACTGATGATTTTTGTACTTTCGCGTTATATATGGGAAACATTGTTGAATCAATTCGTCTTTAGTTGATGTCATCTTACAAAAGTTTGCTATCAGTTTGATACATTGTGTAGATATGTTGATTGTCATATTCCCATTTCCACTATCCAGCAATTAAAACTGATGATTTGAGACATGCATTAAGTTCATTAGGTCGTGTTAAACGTGAAATAAATGGCATATTTTGACAAAAATCACCAGACAGGAAAATTATTGCCCAACAAAAGGCTGTTCGTTTCCCCTCAAGTCTTGCAGTTTACGATCAAGCGCTTCCAATGGTTTTTGTGTGCCATTGTGCATTCGTCACATATGATAAGTTTACATGTTTGGAGAACGTTGCCAATTACGGAATTTTCGATTTTTTGGCATCTCACCGGTTTGTATATTCAATGGTAATTTCAGTGCTGAATTTGCTGTTCGACTACCATCCAAAAGTGTTACTGCAATTCCAGATGATGCCATATTATTCTGTGATCGCAGTTGCCAAAATTATTGAAACGAGAAAAGTTTTCCCTGTACCTCCGAGCGCATCTATGAAGTACAATCCACCGCTTTGAGTTTTAATTGCTTGCATGATTTTGTTATATACAAAGTATTGTTTGGTACCAATTTCGTAAGATTCTTTTTAACAAATGTATCCAAATCATCCATATTGAAGTGTGCTTTACGTGTAAATAACGATCATAAGCGTCATTTGCAGATCGATTAGCCGCACACGTGCCCAATTCCACAAATCCTTTGTTAGCGATTGTCAAACATATACTCTATCGAAACCATGAATATATAAATAAATATTTAATTTATTTGATTTTCAAAATTTAGCATATAATTACACACTACATAATTAATAAAATTTTCAATTTAGTAAAATTAAAAAATATAGTCAAATTTAAATAAATAAACTTACTGCATTTCTTGTCAGTAGTATGTAAAATAATAATAATTTATAATTTTTATATGTGGCTGCTCAAAGGGGGCGATATTTAAAAATATTTATACCTAAAACCTAAATAGTGAACTCAATGTCTTCTTAAAGTTTCGTGGCGATCGGATGAACAAAGAAGTAGTAGTATTCAATTTCTATTTTTATACTTATTTAAAAATACCTCACAGAAATTCTGAGCCCGATTTCGCCATACCCTAAGAGTAAAATAAATATTTGATGATACAAATGGAAGTTATAAATTTTCGAAACCAAACCAAATTTGTTTAGCAAATAATAACGTTATTGTCACGTTATTGTCCTTATTGTTCATAATTAGAGCTGGTTTTATGCAGTCTCGTCCTATTCACATAATCACAGTATCTATGAAATACTTTGAGAATACACCAAAATATGCCGCTTCTTTCTCAATTTTATTGAACCAAAACTAGGCCTAAAGCATGTTTATTGATATATTCTTTGTTGTAGGAGTAATACATAGCATTAGAACACTCAGGAAAATTTAAAATATCACATAAACATCACCTAAACAACCACAGCTCATCCCTCAATCCGAAGGACATGAGATTAATTCAAGAAATTAACATTGCTTAGAAAAATTTAAATACTAGAATGATGTGATATAGCAGATAAAAGCAAAACATACTATGAGTATTACGAGGGGTGTGATGGAATGTTGGTTATTGACCTAGATATCCATATCAACGGTAACCAATGTAACCCCAAAAAACATTAAGTTTAAAAATTTTTGTACCTGTTGCTAAGCAACGTTGATATTGAACCAAATGGGTGAATGCCCGAAAAAGATGACCCCCGTGTATTCACGGTTCCACGGACTGATGACAGAAACCCTATGTCAAATTTATCTTTCGGTCCCTTGAATATCGTTTTATAACTTTCAATCTTTTTCTCTATACTCTCTCTTGGCGCTAGCTTTCTTTTGAAATTTTGTTAACCAATGAGCTGCCACAAGTTCTCTTTCCACGCTTTAAAATGAATGATAAAAGAAAAATATAATGATTTAATAAATAAGCAGAGTACATGTTAGAGTTAATTTTCAATCAGACGTATTTATAATTCGCGAAATATGAGTCACCGCATTCCCGAAACTTGCGTATATATCATTCCTCCTACGTCATTCTTGTTTTATTTCATTATCGCTTCTTATTCAGTCGTTATGTACAGCATCCAGTCAAATCAAAATTCATGGGTAATTCTCCCTCCATTCCTAACATACCATTTCTTTCGTTCACCGCTAACCCATCCATGCAAACCCTTCTACACAAATAGCACATGAAGGTTAGAGTGAATTAGTATTACTTTTAAGACCTTGAGTTGGAAAGTGTCATTAAAAACCAAAAAATATTTTATTTCTATTTAGAAGGTTGATAAACAAACTGTATGTTGGAAAGGGTATTCTATCGTCCGCTGTGGAGGAATAAAGGCATAATATGTAATAAGTACGCCGTTGTCAAGTGATTAGGGACTGACATTAAAGCGATATTCATAGAGCCGATAATATAATAAATGAAATGTTCCGCTAAAGATATAAGGATGTATGACCTAGTCGAGAATTAACGGATGCCCATCGAAATGACGAAAGTGCCAATAAATGAAATATTTCTCTAGTAAATTATAAACATACATTTAGATTATCAACTAATGACCAAAAAAATAAATTTTAATTGAGTATAGATGAACAGAGTAGCTGAAGGGTGTATTGGATATAAAAGAATACAATTCTGTCAAGGTCTAAGAGGTGAGGTAACTATCCTCATAGATAACATAAGTGACTAAAGCACCGTAGTGATATATAACTCGGTTTAATGTTATAAATCAAAGGTCTATATAGTTTTTCTAATTCGTCTTTATAATATAGTCCGATCATGCGGCTACGCCGAATTGCTTTGTACGATCTCCACTCGCTGTTCAATCGACTTACACAACGTCAACTGATTATAATTTGTTTGCTGGTGTATCTAGCGTCGCTAATTTTTATTATTTGGCAGAGATTTTGCGTTTCGAATGAAACAGCTCATACTTCGGATGCTTAGTATCAATGGTTCATCTCTCAACTACAACTTTCTTAGGACGCGTCGGTCACTTTGTATCCGATTGTGTTGATCTCATCATTTCGTCGGCTTAAAATTTCACTGATTTATTCGACAACTTCTAATGTCTTGCCATGTCCTATTTTTTGAAAACATTCATTAATTGCATCAGTGTGATATTAGCATTGGTCATGACGATGGAAGGAATTTATTGCGTCTTTCCAGTTTCTGAAGAGTAGTTTTACTAATTTCTCTATTTCTTAAGAATAAGTATATACATTGTATATTATACAACCTCTTTTTTTGCAAAAAAAAACACAAAACTTTCAGTACGCCGCAACCATTGATGTGTTTCATCCATCTCATTTGAAATATACGATTATGTTTATTAATTGTAGTTGTCGGGAAGTTGGAACTATCATCTGGTATACAAAACCTTTCAGCTAAATCAAGATTATCACAATTTGAAAGTGTATATTTTATAAAATTTGCAATGTCATATGTACTACAAGTACTAGTTGTTGCTGTACTAGTAGAAGGACTACCAAAGGTTTTTTGATTTACTTCATTGCAATCGAGTGGAGTTGTCATATCTCTCTGACTACGGTTATTATTGTCATTTTGACCATCAAATGATTCAGATGGCTGATTTTTGTTAATTTTTTAAAAATAACTGAACAATGTATTTTCTACTGGTATTGATCTTTTCAGTTTACTGGCGTATATACTATCAAACGTGAGTGAAGCAGGTTTCATTGAACCTTGTTTACACAGTCAAAGCCACGTTAATATTTTACATTCTCTTTCAGACTCACCCCTGCAATTCAATTGTAAATGGACTTTTGCCTGCTTCAACTATCTCGAACACTTCGAATCTGCAAACTTTCAACTACCTGGTTAACTTCAACTCATTCTTTTTATATAAGTTTTTAGTCAATAAACAAATTATATTAAGTTTTAATCCAAAACTATTTTGTTTTTAGGGGCTTCAATTGGGTATGCGACTTCTCACTTCTCTAATAATCCCCGAAAACTAATTTAGTTTTATTGATTTTATGAGATAATTATTTCCTCGGGTTTTCCACATGTCTTGGGGTTTCTAAATGCCTAACACATTAATTAATTTTAAATTTTATTTTTTGAATATCTTTTTCTGTGACCTACAATTAATTTTATATTAGTATATTCACACTCGTCTACTCATTTGCAATCTGTGCATAGCTATCGATTTTTAATTTTTTACCAATTTATGTTGGGGTTAACAAAATTCACAAAAGTAAAATGGAAAATCAATAAAAACATTGATATTCGAAATAATAATTAAAAAGGCAAAATCAATTAAAATTTTAAAATAAATATTTATTGGGGGAAACGGGTATGGGCGGATTAATTGTGCAAATTAATTGTGCAGATTAATTGTGCAGAGTAATTGTGTAGAGTATTGTGGATTGAATCGATTTTTGTGAATAAAGTTGTGATATATAAATTGGAAATAAATGTTATTGTGTTGGGTTAATTTAATTGATTAAAGAAGGACATTAAGGAGCCAGGCCTAAACACCGACTTTCTAAATAAAAACCCAAAAATATTAATTAATGAGTTTAAATCTCATTTGTTTTCGTTTAAACAAAATTTAAAGACTTAATTATTTTAATTTAATTTAGTTAGCTTTGCCATAATTTAACAAACTGTTCAGCATAATTTCAACCCCCTCCCCGTTACGGAGTCAATTTTACCGTGGAAATTCTCTGGAGTAATAAAATAATTTTATCCTAATCTCATGATTTTACAGGCAAAGACCAAATGAGATTAAAATTTTATAATAAATACTGTTGGCGACCGTCAAATGGAAACATAAAGAATACGGAGAAAAATAAAAGGATGAGTTTTGACGTCAACCCAAATGTAGCCTTTTACTGATACCGCCGATGAAATTACGAAGTTTCCTTTCAATTTCATTGGCGATTCCACTGGTGGGTTTCTGGGTTTGATATTTTGAAACTATATGGTTGTTACCCAGACAATCCCATACAAATATATTTCGCTTACCACTCGGCACCCGTTGCTAAGCAACATTGGAACTGTGTTCAAGTGGGTAGATCGTCCGCAAAAAGTGAGCGCTATTGCTAATGCTATAATTGACCGAACGATCCATGGGTCCAATGAGCTGCCGATAGAAAGCCTGTGCTCGATTTCGATTCTTAGGTCCCATTATTCTCCTATCTATTTCAAATGTTAACCTATACTCTCATATCCTTTATCGTTATGTCCATTCCCATAATTCTTCTTATCGTTTTCCGTGTTGATGATTATTCTATGGCCTGTACACCCTTTGTTAAGTTAAATATTCGCACAGTATATATTTTACCCTTATCCCTATTATAACTACAATTCTCCCTATCATTATCAATAGCATTATCATTGTTGCCATTATCTGTATTACCCTTATTAATTGTTACTACTATTACATTTATTATTATTCTTATTACTATAATTACCAATATATTTATTATTATTACTACTATTATCATCATAATTTTTATAATTACTATTATAGGTACCATGATCATCATTATTATTATTATTATCCTCATTATTATTATCATTATTATTATTATTATTATTATTATTATTATTATTATTATTATTATTATTATTATTATTATTATTATTATTATTATTATAATTATTATTATAATTATTATCAATATTATCAACAAATTTTTTGAGCCGTGCTCCACCTTTTCCTTACAATATTAGCTGAAGTATTTTAATTAATTCGAAAAATTTGAGCAGCATTCCGCCCTTATTTTGTGGTTTCAAGAGATTATTATACTAACAATCGAACAACATTTCACTTTTACTTTACTATTTTCTATAAGTATTTTAATCAATTCGGAAAATTTGAGCAGCGTTCCGCCCTTATTTTACAGTTTTACGGTAAATGTTTTAACCATTTCCGAAAATTTGCGCAGCGTTCTGCCCATATTTACCGTTTCAATTCAACATATTTTATTTACTTCTTTAAAATATTATTTTTCATGATTTTAGTCGTTCGGATTAATCTTTTTCCGATGGCTATTTATTTTAACTGTTAGATTTCGCAATTTTTCTCCGCTACCCATTCCCTCTCTTTTTCCTTAAGATCTATGTATGTTCATTTTACATTTAATGAGTGCCCACTGGACTACTCGGTGTTAAATATTTTGAGCCGAATGTTGTTAAAATATTTATGTAGATTTTTCAGGAAACGGATGATGAAGGAGCAGCCAAAGGACTACTCCTTTACCTTCCAATTTCCCCTATATACGGATAATATTGACGTTCCAGCTACTGCGTTCTCACGCCGTAGCCTTCACGGGCACGAACTATTGGCGGACTTACACCGCACATACACAGTTCGATAGTGTGTTTTATTTTACTGTCTTGCGATATTTTTTGGCTGTGGGCCGGAAAATAAATAAATAAATTTTACCATAGTATTTGGAATAAAAGTTTCGAACACAAAATTGTTGGCTTTAAAATATTTATTTGGCATACATAAATTCCCCCCTTCGTAGGTTCGCATAGTAGCAATCATCAATTGGCATAAAATCATATTGTCAATAATTCATAACACTTCGCAGTATCAATCAAATAAATTGGTATAAAATCATCTTGTCATTAATTCATAATACTTCGCAGTATCAATCAAATAAATTGGCATAAAATCATCTTGTCATTAATTCATAATACTTCGCAGTATCAATCAAATAAATTGGCATAAAATCATCTTGTCATTAATTCATAACATCATATAAATCGATACCCGTGCACTATCTGAGAGTTAACGTGTTCAGTCAAAACACTTATCAGTGTTGATTGGCTGAATGCACGGCTCTCAGCTAGTCATGCACACTAACTCGAAGTATACTAGAAAATTTTTCTCTAAAAAATAAGACTGAAAATTTGTCAAAACACATCAGTATATATATATACAATTTGGCCTTAACCTTGCGTGTTAATTTTATTGCGATTAAACAAAATTCGACCTTGAAATTATTTGTGTTATCTAAATTAAATTTTTATTAATTTCTTAATTTAAATTGGTAGTTTATTTTTAACATTTTTAATTAAATTTATTCAGCCAAAAATATTTTATTTTTATTCATTTAATTCATTAATTTTTTTCTTTTATATAAATGATCATTTTACGGTCAAATTTCCTTGTTATTATGTTATTTTTTATGTAGATTTCGTGAGGTTCTTGATGCATTTTGTATTTATTTTATTTTACTTTTTATGTTTTTGATTTTATATTTATTTATATTCTCTCAGATTTTAAAGTGTTTAGTTGGTGTTGTATATTGTATTTTAAGTTATCTTGGTGCTGGGTTTTCGTGCTGTATTACTGATGCATTTAAACAATTCTCAAGGCTATTTGTGTTCTGGCCCAACATAAAACACTCCGGGTGCCATAAAATTGCGACCGCAATTTCTAAAAGATTTAAGCTATGAACTATACAGAGTTTACATTTTCCATTCAATTGGGTCTACGAGCTACAGGGTCGTGACCTCAAAACCCACATGCATAAAAATAATCATACGGTATACATCAATATATGGATTACAAGATGAAGTGAAAGAGGACATACAGTCCAACGATTTTCACTAAATTATCAAAAGAAAAAGATAAATATCATAAACGATAAATCAATCCCTTCACCATATTTCTCTTATACTTAAATTCACAAAAACTTTCTAGAGAAGTATAAAAACCAGTACCAATTGGTTTTCTACAAATCTCAGTCTCATAGTGGCTATCTTTGCACTGAATAATTAAATCTAAGAACGCAATCAAAGTAAAATGAGTGAACAAAAAACATCAAAAATAAGTAAAGTAAAAAAAATAATTAAAAAATTTATAAAATCTGAAAATTAATATTGATCGGAGAAAACGGGTATGTTTGAATGCCAAATCGAAATCGAACTCAAAAATAATAATAAAAATTTAGTGAGGGGTCCCCAGTGAAAGTTATAGGCAAAAACAAACTAATTAAAAATAATTAATTCCCTAATGAAATACCCGAGGCACTGGGAGGCTCGAGCCGATAAGAAACCCGAGACATCTAAAGACCGAACTGAACAGACAGCCCGATGAGTAAATAAAACAATTAAATTTATTCAGATAAAGTACCCTAAGATCCGACCGAGCAAATCGGATGTTCAAAAACAATTAACTAGATTTTAAAGTTAATTAACTTCGATTTTAAGGAAAGATTGTGTACCAACAATTAAAATGTACACAATAAAAAGAGAGCTCGAGATGAGGTGAATTGTCAGTTGGTCGAAGAAAACTATGAAAACAGATTTGTGATTTGAGAAACCAATGAAGGTCAGAAACCAAAATAAATAACTTTGAGTGAATTTAAATTAAATTAACGTGCCACGTTGTTCAATCCATATCTGATAAAAACGTGAGTAGGTAGATGTGCCCCACCTGGCTCACTTTTTGGCACCCCCCCCTAACAAAAACAAAAAAAACTAAAATATAATGTAAACACAAAAAATTACAAAATAATGAATAAGAACAAGAACGTAAATAGGTATACATTTATTAATTCAATGAACAGCTGGTTGAGCTGTTGGATGATCTGTTTGATAGGCTGTTGGATGTGCTGTTGGATAATCATGTGGAAAATTATTAACTTTATTCATTGTCATTCTCAATCATATAATGACCGAAAGGTACAGAAAATGTGGAGTTTTTCTCATAACACTCTTTATAAGATTTATGAGTTAGATCGGTATCCTTTAATGATATACCCTTAGTAGAAGGGTAATTAGATGTATCCAAAAGATTATCCTTAACCATTTCAGACAAAAGAATATCTAGTTTAAAATTTTTAATCTCCAAGAAGAAAGAGTCCGTATCTACAGCAACTATATTAATCTTACAAATAAATAGTCGTCAGTATTTTTCCAAGTCCTTATACTGTAGCTCGTACATTCGAAGTTTGGACAAATCAAGTACCGATTGTCCTATATAACTCGGTCTATCTAAGCATACCGAGTCAGGATTCAACAAAGCAGCAATTAGATCATCAGCAATTTTGATACTTCTTTGAAAAGTTGGTTTAGAAGCATATGTAATCATCTTTTCTGTATTACATAATCTTAAATTCATTCTTTTTTTCAGGTTTTCGACAGTTTTATCATACAAACTATTATTTAGGAGCTTATAATAATTTTTATCTAGCGTGTTTGTACGTTTTGCTCTTAACTCTGTATTGGTATCAATGTAGTTTTTAAAAATAGGAGACTGTTTGAATCTTACAGCTCGATTCACATGAGTAACCTTAACACCAAGAGACAAGTATAATTTTAGTAAACGCCAATGAATCACATAATGCTGTTTTGGGTAATGAGTCAATAACAATTTTTCAACCTTAGATCCCTCAGGTTTTATTTTCTCAGCAGCAATAGGACAGCCGTCTAACTTATCCTGAAGATCAGAAGAATTTCAAGATTTACTTCAAGAGTATACCCATACTACAAAGATTCAAGATTTAAAGAAAAACAATCTGACAATATTGAATCAAAACCATCAAGTATCCAACTGAATTTGCTACAAGGTAAAGGTTGACTTAAAGCCCAACCGTATAAATTATTAATATCTATATAAAGCAACTCAGTGGCTTCATCAGTTTTTACAAAGTGTTTACTAACAAAAGTAAGACCTCCACGAATACCACCCTCATGGAAATTATAAATTTCCATGTCTTGCAATAGTTCAATGGGTTTATCTAAAGTTATTAAAGCAGAACTCCAAGACATTCCAGGAATACCAAAATAATTTAAAGGCTCTAAACTATTATGAGCTATAGATTTCTCCCGAAATTGTTGGAAAAAGTCAGCTAAAAGAAAGCAATCGAGTTTCAAGTATATCATCATATAGTCAAGTAAATTTATACATTTAGTTTCAGTCCAAATTAATTGAGCTTTCTCATATTCAACTTCACTCACTCCTTCCCAAATTGGAGGCAGTTCATAAGTATTTTCAAGGACCTCTAAACTAGTGGCAAAGTTGTACGGAAAAATACCTTTTTCATTAACAATGGTACCAGTAAAAACAGATTTTGTTAATGGTAAACTAGTCAAAGTTTTCACAGCCCTAGCTAATGAGTCATTAACAAACTGGTAAGAGTCGATAAAATGTATTCTAAGCTTACCAAAATATATCATAAGGGATAAAAACTTTTCACTACTAATTGGAATACATGATAAGTTCCAATTTGAAAATTGATTTATTCCATACTTAAGGATATGATGTAAGTCATACCCACGTAAATTATGAAAAACTACAGGTAATAATTCTTTAATGCTCCTATTAACATTACAACTTTTACATGCTGGACCAATATATTTTCCTGTAAAATGTTCATGGTCTCTAACCTTATCTACTATGTTCTTATTACACAAATAACAATATTCACAATTATCAAATAAATATTCTTCGTCAAAAGTAAGTGGTAACATTAGCTTTTTCCCATTTTCTTTATAATATGGTAGCACAACGTTTGTTCCTATATCTGAAACCTTCTTCAAAAATTCATAAACGCAGTTTTGACAAATGAAATGATGGTAACTTGTCATACCAGTGAAGTTGTTGATTAATAAGAGTCCAGCAGAAATTGGCAAATGTTTTTGAAAATAAATGTCATCTTTTGGTAAAATAGATTCAAAATCTGCATAGATAACGAAAGGAGGTGTTATCGTTTTTGACCAGTTTTTGAACTCCAAATATTTATCTTTATCTTTTGGTAATGTATATAGCGTAGTACCCAACTGATTTTTCATACATAACTCTTGGTGTTTTTCAAAGGATTTTGGCTTACGAAATCCATTTAAACAATTTTCACACCATTTGCATCGAATTCGAACATTACAATCATTGTTTTTATGACAATTCATCAAAGATTGTAAATTAGTTACTGCTGTATAATGATATTTTTCACCCTTGAAATTTACTTCTATTATTAGGTTTATTTTCCAACTACTTCTTAATTCTGTTTGTTCAACAATCTTTTCATTTATTTTCTTTATACCTTCATCAAGAAAAGTTGTAGTCACTGAAGCAGCGCGATTTGATATACTAACTACTTTGAGTTCCCCATCTTTTTCAAATTCTACTTGGACTCCAAATTGAACTTTTGAATGTTTCATTTTATTTAATATAATTTTTAATTTTTCCAAAAGAGAAGATGGAAGAACTATTTCCTTAACATTATATCTTCCGATGTTCACTTTTATAATTCGATGTGAGCGTAATAAATCATATTCAATTTTTGGTTCAACAATAATGTCACTTAACCCTAGTCCAATTTGTAAATCATCTTTAATAAATATTTTTTCAAGTATTTCAGATTTTATGGTGCTTTTTCGTTTCAAATTGTGTTTAAACAATGATTTTTTATCCGTATAAAATTGAGTAAAGTGATTTCTATGGTCATTATAAAATTTAAGGTACGAGACAGAGGTTTGGGTCTGGCATACAGGACATATATAATAATTATTCACTTGATAATATCGATTCATTTTATTGTGGCAGTTGTTATCATGGCTTGTAGATTGACAATACTTCGGATAAAGATTACCTGAAACATGAAAAAAGTTAAATAATTCTGATTGTAATAACTAAAAACTCACATTTAACATTCACAGTAGAGATATTTTCAAGTTCGTCATAATTTGTTTCATAAAATATTCTATCATCTATGTTTTCAATGTCAATATTTAAATTATCTAAATTAAAAATAATTAATAATTTAAATAAAAGTAAAAAATTACCATTTTTATATTCATTTCTTTCATTACTCGATCTTGAATCTTGAATATTAAAAGTATCTAACAGTTAATAATTTAAAAATCATTAAAAATTATCAAAAGATTACTTGTATCATATTTATCATTATGCAAAATGTCACGAAGGGTTGTTCTCGCTGACAATACTAAAAAAGGTTAATAGTTAGTTATATTATACATACACGTACTTTTGGCAACAATACTACTTTTCGATTCTCCGAATTGTCTGAGGTGATGCCCGTGTTGTTGTAAAAACATTGGCCATCTACCAGATGTTATTATGAGACATTCTGGACACACATAACCAGGGAAACCAACATCATTTATCTTGAAATATGATTATGTAACAAGTTCACAGTAGTGAACATCTTCATGGCTGATAGCTACGCAAAATTTATATGTATAGCAATAATTCACTAAAAACAAATAGTAAATTAAATATACATAAAAAGTAAACTTACTTATGATAATATTTTAATAATAATTTAATTAATATTTGATTGCTTATACCTCAAAATCATTCGTTTATACTAATTAAAATCGATTGTTTATACTAAAAACTACATCCAAATTGAAAATTTTAATCAAATTTTATAATATAGGTTGCTATGGTTTCATGAAAATAAATAATATCAAGATTGAGAAACGTACAAAATGAAAAATACTTATTGATTTATATAACATCGATTAGTTTTTCAAAAAAAAATATGTTTATGCAATAAATTATTATTTGATTCCCCACAGAGAAATAAAATATAACTAATAGGTTTGAAAACCAAATTTTTAAATTCAAATTTAATAACACAGGTTGCTATAGTTACATGAAAAAGATTAATATCAAAATAAATCAATGATATATGATGGTCACATCGGGAAATTAACTTTTTAATAAATGATGTTGAGTAAAGTACAAAATGAAAATACTTATTGATTTATTTCTCATCGATTAATTTTTCAAAAATACATACTTATGCAATAAGTTATTTGTTGATTCCCTACAAAGAAATAAATTGAATAACATGTAACTAAGATATTTTTAAAATCAATTTTTAAAATCAAATTTAATAACATAGGTTGCTATAGTTACATGAAAACGATTCATATCAAGTTAAATCAATAAAATATGATAGTCACATAATAAAAGTTATTATTTATTTATTTTTTTTAATAAATTAGTTTGAGTAAATTACAAAATGAAAAATATAATTAATGTCTATT
Source organism: Schmidtea mediterranea (assembly GCA_022537955.1). NCBI lineage: Eukaryota > Metazoa > Platyhelminthes > Tricladida > Dugesiidae > Schmidtea > Schmidtea mediterranea. Next base: position 37,764,423 of record CM039681.1, read on the forward strand.
AATTTTGTGTAAAGAATTTATAATTTATATTTAATTAAGTATTATATTAATAATTTGTGTCACCGCTAAATATTAATTGATAAAATAAATTGAAATTTTCTTTGAAAAATAATAATAATTAAAAATTGTGTTACAAAGAAGCTAAAAGTAAAATAAACAATTATCATTTTGAAGTTTAATTACTATATTATTATAAAAAGAATTAATAATTTAATCCTGTCAAATAACTATATTTGATATTTCAATTTATAATGAAAATAATTTTGAATAATTACCTTATGTAAAAATAATCTTATTATTCACAGAATAAAATTCGAAAGTACAAGTACTAATGTAAATATATTACTTACGTAATTGCTTATAAAATTTTTTTAATTTGAGAAAGTTCTTCATTGACAATAAAATAAGATTAATTCAACTAATTGAATTAAATAAATCACTTATGTACAACTACGAGAATTCTAATTTTCAATCATAAACAATAATTATTTTAATTGTAAATTTTAGGTAATTTTATTAAGAATCTTAACAGAATTATTTAAGTTAAACACTGGTTCATTGTGTAGAATTATGTTTACATGAAAATGTCTGTTTAATTTTTAATCTGATACTTTCTTTCACGATGTCAATCAAATTTCTTAATTTTGCCCTATAATTCATGTATTTGTTCATTTAATGGCTACAATAATTAATAATAATAATTTACGACTTAAGTAAATCAGATTTATATTTGCTGACTCTATATCTATTACCTAATTTTTAATACTTAAAACTCTGATAAAAAATCTTAAATTTAGAAGTCATTGATTTAATTTCATTTTCAAAAGTTATTATTTAATTGTCAAGACTTAAAAATCTACTTTAAAATAAAGTTTCCAGTGTTAAACGTCTGTCAAATTTTAATAAATCTGTTCTAAAATAAAATTATACGAAGAGCTAATTTTAATTTTAAAAATAAATTGTTATTTAAAAATTATCAAAAATGTCAACTTAAAACATTTAATTTATAGTTCACGAAATATTTCTCAATCAATTCTTAGAATAAGTTTCAAACTTTTCTATTAAAAACAATGTTAAAATCAAATTGTTCGTTGGATTATTATTATTTAACAAGTCAGTTAATTTCTGGCTCCTCGTGGTTCGCTGTATTAAATAAAGGTACAAACGAGCTGAAATTTATTGATTTTCAACACAAAACTCAACCTATTTACAGTTTTTTTTCTCGTTAACTAATTATTTGATGGGTGCAAGTAACCAAAAGAGAAATTGCTTTTTCCGAGCTCAAATATTTTTATTTTAATATGTATGTTCTTTTCTTTTTATTATGACCAACTTTTAGATTGTTTGTTATTTGACTGGTAGTCGTTAACGTTTCTTTGGTGCAATGACAATTAACTTCTACATATCTCAGTTTTGATATCATCTCGAAAGTTCTGATGTAATCAATTCCAAAATAAAACAATTGTTCGGCATCGTACTCGACATTTATCGAAAATTTAAATAAATTCATTTTAATATTTTCCTGGGCTTCCCATACAACTCGATTGTCTACATGCCTCAGATTCCACATTCATCCAAATAAATTAATTTTAATTAGAGAGTTTTTTTGATTTTAACTTTCTCTAGAGTCCTTGAATAAAATTTTTATTATTATATCGGTGCTAGTCTCAAGATTTATTGTTCATTCTTATACGTTTTCACTGGAAATAATTTTATATTTTGATTAAGTTTCATTAATTTTACAATTCTATTATGTTTTTGTTTCGTTTTATTTTTCATTGATTTTACTAGTTTTATTGTTTCTTTTATTAATTTCATTTCGAATTATGTCAAGCCTTAATACTTATATATACGTTGAGTCTTTGTTAGATTATTCAAATTTTAAAATGTATTGCTTAAATTAATTCAAATTTCGCATTTGACCGAGTTTTGTTTTTATAAAATATAATTTTAAATTTATTCAGTGTAAATTTATTTCTTAATATTTTTATTTCATTTTTATCTTTTCATAATTTAGTTTAAAAAAAATTACATTTAAATTTCTAAGAAAATAAATATATAAATATAAAATAAACTGATGAGTAGGTAGTTAGGAGCTTTCTGGGACCACACACCATTGCAAAATAAGTGGGGGGGGGGTTTATTTACATAATGATGTAATCAAGATTGTTTATTTTTTGTGTGCGCACATTTTTTTTGCCGCGATTTTTTTTAAATTCAAATTTTGGCGGATATTTTTTTGAAATATGCAAAGAGTTAGAAATGTATTGGAAAGAATCAAAGATTCGGGATTAAAGTTGAGCAGAAAAAAATGCCATTTTCTTAAAAGAGAAAAAATATTTTAAAGTAATATTATAAATACCGAAGGTATAAGAACAGTCTATAGTAAAATTGATGATATTAAACTATTTGAAAGACCAAAGTGATTAAAAAACTGGAGAATTTTTTGGGACTCACAAATTATTATCGACAATTTATTGCAAATTACATAAAATTTTCAGAGTTACAAGTTATGTGGCATCAATCAAACAAAAATAATGTGGACAAATGAATGTGAAACTGCATTTCAAGGTAAGAAACAGCAACTCTCATAAGCACCAATATTGGCTTTTACAGATTTTAAAAAAGTAATTTATGCTAGATACATATGCAAGTATTGACCGAATTTGAGTTATACTGTCACAACTAAATTCCAATAGAAACGAAAGAGTAATCGCTTATGGCTCACATGCAATGAGCGCACATGAGCCAGGATATTTAATCACTATAAAATAACTACTTACAATTTACGTTTTTACGTTTCTTTTTAAAATATATTTATACGGAAAGCGAGTTCAATTACAAACAAGTCATAAGGCAATCCCATTTATTCTCAAAACCAAAAAGCCAATTACACCACAATTTCAGAAGTAAGTTAATTACCTTAGTAGTTTAGATATGAAATTACGGTACCGCAAAGATGAATTACATAATAATACCGATGCTTTATCGAGAATTGAATGTGATGCATGTACACAATGTCAGACAATACACGAAGAACCAAAGAAAAGCTAATTTAAGACACGAGTTTTAGCTTTAAACCTATATATGATGGTTCAGTGTGACAAAAAGACTCTTTAAAAATCAAATTTGTTAGTTATTTTGATTATTCCATCCCTCCCTATTGTTTCAGCAGCCTTATTCTCAATTTTTAACCTTTGTACACCAATGTTTTTCTGTTTACTTTCATAATCTACTGCTATTATGAGTGGTTTTAATTCAAATCTAGCATTTCTGAGCGGTTTGCCTAATTTTCGCAATAATCTTCATATCATAAAAGTGCATTCGGTCTCCTCATACAAGTATGATAATATTATATTTACAATTTCTAATTTAATATTACTAATAAATTCGGGTTCTACAATTAATTTCAATTTATCATTAATATAATTTTCACTTCCCATATATAAAAGCATCACTTAACTCCCTTAAAATTTCTTTGGATCTCTTTTTAACATTTCATAATTACTAATACTATTAACTATCTGCAATTTATTTTTATTTCATGGTATAAATCCACAGTCTATCAGAAATTCATTATTTTCTAAACAACTATCTCTCAATCTCAATTTTACAATTCTTTTCTCACATTTCTACTCTATTTTATCATTAAAATCGTTTACACGATCCCCGATATCATTACAACTATAAATCAAATTTTTATACATTTCATCAACAACACCAATAAAAATAAAATCTAACCATTTATTTTTTCTGAACATTTTACCAAATGGTTTCATCAAATTTTAATCTCATCTCTATACTACTGAATTCATATCGTAATAATCAGTACAAAAATTAAATACATTCTTAAGCTTAATTCTTTTAACGATTTCAATATTTTTGATGCATCAATCTAATTATTTTTTATTAATATTTTAATTCTTGTCATAATCATTCTTTCTTTTACACTTTCTAAGTCATATTTTACAACTTTTCTCGTCAACTCTGTTTCTATCAATTCCTGCTGTGAATGATACTTCATTTGATTATCAAATTCATTGTATGATTCAAATCTCATTTCTTTCATTTCATTTACAATTATCTCCTTAAAATCATCTGATTGAATAAAGGCTACATTACCCTTTGGTACTTAGTCACTTTGGAACCTAATTGTTTTCATTATTGTTAGAATACTTTCACAGTGGGCCCATCACCAAGTTTTTATTATATTATATTTGACTTCGTCTCTAGATTTGTCTTCGAGCATACCAGTTTCCCCAGATCAAAATTAATGTTTAAAATTTTTAAAAAATTTTTGTACTTAAATTATTTTTGATGTTTTTTTGTTCACTTTCGATTTTCCGCGCTCTAATTTTATTCACATCATTTTATACCAATCACAACAAAAATAAAATATAAAAATTACAAATTATCAAAATCAATAATAAAAAGAAAAATCATTGCTTTTAGGGGAAAGTGGTAAATTGATTAGAGGTTTATAGAAGGGTCAGGAATCTAAAAAAACTTATTAAATTATTTTTTGCAAGCTCATAAATCAAGGCGAACCCAACTGAATGTCACATTAATGGATAAACAGGGATTGACTTTATGACCAATAAATTGTTCGTCAGATTTGGGAGCTTCTTGAAAAGAAATTAATGGGAAAATAATATAAAATTTCAGGTGAACAAAATAAATCGCTTGATAGTCTGAGTAAGAAAAATTTATATTAAGAAGAGAAAATTAAATCTTTTCGTATCTAAGAAGACTGTGCCGTGAATTTGAAGAAGTGATTGTTTTTTAATCAGAGTGATGTTCATTAAGTAACTACCCTTGTTTCATAAATTGTGCGAGATCAAGTGCTATTTTGTTGAGACTCAATGTTTTATATTGTAACTGAACACTAGAATTGTTAAGTCCAGCTGAGTTTCCGATAAAATCTATGTCAGGACGACTAGAGTGCTTGTTGTGTAAAAATCGTTTGAGTTTTACAATTAAATAATAAATTTAAAATTAATAAACAAATGAATAATTAATAATTATTATATTAAGTGTGAAAAAAGAAAATTAAAGTATTAATATATATTTATCAATTAAATAGCGCCTTCAGATCAATATTAAAACAACCATATATTATCAAACAATATCACATTCCCCTACTTAGTCAAGAAATCTTTTCGGTTTAATGTTTCGATTAGCATGAACAGGCCTTTTTGATGTATTTGATAAATTCTGTGATATTTTAGCTTTTTCCAATTTTTTGTGTCTTTGTTCCCGATACTTGCTTCTGAACCACTTGATTCCGAAGCATCTCTTTCTCCGACATAAACTTTTTTAATCTGATTGTAACTTCTCTTTATTTTTTGTTCAACTTTTTACTATGCAACAAGTATTTCCATTTATCTAAAACAGTTATTATAGTAAACAGGCCCACATACCTTTTACTAATAAAAGGTCTATAGAATGGATTTTCGATCAATACAGTCTCTCTAACTGTCAATCCATTAAGGTACTTACCCCTGTTGTAATATTTGGCTTGTCTCTTTTGTGCTATCTAGCAATGTTCTTTAACTCTATCAAATATTTTGTCTGAACGTTTCATTGACTTCTGAATGCAATTTATCTATTACTTTTCAGGTAAATAATATGGGCTTTCTTCCAAATAAAACTTCAAACTGGGAATAATTGGTTGATTTTTGAGGAGACATTCTTAGTCCATATTCAACACTCGTCTTCACTTCATCCCAGTCTTCCCATTGTTTCATCGTTGATTGTATTGATTCTTTCTTTGATTTAAATGCTTTTTCTATTAATCCATTTGATTGAGGATAATATGGTGACGATTCTGTTTTCTTAACTTTTAAAATCTTACAGAGTTCTTTAAATAACTCTGATAGAAAATTTGTTCTATTATTGGAGTGAATTCTTCGTGGTACTCCAAATCAACTAATCCATGTTACCCATAGTTCACTCACAATTTTATCTGCAGTTACTGATTGCATTAAAATAAACGACACGTATTTTGAAAAATAATCAATTATTCCAAAGATATATCGGTTTCCTTTCTTAGTTTCAGGATATGGTTCCGCAATGTCAATGCCTATAATTTCAAATGACTCCATCGCAACAATTGATTGCAATTCTGCCCGTTGTCTCGCATCTGTTCTTTTATTAGATTGGCATGACTTACATTTTTGAATCAGTTCCGTTACTTCCTTTGTCAAATTTGAGTAGGTAGTTAGTGGCACACGGGAACCTAAAAAAAACATAGGGGGAGGGGGGGGGTATGTAATAGCGGATTAAATTTCGGATTATCTTGATTACATAATGATGTAATAAACTTAATTAATTTTGTGTGTATTTTAATTAATTTTTGTGTGTATTTTTTTTCGAATTTTTTTTTTTCGAGTTTTTGGCGCGATTTTTTTTTTGAATTCAAATTTTTGGAACATTTTTTTAAATTCAAATTTTGGCGAATTTTTGAAATAAAATTGAAATATTTTTTTGAATAAATTTTTTTTTTAATCACACTATAGTCAGGGGGTATTTTTGAAAAAGACTAAAATAAATTGGCTTGAATTGCCTAACGATAAAAAAAGCATAAAATTAAAATTGGCTCAAATCGCCTAAAATGGTCAGAGAGGGTATTTTCATTCACAAATTTTTTTTAATCACACTATAGTCAGGGGGTATTTTTGAAAAAGACTAAAATAAATTGGCTTGAATTGCCTAACGATAAAAAAAAAGCATAAAATTAAAATTGGCTCAAATCGCCTAAGATGTGATATAGTCAGGGATGTTTTTAATTTGTAATAAAAACTAATGCAATATTTGGTCTCAATACTTTCTATAGGTAAATATAGGCATAAAATAAAAATGGCTTGAATCGCCTACTGATAAAAAAAAGCATAAAATTAAAATTGGTTCAAATCGCCTAAGATGTGATATAGTCAGGGATATTTTTAAATCGTAATAAAAACTAATGCAATATTTGGTCTCAATACTTTCTATAGGTAAATATAGGCATAAAATAAAAATGGCTTGAATCGCCTACTGATAAAAAAAAGCATAAAATTAAAATTGGCTCAAATCGCCTAAGATGTGATATAGTCAGGGATATTTTTAAATCGTAATAAAAACTAATGCAATATTTGGTCTCAATACTTTCTATAGGTAAATATAGGCATAAAATAAAAATGGCTTGAATCGCCTACTGATAAAAAAAAGCATAAAATTAAAATTGGCTCAAATCGCTAAGATGTGATATAGTCAGGGATATTTTTAATTCGTAATAAAAACTAATGCAATATTTGGTCTCATTACTTTCTATAGGTAAATATATGCATAAAATAAAAATGGCTTGAATCGCCTACTGATAAAAAATTGACAGGGGTATTTTATAGGCTTGTTAAAAAAAACACTTGAAATATTTGTTCACACAATTTTCATAGGCAAATTTAGGCTCTAGATAAAAATAATTTAAAATACCTAAAGTAAATTAAGATAAATTAAAGTACATTAGGATACATTAAAGTATATTAAAGTAAATTTAGATAAATTAAAGTACATTAGAAAACATTTAAGTATATTAGAGTAAATTAAGGTTACTCAAGTAAATTAAGATACATTAGAGTACATTAAGGTAAATTAAAGGGTCGAAAGTCAATTTAAGTACATTAGGGTACATTTAAGTAAATTAAGGTTCTTAAAGTAATCTAAGGTGCCTAGAGTAAAGTATGGTAGGTTAGGTAAGAATTTTTTTAAATTAAATAGAGTCAACAGTTAAGTTACATAAGGGTAATTTTTAAAGCTGAAAATTTTAAAAGCAGTTATAGTAGGCAAATTACATAAGGTAAGAATTTTTTAAAAGTAAATAGAGGGTCAAAAGGTAAATTACATAAGGTAAGAATTTTTAAAGTTAAAGAGTCGGCAATATTGCATGATAAAATTTATTAAATAAAATTTTTAGTATAGTTTTATCTATCAATTTTTATACATATTTTTAAATGATAAAATTTTTAACATAATTTTACAATGGAATTTTTTATACATGATTTTTAAAGATGAAATTTTTAGGATAATTTTACAATGAAATTTTTTATACATGATTTTTTAATAGAATTTTTAGTATAATTTTATAATGGAATTTTTTATATATAATTTTTAAAGATGAAATTTTTAGGATAATTTTACAATGAAATTTTTACACATGTTTTTAATTGAAAAATTTTTTAATGTAATCTTACAATCAAATTTTTAGTATAATTTGTACAATGACTTTTTTATACATGTGGATAACGATCAAATTTTCAAAGAAATTTTTTCAAAAACTTTTTTCAAAGAATTTTATTAAATTAAATTTTTGAGTTTCAGTGTTACATAGTATTGCCTAAGGTAGGTAGTAGTCATTCGCAAGAGCAACCCATCTCCTCCACTCTGCAGCAACCCATCCTTAATAAAAAAAATAATAAAATAATAATAATAATAATAATAATAATAATAATAATAATAATAATAATAATAATACTTTCAGAAAATATAAAAAGTTAACTTACTTGGTATCAACTTCTGAACACTGATAACCCATACACAGTGAATAATTCATTAATAACTGAACAACAATCACTAGGTACTGTATACAAATAACCGAGTACTGTACAGCTCTCTATATACATATTATGCATTGAATAATTTACTTATTTATTAAAATGACATATTTAAATAATATTTACTCTTTCAACACCGATATTCAACCAACTCAACCCACTTAAAAAATAAAATTTTCTCTCAATCATTTCCCTTTAAAATACTTAGTTATTTACACACTCAATAACTAGTTACTGAACAAATCAATATCAAAAACTAATTACTGAACCAATAAATATTAATGATGGGTTACTGACCAACTAATTTTGAAATAAATCACATAAAAGGTTAACAAAAAGAAATACAAGTTGAAACTTTATTAACTTTTTCACTATTTTATCGATCATTGATGTGTCCAAATTGGTAAAATTTTTGGTTGCTTAGTTACCTTGTTGTTATCAAGCGATAATTAATCAAATTCATTGAAACCATATCCATTGTTATATTTACTTGGTATCAACTTCTGAATACTGATAACCCATCACACTGAATAATTCATTAATAACTGAACAACAATCACTAGGTACTGTATACAAATAACCGAGTACTGTACAACTCTCTATATACATACTAGGCATTGAATAATTTACTTATTCATTAAAATGACATATTTAAATAATATTTACTCTTTGAACACCGATATTCAACCAACTTAACCCATTTAAAAAATAAAATTTTCTCTCAATCATTTCCCCTTAAAATACATGGTTATTCACAATATGTTATCAATAACTAGTTACTGAACAAATCAATATCAAAAAATTTTTACTGACCAAGAAATCTTTAAATAAAAGCACATATAAATTTGAACAATCAAAAGAAATACAATTTTATTAACTTCTCGACTTTTTTATCGATTATTGATGTCTCCAAATTTTGTTTTGTTGTTTAGTTACCTGATTGCTATCAAGAAACTATTAATCATTGAAGCTCAATCAATTGTTGTATTTTCTCTGAATAAAAATTTATTTCTTTACAGTCTTGTATGTGATTTATTGAAATTATTTTGTAAAACATTGAAATTTTTCTACCATTTTTGTAATATTTTTAATTGCGTCCAACAATGAACAATTACTAAACGTTATTTTCAAAGATGAATGCCAACTTTTTCATTTATTTTTCACACGTCCCTAAATAAATTAATTGCTAACTCATCAAATAATTACTTAAATTTATTTTTATAGATTTTCTATTCACCCCCAACTCTTATTGTTTACTGAATGATAAATTAATTAGTAAGTACAAGTAGTGGTTAATCTAATTGCTAGTGAAAAGAAACTTGATTAGAAAAAGATACTTAAATTAATTTCACAAAACATACATTACTTTCACAGTACTTGAAATAAATTTTCATATATTTATTGTAAATTATTAGATTTTTAAGTTTCTAAACATTAAATAAAGTTAATAGATAAAATAATTATCATCTACCACATTACTAAAAATTAAATGGTTATCGACCAACCACTAAATAAGTTGAATTTCTAACAAAGCTTAAAAAACCACATGGAACAGGTACTTGTGTACTGATAGATACCGATAAAATCTACTAAAAATCCAAATATGTATGTTTAATTTTTGTAAAGTTTTTTATTTTGTAAAAATAAGACTTATCCTTAAATTATGATTAGCATGTGAATAGAATTTGATTAAATTTAAATATTTTAAGATGTTAAATAAAACTGATTAATTTGTAAATAATGTTAGTACTTTGAAATTTTAAAATAAGACCTTCGGCAAATTGGTAAGAAAATAGTTGTTATTGAGTAATACATATTAAAATTACCAAAGTTTTATAATTTTTGTCAAGTTTTGATAGATCTTTAATAAAATTTGTTAGTACTCTGAATAAAAATTTTAAAAAAGTTTCAACATACTAGCAAATTGTAAAGAAAATAGTACTTATCAATTAAAAAGTTAAATAAACTAAGTTGTAAAATAATTGAAAAAATTTGCTAGATCATTTTTTAAAATTTTATTCAAGGTACTTGTTGAATAAAAATTAGTGTATATTATCGACTTCTTATAGTATTTAATCGTACAATTTCTCTTCATTCCTGGAAATAATCGTAAATATTTAAATTATTCAGAAAATTCTCAATAACAACATAAGTAATGAGTAATAAAAAGTTTTTAAATACTAGTTAATTTAGTTTTTAATTAAATTAAATTACAAATTTATAATAAAATCAAATAAATACTTACTTGTATAAAAATAGTTACATGAATCAAACTATTTCTTAGAACCGAACACGTATCGTATATTTTATTCAGATTCCAATAATATCATTAAAATTAACCAAAATCTTATTGATATATTTTGATAACCCTTAAACCAATGAAAATGTATCGATTTCACTAAGTATCCATCCTTTAACATAGATATTTAAACGAATAAATCCCCATAAAAATATCATAAATTACCCTCTTATCTTATCGTTTCCCCTTAAAATATTATAAAATTTACTGTCAACCAATCATTTCCCTTTAAAATATCAACAAGCCTGTTCTTAATCGATCATTTCTTATTAAAAAAATCATAAATTCTCTTCTTAGCCAATTGTTTTCCCCTAAAATAAAATTTACTCTCAACCAATCATTTCTCTTTAAATGAGATTAATCCCAATTTTATTCATTATTTTCATAAAAAATCACCGACATATTGATATTCAACCGAATAAATCTCTTGAAATCATCTTAAAATAAAATTCCTCTCTTGACCAATCAAATCCCTTAAAAATATTATAAATTCGCCTCTCAACCAATCATTTCTCTTTAAATTACAATAATCCCCGCTATATTCATTATTTTCATAAAAATCACCAACATATCGATATTCAACAGAATAAATTTCTTGAAATCCATCTCGTGACCAATTATTTCCCCTTAAAAGATCATAAATTCTCTTCTTAAACAATCATTTCTCTTTTAAATGACAATATTTCCACTCTCTCAAAAGATTTACACACATCTTGATATCTATCTGAACAAAGCCCCTAAAAAATATTATAAATTCCTCCTCTATATTCTCCATTTATAAAATATTTATTCTTTGAACACAGATATTCAACCAACTCAACTCCCTTAAAAATGACAACAAACTTGTTCTTAATAGATTATTTCCCTTAAAATATCACAAAATTTCCTCTTAACCAATCATTTCCCTTGAAATCACATTTTCATTCACTGCACCAACAATACACATATTTTTGGTAATAACCTACAAGGTAAAATTTCTTTAGAAATCTATATTTAACCGAATAAGATCTTTAAAAATTCATCATTTGGATCATATTTACTATATGTATTCAACCAATCAAATTCCCTTAAAATAAAAATCTGAATTTTACCAATAAAAATAAATTTTCTTTAAAGTATTACAAAATTGTTATCGATACCCAACATTTTCCGTCGAAAATCACCACAATTTGATTCTGGCAACAAATTCAATCAAATAAAAAATTCATCAAAAATGACTAAAATCGAATAAAGTCTATGTTTCCCACATAAATTAAATTTCACTAAATTAATGTAAAATCATAAAATATATATCATGTTGCTCAAATAATTAAAATTAATCAGTAAATCAAGTATAAATTCAATAAAAATTACCAGTCAACCCATAGATATAATTCAACGATTTTCATATGTATATTGTTAACCACACTGAGCATCCTCTTAAAAATCTCTACAATATACTACTTTTGTGATTGATATCCACGAAATCAATAAATGGAAAAATGATAATAATTAATTGAACATCCTTTTTTTACTGTAAAATCAATTAAAATTTTCGGTTTCACTAAAATATTTTTAAAAATCAACTGATTTAATCAACTTTTTAAATATATCATAAAATTATAATTTAAATATCATTTACTATTCAAAATCTATCAGTCAAATTGGAATCTAATTGGTAAATAATTATCATAAATATGTTTCATAAACATTTTGTTCCTAAAATAAACTTTTATTTAAAATAATCCTAAAATCAAGTAAAGTTTATTAAATTATCAAGAAATTAAGTGCTTCTAAAATTATAGATTTACCCTCATTTCTTCAATATTTTCTACAAAAACATAATAGTCCCCAAATCCATTAACATTCAAATGAAAACCATAAAATTCACATAGATGATTAAAATTTACTAAAATAAATACCTCGTAAAACTAGATATCACTTAAATTATCATAAAATTTCCCTAAAATCTCTAATTAATTTGCATAGCCTAAAAATATTTTATTTTTGTCGATTACAACCTAATCTATTTAAGTGTGTAATTAAATTTATTAAAAGTTAATTAAATTTTCAGTGAAAATGACAAGTCAATAACAAGTCAACAAATGGAATTTTAATTAGTAGAGATTATATTCTATAAAGAAAATTTCCAGTGAAGAAGTAATATTGGTGGGAGAGTACATTAAGTGTCTAAAATCGTTGAAATTACTGGAAAAAGTGGGATAGCTAAAGATATCTACTAAATAGATGAAATATCAATTGATATATTAAAACCTTACAAGGGTAATATACTTTGAATGAAGAAAATATACATCGAAGAAGAAAAATATTCATTAAAGTGAGAAAATATTAATTAAAGTGAGAAATTATTCATTGAAGAGGAAAATATTCATTAAGAGAAATTATTCATTGGAGAGAAAAAATATTTATTGAAGAGGGAAAACAATCATTGAATAACGTAAAATATTGATTGAAGCTAAGAAATATTCAGTGAATCGAGAATTGCATATAATAAATTAGACGGTAAAATTTCTCAATGATGAGATGAAATATCAATTAAATATTGGAAATACTTGAAATAAATGGAGTCTGTATTATTCACTGTTCAACAAATATACTTAAAAGATGAAAATATTCACTGAAAATGAATCGTACTTTAAGAGTGGATGAATTACTATTATATTCAATTAAAAATTATTAACAATTGAGTAGATTTAGTCGGTTAATTATATTTAAATAGCGATATATATTGTTGATGGGTGCGCGGATGAATAGTTATTAAAAAAACGCGCGCGCGTATATTAATCCGGCGAATATATTCAAATCCAACGAATATATTCGCCGGATTTGAATATATTCGCCAGATTTGTTGAATATTTTAAGGATAATTTAAGGATAATCATAATTTAAGGATAAGTCTTATTTTTACAAAATAAAAAACTTTACAAAAATTAAACATACATATTTGGATTTTTAGTAGATTTTATCGGTATCTATCAGTACACAAGTACCTGTTCCATGTGGTTTTTTAAGCTTTGTTAGAAATTCAACTTATTTAGTGGTTGGTCGATAACCATTTAATTTTTAGTAATGTGGTAGATGATAATTATTTTATCTATTAACTTTATTTAATGTTTAGAAACTTAAAAATCTAATAATTTACAATAAATATATGAAAATTTATTTCAAGTACTGTGAAAGTAATGTATGTTTTGTGAAATTAATTTAAGTATCTTTTTCTAATCAAGTTTCTTTTCACTAGCAATTAGATTAACCACTACTTGTACTTACTAATTAATTTATCATTCAGTAAACAATAAGAGTTGGGGGTGAATAGAAAATCTATAAAAATAAATTTAAGTAATTATTTGATGAGTTAGCAATTAATTTATTTAGGGACGTGTGAAAAATAAATGAAAAAGTTGGCATTCATCTTTGAAAATAACGTTTAGTAATTGTTCATTGTTGGACGCAATTAAAAATATTACAAAAATGGTAGAAAAATTTCAATGTTTTACAAAATAATTTCAATAAATCACATACAAGATTGTAAAGAAATAAATTTTTATTCAGAGAAAATACAACAATTAATTGAGCTTCAATGATAAATAGTTTCTTGATAGCAATCAGGTAACTAAACAACAAAACAAAATTTGGAGACATCAATAATCGATAAAAAAGTCGAGAAGTTAATAAAATTGTATTTCTTTTGATTGTTCAAATTTATATGTGCTTTTATTTAAAGATTTCTTGGTCAGTAAAAATTTTTTGATATTGATTTGTTCAGTAACTAGTTATTGATAACATATTGTGAATAACCATGTATTTTAAGGGGAAATGATTGAGAGAAAATTTTATTTTTTAAATGGGTTAAGTTGGTTGAATATCGGTGTTCAAAGAGTAAATATTATTTAAATATGTCATTTTAATGAATAAGTAAATTATTCAATGCCTAGTATGTATATAGAGAGTTGTACAGTACTCGGTTATTTGTATACAGTACCTAGTGATTGTTGTTCAGTTATTAATGAATTATTCAGTGTGATGGGTTATCAGTATTCAGAAGTTGATACCAAGTAAATATAACAATGGATATGGTTTCAATGAATTTGATTAATTATCGCTTGATAACAACAAGGTAACTAAGCAACCAAAAATTTTACCAATTTGGACACATCAATGATCGATAAAATAGTGAAAAAGTTAATAAAGTTTCAACTTGTATTTCTTTTTGTTAACCTTTTATGTGATTTATTTCAAAATTAGTTGGTCAGTAACCCATCATTAATATTTATTGGTTCAGTAATTAGTTTTTGATATTGATTTGTTCAGTAACTAGTTATTGAGTGTGTAAATAACTAAGTATTTTAAAGGGAAATGATTGAGAGAAAATTTTATTTTTTAAGTGGGTTGAGTTGGTTGAATATCGGTGTTGAAAGAGTAAATATTATTTAAATATGTCATTTTAATAAATAAGTAAATTATTCAATGCATAATATGTATATAGAGAGCTGTACAGTACTCGGTTATTTGTATACAGTACCTAGTGATTGTTGTTCAGTTATTAATGAATTATTCACTGTGTATGGGTTATCAGTGTTCAGAAGTTGATACCAAGTAAGTTAACTTTTTATATTTTCTGAAAGTATTATTATTATTATTATTATTATTATTATTATTATTATTATTTTATTATTTTTTTTTTATTAAGGATGGGTTGCTGCAGAGTGGAGGAGATGGGTTGCTCTTGCGAATGACTACTACCTACCTTAGGCAATACTATGTAACACTGAAACTCAAAAATTTAATTTAATAAAATTCTTTGAAAAAAGTTTTTGAAAAATTTCTTTGAAAATTTGATCGTTATCAATACGTATAAAAAAAGTCATTGTACCAATTATACTAAAAAATTTCATTGTAAGATTACATTCAAAATTTTTTCAATTAAAAACATGTATAAAAATTTCATTGTAAAATTATCCTAAAAATTTCATCTTTAAAAATTATATATAAAAAATTCATCGATATAATTATACTAAAAATTCTACTTAAAATCATGTATAAAAAATTTCATTGTAAAATTATGTTAAAAGTTTTATTATTTAAAAATATGTATAAAAAATTTCATTGTAAAATTATTCTAAAAATTTCATCTTTAAAAATCATGTATAAAAATTCCATTGTAAAATTATGTTAAAAATTTTATCATTTAAAAATATGTATAAAAATTGATCGATAAAACTATACTAAAAATTTTATTTAATAAATTTTATCATGCAATATTGTCGACTCTTTAACTTTAAAAATTCTTACCTTATGTAATTTACCTTTTGACCCTCTATTTACTTTTAAAAAATTCTTACCTTATGTAATTTGCCTACTATAACTGCTTTTAAAATTTTCAGCTTTAAAAATTACCCTTATGTAACTTAACTGTTGACTCTCTATTTAATTTAAAAAAATTCTTACCTAACCTACCATACTTTACTCTAGGTACCTTAGATTACTTTAAGAACCTTAATTTACTTAAATTTATTCTAACGTACTTTAAATTACTCTGATGTACCTTAATTTACTTTATGAACCATAATTTACTTAAATGTACCCCAATGTACTTAAATTGACTTTCGACCCTTTAATTTACTTTAATTTACCTTAATGTACTCTAATGTATCTTAATTTACTAGAGGAACCTTAATTTACTCTAATATACTTAAATGTATTCTAATGTACTTTAATTTATCTAAATTTACTTTAATATACTTTAATGTATTCTAATGTACTTTAATTTACTTTAGGTATTTTAAATTATTTTTATCTAGAGCCTAAATTTGTCTATGAAAATTGTGTGAACAAATATTTCAAGTGTTTTTTTTTAACAAGCCTATAAAATACCCCTGTCAATTTTTTTTTATCAGTAGGCGTTTCAAGCCATTTTTATTTTATGTCAATATTTACCTATAGAAAGTATTGAGACCAAATATTGCATTAGTTTTTATTACGAATTAAAAACATCCCTGACTATATCACATCTTAGGCGATTTGAGCCAATTTTAATTTTATGCTTTTTTTTTTATCGTTAGGCAATTCAAGCCAATTTATTTTAGTCTTTTTCAAAAATACCCCCTGACTATAGTGTGATTAAAAAAAATTTGTGAATGAAAATACCCTCTCTGACCATTTTAGGCGATTTGAGCCAATTTTAATTTTATGCTTTTTTTTTTATCGTTAGGCAATTCAAGCCAATTTATTTTAGTCTTTTTCAAAAATACCCCCTGACTATAGTGTGATTAAAAAAAAAAATTTATCCAAAAAAAATATTTCAATTTTATTTCAAAAATTCGCCAAAATTTGAATTTAAAAAAATGTTCCAAAAATTTGAATTCAAAAAAAAAATCGCGCCAAAAACTCGAAAAAAAAAATTCGAAAAAAAAATCGCGCCAAAAATTTAATTAAAATACACACAAAATTAATTAAGTTGATTACATCATTATGTAATCAAGATAATCCGAAATTTAATCCGCTATTACATACCCCCCCCTCCCCCTATGTTTTTTTAGGTTCCCGTGTGCCACTAACTACCTAAAAATTTTATATTAAAACTAAAAACATCGATAAATTTATACTGAAAACAAACATTGTATAAAAAATTTTCAATTATGTTAAAAATTTATTACTTTGAAAAATTATATTTTAAAAATTATACTGAAAAAATTTCATCTTTAAAATTCGTATATAAAAATTCATCGATAAAATTATACTTAAAAATCTACTTAAAAATCTACTTAAAATCATATATAAAAAATCATATTTTAAAAATCTTATATAAAAACTACATTGATAAAAAATTACTTAAAAAATTTAATTAGAAATAATTAAAAAATATTGAAAATAAATTCGAAAATAAATTTAAAAAAATCGCGCCAAAAACTCGAAAAAAATTTCGAAAAAAAATACACACAAAAATTAATTAAAATACACACAAAATTAATTAAGTTGATTACATCATTATGTAATCAAGATAATCCGAAATTTAATCCGCTATTACATACCCCCCCCTCCCCCTATGTTTTTTTTAGGTTCCCGTGTGCCACTAACTACCTACTAATTTGGCCAATAAAATTCATTTTTTATTGTCATTTCCGTTTGTTCAACCCCAATATGGCCTAACTTTTCATGAATCATTTGGACTAAACATTACTTTTTGGTACTACATATCTGTTGGCGAATGGGGTTGGTTTTTATTTATTTTTTCCTAGGATTTTTGTGTATCTACCCCCCTAAACGCCAGCAAGATTATTATTCTATCCCTCCTATGTACCCATGGTGAGTGCCATGTTGGTACTGTACATAGAGGTTGAAAATTCATGAGCAGGTGAGCTCCATTGCTAGAACTACTCCTCATGATATTTTCACTTTCGGGTTCTTGACTGCCGATGGAAGGTCTTACGTCTTTCTCTTTCTATATCCTGGTCCTTACTCGTCTATTCCTACAATTTCCATACTTATTTATCATCTTTACCCATTACTTATAAAAATATCCTTCAGAAATTTGGGCAGCGTTCCTCCCTTATTTTTCGGCAAATTTCCTATTCCATTTATTCAATCACGGAATCGACTACATTTTTCCTAATTTACATTTATCTTTCCTTGTATTAAAATTTTGATCAACAGTTCCTTAATTCCCGGTACGTTTCCCATGATTTTTAATAATTACAACCCTCTGCGATCACTTTAAGAAAACACTTCTCTCTTCTGTCAGAATAGATCATTCAACTTTTGGAAAAATACTTTCAAATTTACATTCCTAGCCTATCCTATCCTTTCCTATTTGATTTTCCAATTAATTTCCTGACGATGTTTTAAATTTTCCCTACAGAACTTTATTCCCCTTAACTAAAGTCGCACTTCCCGAATTTTATTCCGACTCGTTCCGGCCACTTTTCGGTAGCCGCCTCGAGTATACAACGGCGCCCTGCGTAGCGGTCCTGTGCATTATCGCCAGACCCGACTGCGGACTGCCGAGGGATCCACGAGGCATGACCCACGAGCTCAACTAAGGGTTTTCACCCACTAGCCGGCCCGAGATCCGTCCCATGGACCATCTATTGAAATACTTATTATAAATAAGATTTTAGGGGGATTTGTCAGTGGCACCAAAAGATTTCACGACCATCCAGAATAAAATCAAAGTAACAAGACTTCGAAATATATATTTACACAAAAATAACAGTACTTACAATCCACAATCATGCAACCAGATTTGAAAAATTAGCATAAATTGGCATAAAAATTTTGACTACAAGTGATTCACGGTTTATCTAAGAATGTCTAAAAATTCTGTAAGTCTGTAAGTCTGTTAAAATTCTGTCTAAATTTTGGTTAGAAATTATGAAAATGACTGCCGTATATATAGTATTTTCGTGCCTGTGTGCGACCAATGGGCGATTTTTCGTCATTTTTAGGGTTTTTTAATTATTTTATTTATTTCAAAATATTTTTGTAATTTTTTATATATTTTTCCTTATTTTTTGATATATTAATATTACAATGTTGAATTTTATTTTTATTATTATTTTATTACAATATTATTTCTTAACCCCAATATTTTGTTTTCTGGTCGCCTCTTCTGCCTGTGTTTTTTCTAAACCTTATTTTGCAAGGTTTTGGCAGTTTATTTTATTTTTCGTATGTTTCTTTTTGCATCTGTAGGCATTTTTCCGAATTTTAATTAATTATTTGTTTTATTTAATTTTTGTTATATTTTTAATTTGTTTTAATTAATATGTTTTATTTTATTTTTGGTTTCTTCTTGCGGTGAGTGCTTATGTTACGGCAGCCATATTGACAATTTCAAAACTACATTAATCATTTTGTTCTAACTTATACAATTTTCACATTTTTGTTTAAATTGGTTTTGTAATTTTTGTTTTAATTTTGGCTCTGAGCCCAACATATCTATAGATATTATTCTTAAAATAATATAATGTATTGTTTCGAATTTTTAACTCTTTTCTTTTCTTACAACAACAAAAGAAATAATTTAAAATAACCACTTTATAAATTTGTAATTTTTTTAAATTTATGTGGGAAAAAGAAATAAAGATATTTTTATGGTAGGTGTTTGCGCTTAGACCACAAAAATAGCAAAACGAAAGTCAATTACTCAGTCGGAAGATGAAATGAACATCAATGAGGACGATAATGCAATCTTAAATGAAAATGCTGGGAGAGATGAATGATGTTGAAGTGGTTTTAACACAAATGTGTCAAAGCTGGAAAGGATTTTTAATCTTGAATTTAAATGCAGTCTGTTTTTGTGACCTTTTGAGGTTTTGAAAATGGCTCTTAATTTAAAGCCATTTTGAAAACCCCAAAATGTCACAAAAACAATCTACATTTAAATTCAAGACTCAACAGAATTCCTAGGCCTTTATCTCACTGCACCTGTTGTCTATGAGTGTTTTATTTAGAAATATATGCTATGGACGAATTGAAGCACCCACACTGAATGATTTGAATATAAAGTCTCAATTAATTAATATAAATTGTCAATAAATTATAAAATTAGAATTCATGAAATTATTATTTTAAAAACCTTCACGGTTGGTGACGATTCTTAATTTTTTGACACAATATTTTGTAAATTTTTTTGTTTGAATAAATTATTTGTTAAGTGAATTATTGTTATTTCAGAACACTAACTAATTCAATAATTAATATAATTATTTATTAGTATTTATATTAATAATAGTGTGAGGGATAGGCTCTTAGCCTTAAAATCCTCATTGTTAGTTGTCATGTTAACGTCACTAAACGGTGACGTAGAAAATAATAAAATAAATTCGAAATGACGTTTTAGTGACGTCACGAAATAAGATTACTAAAAATAGATTTTGGTAGTATATTTTAAAAATACGTGATCAAGAAATTACTAAATTAGAGTTCATGATGACGTCAATCTAAAAATAGTAATTCTTTTTATAAATTAAATAATAAATTTTTAATATATAAGAAGAAACATTTTAGTGTTAAGGGCTGAACCATAAAATAGCAAAAACAGAAAGATTATCAAATTACGTGAACAGCTGTTAAAATAAACCGAATGAAGAAGCAAGAAGATATTTCAAATCCAAAGAGGAATTACGATACCACAGCAGGGGATTATCTATTCAGAATTCAAGTGGAACGACAGCTGAGGAATTAATTACAGAAGATTATATATATATATATATATATATATAGAAAGCTCAAATCAATTAGAAAAAAAGGCAGAAGATAATTGAATTACCGTTGGATTGGATACTAATTATCCAAATAACAGTAAGAAGATAGAAGCATTTTGTAATCCAAAGAATAACCATTGGATTGGGTACTCATTATCCAGAAATTTGGTAATATTTCTTTTATTAAATAAGTTAAAAGTTTTTAAAGCAAATTCCTTAATCCGGTTAGTAATTAAGTTAATTAAATTAAATTATTGAAAAAGAGTACCCAAAGCAGAAGACAGCTTTCGCGGTATTCCGAGAGCGCGAAAATAAAACTTGCTTAACCTTCTGAAAATTAAGATAAGTTGTTGCGTCGGAAATAGTGACCATCAACTTCTTGTGGGCCATTTGAGCTGGGATCCTTTGATCGAGTTTCCTTTCAACTATATTTAAATTGTACACAGAAACGTTTGTAAAATATTATACATCAAATAAAATATATAAGTAATTAATTGTCTTGCTTTGTTTTATTTAATAGAACCACAACCAACCTTTTTATATATTTGTATTTGTAAGATAATTTTTAATTGTTATTTTAATTATATCATTTTAAATTTGTAGTTAGAGACCAAATAGTGTTAAGATCGTAACCCTACTTTTTGATCTTAACAATAGCTTATATAAAATTTATAGTCAGAGAGCATTGTGTTAAGATTCATCTTCCATTTTTTGGATCTCAACATTTCAAAGACCTATACTTGATCACCAAAATTCTTTTCCATTAGTCAGTTGAGTTTCAATTCTATATATTATTAGAATGATACAATATATATCAAAATAACCCTTGGTCTGTGTGGAATTCACAGACCATGACACTTTCATACAAATATATTATTATTATTTTTTCTTTCTTTCTTTCTTCTTCTTCTTATTACTATTATTATTATTATAATTATTATTATTATTATTATTATTATTATTATTATTATTATTATTATTATTATTATTATTATTATTATTATTATTATTATTATCATTATTATTATTATTATTATTATTATTATTATTATTATTATTATTATTATTATTATTTTTATTATTATTATTATCTCAGCGGCCATTGGCGCATTAATTTTTTTTGCCTCCTACTTTTTTTGGGTCACCATATCCTAATTTTGCTTTTAAACTATTGAAAATGAATGAATGAATGAATCTATTTTATCATCTATTTTATAATACATAGCGAATTTACAATTTATCCGGTTTATTTATTTTCTTCCATTTCGTCGTTTCTCTGCTGTATTTACCCTCGTTCATTAAAACATTTAGAACAGGCAATACGTCATTGGCTGCTGGAATCAAAGTTTTATAATGTAAATCGACTGCGCTCTACAAAATCACATATTCAGATTCTCATTGAAAAATTTACACTTCGGGAATGTTCTTTGTTAGTGGGATTCGCAGAATAGATCAAAATTAGATTTTTCTTAAGTCACAAAACCTAAAATTCCAAATAATACCAAATTTTTCTAATCACTTTAAAAATGTTCATGACGTAATGGAGATTATGAAAAGAGAGGAAATTATTCGAGCTAATGATTGAGTTCACGCAACCGGCAAACCTTTTACAAAGGAAAGTGCAGATCCGATAAACATCCCAGAGATTTGCAGAAACAGTACATATATAATAGTATCAAAAATGAATATATTTTTTCCTGGAGTTGCCTTGACTGTCATACTCAGCAGGACGATTCAAGTCCTTGCAAATAAAATATCAAATTTTAAAAATTTACTTTTAAAACTTTTAAAATCCGTCGAAACAAGGTGACAGAAAAATCTTTTTATGTTCGTTGGTTTATTTATGGTTTTAAATTAATTTAATTAACTTAATTTGAGATTTAAATATTTTTCACTTGTTGAAATGTTGAAACTTTCAATAAAAATATATAGATAAAGTTCTAGAATGTTGTGAAGTTGGCGCTAAGTAACCTTGCAGGCCCAATAAGTCTAGAGGTCAAGTTAAACAAGAGACGATTAAATAACGGTTCAAATGTTGCAACAAAAAGTTTACGCCGAACCTTTTAAGTACATTGTGTGATGACGAAACACGAGCCAATTAGGGAGATAAATATTTCATAATATAAAATGGGAAATGGGAAAATTGTAAAATGAAAAATTCAGAATAGCAGTTTCTGATATTACTGCTCATTGGATTGCAGAATGTCCATTCTATGTTCATAAGAAGTACTTTTAACAAATATTCTCCTAATATCGTATCTAATCCTGAACCTTACATCATTAGTGAACCACTTGAAATGAGTTGTCAGGTAAGCCCACAATTGATAAGCACTAAATATTCTTGGTATAAAAACGATCAACTTATCAGTAATAACCGTAATATAACGTTCAAAGAATTGAGCACAGAAGACTTAGGTTCATACAAATGTGTCGCGGAAGGAACTACCAAAACCGGTTCATTAATGGAATTTGAAGCCTTTATCTATAAAACACCATCAGAAATAAAATATAGTAGTTATGGTAGGAATATTGAAATATTACCTTTTTGTAATTATACTTTTTCGAAAACTACAAAGGGACTTTTATAGAAAATTTAGTCAGAATTAGTTCTGATAAAATGGTCAATGGTCGGCCGTTCTCAATGAAATGTCGCGTTTCTCCAAAAATGAAATCTCCCAACTACACTTGGTGTTGGGCTCAGAGCCACAATTTAAACAAAATAAAAATAAAAAATTAAAGTTAAAGAGCGGAAGTAATGGAAGGAATCACTGTACATAAACATGCACCGCACCAAGATATTAAAAATCAATAAAAAACACAATAATTAAAACAAAATAAAAACATAACAAAAAGTAAATAAAACAAATAATTAATTAAAATTCGAAAATGCCTATAGACGCAAAAAGAAAACATAAAGAAATAAATAAACTGCCAAAACCTTGCAAAATAAGGTTTAGAAAAAACACAGGCAGAAGTGGCGACCAGAAAAACAAAATAAAGGGCTAAAAATAATATCATCAGAAAACAATAATAAAAGTAAAATACAAACATAAAATAAATTATATATCAAAAAATTTAGAAAAATATACGAAAAATAATAAAAATAAATTTAAAATAATAAAACAATTAAAAAGCCCTAAAAATGGCTAAAAACCGCCTATTGGTCGCACACATGCACGAAAATACTATAAATACAGTGATGAATTTCATTAAATCTTATCTTATGCTTTACTGAAAACATTTAAATTCTACTCTGAAACTTGGATAAAATTGAGTAAGGAGTTTTTCGTTGTTGTATAATGTAACTGTCAATTTTTATGATGCTTTAAAATCTTTATTTTTATTAAACTGTTTTGATGTCAATTTTTCATTTCACTTATCCATTCATATATATATCTATCTTTATGCTCGGACCCTTTAAAATCTTATATTATGTATGGAAATAGATGGTTCATGGGACCGACCGTGTGCCGGCCAGTGGGTGAAAACCCTTAGTTGAGCTCATGGGTCATGCCTCGTGAACCCCTTGGCAGTTCGCAGTCGGTTCCGGCTTTGTGCACGGGACCGCTACGCAGGGCGCCATTGTATATTCGAAGCGGCTGCTGAAAATGTGGAAGGAGCGAATCGTTTAAAATCTCGGGAAGAGCGGAAAAACTTCAGTTAAGGGAAGCTAAGGCGGATCATACATTGATCTAGAACGTTTTTAAACATTCCGAACAGTTATGTGCAGATAAAATTGGGCAGCAAGGGGTAGATTTCAGAGCAAAATGATAGAGAGAGTTTGGTTTTGGTACAGATAGTAGTTAAATTGAACATTACATCATAGTAAAACAACCTATCGAAATCAAAAATTATAACAATTACCTTGCCGATAAATGCTCCACAGGATAGCAGCACGATTTACCCTTCCACATCGGTTGTCCACTGAAAATAGGTTAAGATACACCCGTGACTCGAGAAGTTGTCTGGTAAGAAATTCACCCGTCGTGTAAGTAAAGTATCCATCGTGAGTATAGCTAGATGACGAGACGAACCATCTAGAAAAATCCACATCCGATAAGACGAGTAGATGGGGATCACGAAATAAGAGAGAAAGAATCCAAACGTACAGCTACACAATAAATTGTTCACGGGCCGATAAGCAGTAGTCACACAAAATTTTCTAATCGTTACACTAATCTGCACATAGTTACGGTAGGCTGAACCAATGTTATTTAACAAATCAATAATATTTGATCGATTTAAAAGGAGTCCATTTTCTGTCTAATTACTTGGAATTAATTCATTTTCGACGCCAGAATATTCGCGAAGAAGAAATGTAAGTACTCATTTTCACCAAAATTAACTTTAGGTGTAAACTCAAATTTCGAACCCGTAATTTAATCATCGACACCCGTTACGATAATTACCCTCGGATACGGATGAGAGTTCCTAACCTTGTAAATAAAAATTTAACACTATGTTGCTTCAATTTATCTGAAAATTAAATGCCGACCTTTTTGAAATCTATGAATTTCGGATTAAAATCATTTCACGTAGGATAATACTGGAAACCACTTCGGTTTAAGGAAATTTCTAATAAACTTTAAATTTTAAATCATCATTCATTTAAACTTCAGAACTATAGCATTTACGATCCATTTCAGGAAACAGAAAATGATTACTCTGTGTCGACATAAATTCCGAGAACAATCAAGTTATCTCAATCTATGGGTGGAACGCCGTGAATTTAACCCCTTAATACCCAGGTTTATCGTGAGAACTACCGGTTATCACTACAGTTAAATTTCTTTTCTAAACTCAACAACAACTTGGGAGCCCGTAATATCCAGGAATCACCAATAGATAATCACGTGAAATCCAGAAGTTATAATACTCCAAATCAACTTCACTCAAATAATGTTAATTAGCGATAGAAGGATAAAAATCGTTAAAACTAAACCTTGATTTGACGACTCGGATTTCGATTAAATATACCGTCGTTCCTTCAAGCCAAAATATGGGCCACCCTACTAAATCCATGATTAGGCGGAATTTTGAATTTCCGTTACATAAATAACGTGATAAGGATCTTAAGGCATAGAATTTTCCTGCATAACTAATTATAGAAATATCGTAGGAAATAATGATGACTATGTTACCTAATAGATTGTATCGTAAAAATAAATCACTAACAGTATTATGGTTTTCTTACCTACTATTAAAATAAAGGTTCGGAATGCACCCAAAGTTAGACAGGCGAATAGTGTGATGATACTGACACGCGCGTAAGGTACCCTATATATCTCCGCCCAATTCACTCGGGTCGGACGAAGTTCATCATCCGGGTCTCATACAAACGTGGGAAATCGGGGTCATGGTTAAAAGGAGAGCAACCCTAAATTGCCACGGATGCTCCAGTTTTCAACCTTACTTAAACTATATTACAATCTTCTTATATTTTCTTCTTATCAATTATGTTGGTTAAATATTTTTCTCCTCTTCTAATAGCATGTCAAACAACTCCAATACGAACATACCAATGAGGATCCCTCGCCTACCACCTTCCATCGTGGCAATCCGCCACAAGTATGAAGACCTTAAGATGCAGCACCGGGACCTACAAATGAAGCACAAAAGAGTGAAAGGGACCTGGGCTCCACCAGAAGTCATTAGGGAGCTCCGGCAGAAAATCTCTCGCCTTACTCAGGCGCGTGACGAATTAATCGTCGAGTCGCGAGCCCAGCGGCTGCTGATCCGTGAGCAGGCGACAGCACTTCATCAGGCTTTCACGGACACCGAGCTCCGGATCCGAGTCCCCGGAAATATTCGGGCTGAGCAGCTGGATATCATCCCTGCTCACCACCTTCCCAACGCCGAGAACCAACCACCTCTGACCACAAGCGCTCCTACGTCGGACACGAATCCCACACAGCTACCCCCTTCAGGAGCCATGGAGATCCTGACTAACTCTTCCACTCCTACGGCCCGTCGCCGGCCAAATAGAAATAAGCGACGTCGGGATCGTCGCCGACAGGAAGAGGCCCGTCTCCGGGAAACTCAGTCAATAGGAGGGGTGGGCCAATTAGACGACCTACCAAGAGTTCGAAAACTCTGAGTTCGACCCGGAGATATGCTACGCTCCGCCGATTTTGTTCTCCTCCCCTCCAGCCTCCATCCACATCAACTTAGTGGATGAGGAGAACGAACCGCCTCAGCTGATTCGGTCCCTGAGTGACCTCGATCTAGATCTCGAGGAAATTGCCATCCTCACGGGGGAGGTCCCCAACATCGGCCCCCACGGTGAAGTTGCCGGGCCATCTTCGCGAAGAGACGAGGATCCTCGAGGCAGCCCTCCGTCATACAGGCCACCCAAGAGGAGATGCCTCCCCACCGATATGGATGCCGATGAAAACTAACCCCTGACGAATTTTCTCATCCTATCGATTAATGCGACATTGGCGAACATTTGGACTGCTTATTCTATTTCTTCCGTCGTCTATTAATGTTTATTTTCTATTAAAAACTATGTTGATTTAATCATTTTCGAATATTAATAAATCTAGTTTCTGTATTTTTCCATCATTCGAAAATTGGAGTATTCAAGGCGTGGGAAAGTGTAAAGGCGCGTGGACACAGGAGTAAAACTTTTTCCAAGATTTCTCTCGCTAGAAGGAAGTGTCGTTCTGAGGATTAAAAGGGTTTTGGATAACAGGAGCGTAAGTCCTTCTATCGGCCGCTAAAACCCGGGAAAACGAAGGTCCTTCGGGGAGTAGTGTCAAAAATGGCGCTCACCTGCTCGAACGGCATTCGGCTATTAGGCACAGTTCCAACGTGATACCAATCACGGGTGCGCAATAGTGGGTAAAATTGTGTGGCGTATGGAGGGTTACCCCCCTAGTGACGTAAAGTGGCAGCACAGGGTTAGACTGACCCAAGGACCTGGTAGTCAATACTCTCCTACGACCAACATTGGTATAAGAATGGAAAATATTTCAGGAACCGTCAAACCATTTCATTTGCTGTTTTGAGAAAACAAGATTTGGGCTCTTACAGCTGCTTGGTTAAAGGAATTTCAGAAAATGGTTTCACAAAGGAACTGGAAGCATTCATTTCCGTTTGATATACCGATCGAATCTAACAAGGGATACTTATGTTTGTATTAAATAAAAAATTTTACAAAGCTCCTAATTGAGCAGTTTAAGCAAATTTTGTAATAAAACTTTAAATGTCGATAAATGTATATTTTTGTTTATTTAGGCTATTTCAAGTGACATTGGATATGTCGACAGGAAAAAAAGTGTATTTAGAGGAATATTTGTTTCAATGTTTTTTTTAGTTTTAAAAAATTATTTATAATTTATTCAAATATTTTTTAAAATTATCTTTATATTAATAAATTGTTAGTTAACTTACAAAATATTAATTTAAATTTTTATAATGGGAATATTCACTAACACATTTTAAAATTATTTTTTCACATTCTACCCAGATCAAAATATTTATTCACCTTCTACCCAAATTTTAAAGTTTTATTTACCAAATAACAAACAAATGTTCATTTTATCAAAGTATAGTAGTAAAATATCATATAATTTAATCAATAAAAAAATAATGTCAAATTGATAAAATTGGGTCTTATATAATTTGACATTTACTTCATTAGTTCCTCGGCAAAAATGAATGCAGGGAACTCATATACCTGAAAGTTGTTTACAACTACAGGTTCAAATCCTTAAATTCACATTGTGTATTCACCCTGAATAAGAAACATATTACTACTCGATTTAACACATGAAAGCTTGTTACAATATTTTAATTTGGAAAGATCGTGAATAAAATAATTTAAAATGAGTAGAAGGTGTAATATTTATGTCGTATTCTATCATAATTAATTTTTGTTTTCAATGAGTAATAGTCAACACATATTTTTAACACCCCTGTCAAAATAAACATAAATAGAACATGTTTTTGAAAAATAATCAAGAATTAAAATGCAATTTAAATTTTTCAAAAATAAATAATTTGAAAATATTATTTAAGTAGTGGTAAAATGGCAAAATGTATTTCATGTAAAAATGAACTCAAATGTATCGGTGGTTCGACTAAAGGTCTTCAATTTCATCATAAACCTATTTATAATATAGATGTTGCCCCCCTAGGATCACAACTGAATTAAAATTTTGTATATCAATATTAATAGTAAATTAATGACATATATTTTATATGGAGTAGAATTAAAAATGTCATTTGAAAGCTTTCTGAAAATAAAAAATCTGTATGAATCAATGCCAAATAACTTTAAATATATGATAATTAATGGTGTAACTCAAATATCGAAAGAACAAAGGATTACATTTTCAACCTCATTCCCAGATAATTGAGCCTGCAGACTGCTTGTCTAGGTAAGAAACATTGTTTATTCGTTTAAGTGAAGAACTCTTAGTTTAAAGTACCGTAATACTCCTTTCATGTATTCTTAAAATGGTTTCTTTATAAACCACTACGCTACATTATCCGAATTCATTATTCTCTGTTCGTTGTGACTTCTTGGTGGTACGTCTGATTCTGAGGACGGCATCGAAAATCCTAATACTTAGCCAAACAGGGGGATAACTCTAAACCTGTGAAACAATGCTCGATATATTTATATCAATCCTTCCAGGACGAGTATAATAACGTAACTGGCTCATAGCCACCGAACTGTCTCAGGATGGAATAAACGTCACCAGTTCACTTGAAAAATTTATAATTAACAAACACTGCGTACAATGCTTATTTATTAACATAAATTATTTTTAAAAAATAATTCAACAACCGATGATTTATAAATGTACAAAATAATATTTATAAGTTTGCCATTTGCACTCAATTTCCTGCAAAATTATAATCTTTGCACCACTTTAGACATTTTAATTAAGATTATTCCTCGCATCTACTTATTTATATTCCCCTTTTAAAACTTAGAGAAATATATAAATATAAGTGTACATTTCGTGTCCAACCGACACCACCCAACTAATAATAGTAATAGCAATAGCAATAATAATAATAATAGTAATGATAAAAATAATAATAATAATAATAATATTAATAATAATAATGATAATAATAATAATATTAATAATAATAATAATAATAATAATAATAATAATAATAATAATAATAATAATAATAATAATAATAATAATAATAATAATAATAATAATAATAATAATATTAATAATAATAATAATAATAATAATAATAATAATAATAATAATAATAATAATAATAATATTAATAATAATTATAGCAGTGATTGCTTTGATATAGTAACATACGATATAAGAAACTTTCGACGTAGTCATCTTTCAATTATGTTGAACAGATCTAATTTATTGTTTTAAGATTCATTAAGTAAATAAAAGTGTATAAAGTAAATAATATTCTAGTAATTAATTAAATTAGCATATTTAATTTGATCCAAGAAAACGGTTTTACGAGGGAAATATTTTAGAAATTTAACTTTCACGTATGTAATTAGATCTATCAATTACTGTATAAATAATAAATTACATAGGTTTAGGTGAAATCGGGATTTCTGTAGTAAATTTCAGCATAAACGTTACTAATGAGACACCTTTTAACCAGGTCAAATATTAAATAACTATTTACAAGATAATCAACAACAAAACGTAATCATTTTGTTAGAAATATTTAAAAAATGACAAAATTCATTTTCATTGCTGTGTTTGTAATTTGTATGCATCAACTATTGACATCATCCAATCAAATCACTGATAGTTTCACATTCCCACTATCGACATTTACTATAAAAGAAATAGTTAATTTTATCAATTTATATCATCATTCATTCATTGATAATGTTTGACATCAAAATCCAATTATGGAAATTCCTTTTTTGTTTCATGTTCGTTAACATATATTCATGCCAGCTTGAAACAAAACCGACTCCTTTGAAAATTGAAACTGTTCGAATTGGTTCAGATATCAAATTATTGTGTTCTGCTGAAAATATGGGAAATCAAAGAAATATCATTGACATACATTGGGAACGCAACAATGTCATCATTGGAAAAGGTCGAGAATTGTACTTGAAGAATGTTCAATTGAAAGATGTTGGAAAGTATGTTTGCAGATCAAGCGAAAAAGTAGAATCGGGATTTATTGCTGGAGAAAAGTCGACCATAACTGAACAAGGTAATAATTCTATTAAAAATTAAGACAATTATCATTTTGATTAAACATTTCAGATCAAGTAATTGTGGAACAAGAAAACATTCCTCACATTGTCATTTCTCAACTCGATGAAAGCCACAACACTATCAGACTTGAAGAAACAGAAAATCTCGATATTGAGTGTTCCGTGACGAATTGGTCAAGAAATGAATACGATGCTCAATGGATCAAATCTGATGGATATATCATATCAAATAATCAACGCTTATTTATCGAATCGGTTTTGAAAAAACAACATGAACATACATACACTTGTGCTATAGTTCACAAAACTCAACCGACCCAGGTCTTCAGAAAGGATGTCATTCTAAAGATTTCTAGTAAGATAAAATAAATTTTTACTTATGGTCATGACAATTTCCACATTTAGCGCCACCCGTTCAAATTCAGATTTTATCCTCCGAGAAGCTTAAAATAAATGGGTTGATTCATAGGAAATGTGTCGGATTTAAATTGGCTCATTCAACTGAAAGCTTTTCCTACTATTGGATAGATTCACAAGGGAGAACAATCTCTAAAACTGACACCATTCAAGTGCCAATAAATGATGAATCTGTATTTGGGCGATATGAATGTCATTATACAGCTCACAAATCAGGCAAGACATTCATCGCATCAGTCAACATTATTGGTATTATTATTAATATGAAGTTGACCATATTTAACGGAAAATCCAGCTCAATCCTCATTATCCGCATTAGCCTCATATTCAATCACAATTACTCCTTATCCTCAAAAGTTCCGATTGAATGAGAAATTCTCAATGCGATGTCAAGTGGGACCAGAATTGAAACAAGTTCAATATTCTTGGTATCATGACAATCAACTGTTGGAAAACCAACAACAAACGATAACTTTTAACAGCTTCACCCGTTCAAAGCTTGGAGTATACAAATGCAAAATAGTCGGCCTGGATCAAAATAATCAGAAAGTAGAATTGGAAGCAAAATCTTATCAACGGTTGTCATTCTTTGTTCCAATTAAAGTCGGTATGTGATAATTAATGATGTAGATGAGTATTTTCTAATTCAATTTTCCGTCTCTAGAACTTATTGAAGGAGCCGGATCACAAGTCGCTGTTATTGTATCGAGAAAGAAAGAGCTCCATTGTGAAATCTCTGCTGACAGTGAATATTCTGGATCAGATGTTCAATGGAAGTTCGAAAACCAAGAATTGTCTACTCAAGATTCGCTCAACAAATTCAACATCGCACGAGTCAATGGTAGACTTGTCAGTATTCTCGTTTTGAACAACGCACAAATGAAAAACGAAGGCCATTATCAATGTCAAGTTGGAGATGTTACCAAAGCTGTCAACATAATCATCATTCAAGGTGAACTAGATGCTTACTAATTCTTCAATAATTGCTGCAATCTTCTATCATTAGATGACGGAGTTTTGGCTATTTCGCCCGCAGTTGAAAAACGATTGGAAGGTCAACCCGGTGAATTTCACTGTCGAGTCAATAACATTCCAAATGTCAAAAACACTGACATCAAATGGTATTTCGTGAAAAAAGATGGGTCACAAAGAATCGTCATGCCAAATAAACGCTGGACCACGTATACTGGACATGTAGCAGATAGGACAAGTTTCATTGGAACCGATTCCGCGGAAATGGAAGACAATGGTTATTTCATTTGTTCAATCCCATCTGGTCAAGAAACTCAAGCAGAATTTATTGTTGAGAAACGATTCAGTAACTTTATATATTTATATAAAGTTACAATTTATACAAATATTTCAATTATATAACAGGACCATTTGTTGCAAAGGTCACTCCTCCAGTTCTCAATGTAAGAAAGCGTCAGAAGTTTGAATTCGAATGTTTCACTCAAGACAAAGTAGGAAATCCTGTCGGAGAACCAAGTCTAAGATTCCTCAATGGATCTCTTGTATCTAAAGATAAAAGATTTCAAATTTCCAAAGTCGGACCATCAAGAATTCGTTTAGTTGCTCCATTTGGAATTGATATTGATGCCAAACAACTTCAAATGACTTGCGGAGTTAGAGAAGTAGTAGCCTACGTCACAATCAATATCCAGGACATTTGCCCCCCAAATCATCGGTACTGCAGAAGTGGAGAATGTGTAAGCAATCAGAAATTCTGTGACGGAGTTGTTGATTGTAAAGATGGATCAGATGAAGATATAGCTTTTTGCAGTACTATTTTGCATTACAATAGTCACAAATAACTGATCAATTAATACCCATCTAGATTCTTGTGACCCGGTGCAGAAACCTTGTGGACCAATCATTGGGAATAGCACAGTTGAGAAATACAACATTGATTGGGCGTGCAATGGAGAAAACGATTGTAAAAATGGATTCGATGAAAAATATTGTCATGGTAATTTATTGTTTAAATTATTTTTCTGAATATCATTTCATTAAATATTTTGCATTTTAGCATCTGACAAATGCAAACCTTTGACATTTACTTGTAGCAATGGTGACAAGATGCCTTATGGGTATGTCTGTGATGGAACTGCTGACTGTAGGGATGGTGGAGATGAAATCGGTTGTGGTAATATATTCTCTTGTTTATGTGAAATTGAGTTACTATTTTCTTTTCAATGGCAGCTAAACCAATTATTGTCGGTACTTCGATGAAAGATGTTAGAGCAACTTCTGGAACGACTGTGAAACTGACTTGTGAAGTTGCAGGTCATCCTCTTCCCGCCGTCACGTGGAGATTTAATTGGAACTGTCTGCCTGACGAATCGAGAATGAAAATTGGAGAATTCAAAGAAAATTGTGACAGTTTTGTTAGTGTTTTAACCATCAATGATTTCAAACCGGGCGATGATGCCATTTATCACTGCGAAGCTGTCAGTGGACGCGACAGAGCCTTCTCAAAACCATTCCAAGTTACATTAGACAACTAATAAATGTTTTACAATAAATCTTTCTCTATTATACTTTTATAAACTTTTGTTATTTATCATTTCAATGTATTTTGGTGTTTTTATGAATGTATTTTTAAGAATACTAAGTAATGCCAATACTGCTTATCTTTATTCATCCATTCGATTTCTCAAATAAGTTTTAACCTCTTCAAAATGGAAAAGAATTTTATTGTATTTATTTTTTAATGTTTTCTATTAATTTTTATTCCTTTTTGATGTTACTAATTCATATTTTTCATCAATTTGGTTTTACCGTTGCTAGTTTTATTGCCCAATCAAAAAAATTTTCTTTACAAATTACTTATTCCTCAACAGTATTCATTGGCTGTGATTGTCAATACATTCAAATGATTATATTGTTTTTTTATTCAAGTTTTCATATTTTCATAGATTTCATTTATTGTATTAATTCTAAATTTAATATATTTATTCTATGTTCATATCTTTATTTTTTCTAGAATTTGTAAAATTTTCCTTTAATTCATATTTTTAACACATGATCAAAATTATATAGTGAAAAAAAACAATTCCATTAGGAATTCAATGCTCTTGATTAGAAGTTATGACGTTGTCCAATGATATGACCCGAGTAGTGCATTGAATTCTGTGAGATAAATTTAATAATTAATTTATATTTATAAATATGTATATAAAATTAAGGATGGAAACCGGTTAACCGTTAATTTTCAAAATATTTCAATTACCGAAACCGAAACCGAAACCGAAAAAAATATTCATAAATAAACCAGTTACCATTAATCGAAATTCTAAAAAACCGGTTAAAATTACGTAATTTTACGATTTAAACTGTGTTCTACTCAATTAATTTTCTTCTTTTCATCATACAAATTAGTATTTCCTTAAGCTTACTTCATACGCTTTATAATTTGGGGTACCAATAGACAATTTCAATAAAAAATCTGACAGTAAAAAAAAAGATAAGACATTTTTGTGGTTATTTTTAATAAACACAACTGAAAAATTTTGATTTCGAAGAGAAAAAAACACAAAAATAAAAAATATATATGTATAAGTATTACAAGATTAGCATATTATAGGGAAGAGTAATTACACAATGCAAATTTAGAACGTCACGTAAGAAGTAAACATCAAGATAAGTACTCCAAATTTCAAAAACGAAAGCCTCATACAGCACTATAGAAACAAAAAGAAAATGCGAAACATCATCTCCAAATTGTTCAGTTAATTGAGATATTATCTCATTTCCGGGCTGATCCCATAGTGTATTCTATGTTTTTATGATATGTTTATAGTTGTGTAAGTAGATGCTAATTGCATATATACAAAAATGTTGAGAGATATTTCTATGGCCTCCGGTTTATATTGTCAGATTTATGGGCAACTATGACTGATCGCATTTTAGAAGACATTATGATAATTCGGAGAAATAAATAAAATTATTCATAATATTCCTTATAGTTTTACCTTTTAATATTACTACATTAGCAGTTGGGTTAAATATTGCTAAATGTTAGGTTCTGTGTTTAAAATATATTATGGCGATATATTTTTTAAATTCAGGTTGCAGCTATTATGGTTATGCAGTTTGAAACTGAAATTACTACTGAATAAATTACAAATGCTCATAATTTTTAATATTGAAATAAATTATAATTGGTATCAATTTACGATTACATAAATATGATAATTTACATAAATAAACGTAGTAAATAAGAAATTTTAATTTTATGGAACTTAGGAGTTGGTGAACAATAAACTTGATTTTTAAAATTTATAAAAAGTTTTTCGTTGCACTGAATATCTTTCACTTAAATCGTTGGCTACATTCTGTAATTATAATAATTTGAATGATATTTTTTTGTTTTGTTTCATTGTGTTGGCGTACTGGGTAGAATTAATTTTGTTTTAATCTATGCTCACTTATTTAAATCTACTTCCTCAACCATTCTTGCCTTTCTAGGGTAGTTCCTTTCTCACCCAGACGCCCCACAATTATTAACTTACCACTGTATACCCATGAGCAAGCTCATGTTGGTACTGTATACAGCAGCCGAGAGTCCACAAGCAGGTGAGCCCCGTTTCCATGACTACTCCTTGTGATAATCTCGCTTTCAGGTTCCTGACGGCCGATAGAAGGACTTACGTCTATTTCACTCCTCTACTTCTCTCAATATTGACACACACTTCCCCACCCGTTACTGTCGATCTTTTATATGCGTCCGGAGTGGAGTTCTCCTAAGGTCTCATTTAATTCATCGGTAAATGTTAACTCTCACTGCAGTTGAAAAACATGCTTAAATGGCATTGGTTCCCTTTTCGTTATTTAATAATTCAATTTAAAACAACCTTATTTTAACTAATTCATTAATAAAACCTAAACGGTGTAATTTAAGAAATTTCTGAAGGAAAACTTTTGCTAATGAATTTTCAAAAATCTAATTTCTCTAATTTTCTAAGCGTTAGATTTAATTCCCTAATTTACTAAAATTTAAAATTAGTATTATTAACCTAGAGTTTTGTTTTAAATTAGAAAATCTTTTCTTTGAATAACATGCGAAAATTCAAACTTTTTTATGTAAATAATTTCAATCGCTGTTAAATCAGCTGTTTTTAAGTTCAATAAGGTCTCATGATTGTTTTTAAGGGAAACTAAAGTCCTCTTAAGATTTGTATTTTTTACTTTTATTTATACTTATTCTATAATTACCCAAAATACTCTTTATAAAGGCTTAAAAGCTACTTTTACGATAATTATAATTGTTTCATTTTTCAATATTTTAAGTGAAATAAACCTTTCCAATCGTACTTCTCGCATGCATCAAACTACACCAATCTTACTTTATACTCAGGCAAGACTACATACATCCTTTCCTCATTTATTTATAGAAATATCAAAAGTTATTAGAAAATTAACCATAATTATAAAAATTCTATTTTTTCAATTACAAAATTTACATAAGGAAAAAACAATAAAATAAAAGAAAATATAATCAAGTCATATATTGATTTTAAATTACTTTAACAAAAATAAAATTCAGTTTTCAACAGAATCAGGCTTTCATTCATCAATGTCCACAGGAAGTTTCCGTTTTCGAAGGGGCTTAAATGGCGTGGATCCGACCTGGGGGACGGAGTGGCGTAGCTCATCTCCGAAATCGTCCACCCAGTAAATTGTGGGAGTCGGCAATTTTTCCTTCATCCTAGTCGTGGAATTGGGGACGGGCGAGATGTTCATGCTCATCTGCATCTCGTCCGATTTGTCCGTACGGATCTGCTGAGTGGATTTGTCTGATTTTTCCGGATCTACTCTACTTTCGTCGCTTTTCACAAACTCGGGATGCTGCTCAGCGACCAGTGCTGCGGCTTCTTCTAGCACCTGTGCCGCATTGTTTAGCAGCGTCAATCCCTCGGCACGGCGTCGTTCCCGGAGGCGACGATTTTTACTGGGATGATGATTTTTGCTGGTCCTGGACCAGCTTGATTTGCTTCAGGGAGATGGTTCGCGGGGATCAGGTTCAATTTCACCGCCAGATCCCGACCCACTAGCCGTTTTGTCAGTTCGACTTCAGTGAATGAAGCTACTAGGACGGCGCTCTGATCGTTGATGACGATTCGTTGAGCCCGGTTTTCAGCTATTAAGTCTTCTCGGCATCTAGACAGCCGGTGTATTTTGTCTTGGAGTATTTTTACTACTTCAGAGCGAACCACGTGCTGAGCGTGCGTTCGTGCTCCGCAAACAGTTTTTTATATTTCTGCTGGCATGAGCTATGATCCATTTGGGCATTAATAGCACTAGGTTTTGACGATAACTTGTGAATTTTATATCCAGGCTGCATTTGAATATGTCTTGGAAATTTTGAAAATAAGAATTTGCTGGGTAGTTTTTCTGACGATTTCTAGTAGCTAAATGACGAAAAATTTCTTATCATAACATGGGGGAATAGAAATAATTTAAATATAATAAATATTTATGAATATAATAAAATAAATAATTAAAACAATCCTCAATCATACTCATTCCTCATTCATTCATAAATTAATATTAAATACTGCGATGTATTGTTAAACGTTAAAACTGGTCGAAATTCGAAATCCGTTGGAAAAATGAAAAATCCTGATGCCCCGGTCGTTTATTCGTTCAAAATCTAGTTTAGGTGCGTATTATCCATAAAATTATCATTTATTCGATTTAGTCACGACAACAAAAAAGGCTAATTCAATTATCGTTTCCTATGCTTAACCCTAGTCGTTCCCGTCAATATAAAAAGTTCGACAGGATTTAAAAACATTTAATATCCCTACTTAAACATTCATTCGAATGTGGTTCCCTTAACTATATCGATCTTCCGGAATTTTAATTACTACCGCTCCGACCAACATTGAAATGGCCGCCACGGTGAAGTACGACGGAGTCCTACCCCGCGATTAGTGTAACGAGGCCTGACCGGACTAAGCAGACACCGAAGAGTGGTTGGCGACAAGGCAGCACATCAACATTCCCAAAATTAACTGTGGAAATTGAATCCTGCCAAGCCATCTTCTACGAAATTAAGGTATATATATAAATAATTTAAATTAGGGGGACCTGTCGCAGATACTAAAAAGTATTGCGGCCATCCATGATAAAAAAAATTTAAATTGAAAACTATAAA
Organism: Schmidtea mediterranea; assembly: GCA_022537955.1. NCBI lineage: Eukaryota > Metazoa > Platyhelminthes > Tricladida > Dugesiidae > Schmidtea > Schmidtea mediterranea. The sequence continues at coordinate 37,803,280 of CM039681.1, forward strand.
CATTTCATAAAAATGTATTAAACAAATCAACAAGCTTACCAAAAATTTCAAAGTTCGAATTTTTTAAAATTTAAAATTTAGTTTTTTAAGGTTAAATATTATGAAAATGGCTCTTATATTTATACTGTTTTCGTCCGTGTGTGCGACCAATCAGCTAATTTCGAATCTTTTTTGGCCATTTTTTCGGGTTTTTTAATTCCTTTTATTTAATTTTATATTTTTCTCTTTTTCTATTTATTTTTCTTAATTTTTTAATATTAATTTTATTAAATTTACGTTTTTTATCTTTGCTGATTTTTATTTTGTTCTGGTCGCCTCTTCCGTCAGTGTATTTTCTAAACCTTATTTTGCAAGGTTATAGGCGGTTTTGTGTTTTTACTTTATTTTTCTATGTATATTGCGTGCAAAATTTATTAATTATTTGTTTTAATTATTTATTTTATTTTTTATTTTGTTTTTTTAATGTTTTTTCTTATATTTTTAATTTCTGTTTGCGATGCGTGCTTGTGTTATAATAGCTATTCTCATAATTTTTCAACGTGACTTTACATAGTCATTTTATTTTGTTTTAATGATGGTTTATAGCCCAACAATTGTATTACGCGCTGTTAAAAATAATCATTGACGTTATCATAATTACAGTATGTGGATTTTGATTTCCGTAAAACCAAACTTGTTTACGCTAATGGGTAATTTTTAAAAAAGAATTTTTAACCGTTCACCATTATTTCGCAAACCGGTTTAACCAAAACCTATATATTATTCTAAGGAATATAAAACAGATTAAACTTTAACCGAATGGAAGCAAAAATCGAGACGGATGCTGTATGTTATTTTATTTCTTGCTGAACGTAGCCTTATGTTTTTTGGAGACTCGTCAAATAGAAATATTTTAGGAATAATCTAGCTATTAAGCAAGTATTATGTGATTCTTAATTAACATGTGACTAAAGCTCAAAATGCTCAAAAAAAGAGATTTCAAGCTCATTATCTTTAAAATTATATACAAAATGTGTTTATGAAAATTTGCGAAGACATTGATGAAGAAAAAATTCTATCGGAAATGCAAAATATTATTCGATAATTGCTGACAGCACTCCAGACAGCTCACATTGTGAACAATTTTAGATTGTCATACATTAAGTTGACCTGCAGACAAATTCTTTGATCAGGAAAGATTTATCTGCTTTGATGAGTTTTACTGAAAATCTTGAAAACAAATTGCGATCAATATCAAGAAACTTCTTGAGAAAGTATTGAAAATTCAAGTTCAATGTCAGGAGTAAAGCTTTACTTAAACAGACAAATCCTGAATTTATGTTCTCTCCTTGTGGCAATCATACACTTATTTTGGTTGGAATGATGCAACATTATTCTGCACTAAATCAAACGATTATATCATGAAATTTCGAAAGCTTTTCAGTTTTTTCTCTTCATTCACATATCAATGGTGCTAGTTTAAAAAACACCTCAAAAATCCGCTTACGAATTTATTAAAAACCAGATGGTATGCTTGTTTTAATGCAGCTAAACCAATTGTGTTTTCTTTGAATCTTATACATTTGGTCCTTAAAGAAGTTGATTCGAATCTAAATCAATCTACAGAATCCAAATATACCTTCAACTCGCTGTTGAAATTCAGATCGCGATATGAAACCGTGGTGATGAATTCTAATTGCCTCCCTATACTTACAGAAGTACAGTAACCAGAGTTATTGGGAGAAGCAAGAGATGCAACTTTGGACATCGAATCTGAGAATATAAATACACTAATTAATTCAATCAAATCAATTAGATGGGAAAAGTGATGAGTGATAGTAAGGAATATGATGAAAAATTCTCCATTCGTGCATCATTTGAAATTAAAAGAAAGCTCATTGATGAAATAGTTGTTGAGTTAGATTATCAACAAATATTCAATAAGATCCATTCAGTTTTACAAAAAATATTGCAAACTCGCTTTTCAAGAATGGTTGAAATTTGTGATGAGTTTAAATTCCGGTTGACATTCAATAGCATAAATGATGTCATATTGACAAATCATCGCGATGATTAAAAGTAAAATTTCCGATGACATTTCAACAGAACTGTATGATGAAATGATATTTTTTTTCGAAACCAACTTTAAATCATCATAGCCAAAAAAAGTGCCTAAATCCATAATTGAAATGAATTTGGAATCAATTTTTCCTAAGCTTGTAGTTGTGTTAAGAATCTTTTTTATGATCCAGGTTTCTGCAGCCAAGTCTGAACGTTCGTATTATGAATTTCTTGAGATATAAAATGTCACAAAAGCGGCTAGACAGATTGACAATGCAGCATATTATTAACAATACTGCACCAAACCTCAATTTTATTGAAATAATTGATAAATTTTATAATTACATATAATGTGTGGGACTATACTAAACTACACCCTAATTGATTATTAACAAATATATAAGTAAATTTTTAAATAAATAATAAACATTATCTAAATAGTTATTTTCTTTTATCCAATACACACTTCAAATAATCTTACACTTTTATTTAAACTTGAACATATTAAACAAACAATAAACGAATTTTGTAGTAATAAAATTTGGAATTTAAAAGTGACTTGGGAGTTTGATAATTTTTAATATTCTGATTTATTAAAATACATTTTTGAAAATAAAGTTAGCAAAATTTTTATTTTAGTATTTTAAATTCTAGATTGAATTACACTTTCAATATATTTTACAAATCAAACTGAAAAGTATTTAAAATCTGTTTTATTATTTACCATAAATTATATTTTTGATTATGCAATTTTCGTTATTATTAAACATTATGCATTTTTGTTTAAATGTTAAAATTAAAATTATGTAAATGATTTGCTATTATATTTTCATGGCTGCGGTCTGTAATTTTTTTGACCAATGATGTTTTTTCAATTTTATTTTACAATTTTTTAAAAATATAGATTTCTTAATCGAAACATTTTGAATAAAAAATTATTTCCAAGAATTAATGCATGTATAATTTTAGTAATTAATAAGAATCTATTGTATAAATTTGATTGCTAAATGAAGTCAATTCAAGCTCTCAGAGTAGATTCAACGAAACAGCAATTATTAGAATCCAGAATGACATCAACAAGTCCTACAATAAATGCTTTGAATACAACTTCCGATTCAAATTCTATAAATATAGAAACGAAATTATTATATCAGAAATCTGAAGTTCCTTTAAATCAGAGTAGTTCTGAAACAAATGAATTTAATAATATCAATACGAATTATGATTTGAATTCTGAAAATATCAAAATTGATGACAATTCTTCTTCAAGCGCTTGTTTAATGAACAATGCAAATAATTCCATGATTAATGTGATTACAGAAACATGCTCTAGTGCACAAAACAATATTTCTAAGCCAATTTATACATATTCTCAAAATAATAACATTATAAATATTAATAATAATATAAATGCTAATAATAATGTGATAACGGAATTAGTCGCTATCGAGACTCACTCATCACCAAACCGTCAAGTTTCCATTGCTAAACGACGAAGAAAAACAAAAATGGAATCACCTAATAGCAAAAAAATATGTAAGTTATATCAATTAATTTATTAAATAACTAACTGTATTTCATAAAAAAATAATTTAAATTAATGTTTTACTTTATTTAGTAATAATTAACATAAATGGCAATTATACAGTTATCACCCCACCAAAAAAATAAATGGAATTCATTTAATTTTCAATTGATCGATTTTCAGTAAACAAATTTAGTCGTAATTGATAATTATGTAAATTAATATTTCTTAATTTTTTTTGTGGGGGGATAACTGCATAAGCTCCACATAAGTTTCTAGCACCAAATATAATTAACTAATTCTATTATTAATGGAATTTAATGTTTTGCTGAATTTTTATTGTATTCATATCAAGTTATCAAATCATTGATATTTATACAGATTAACATAAATGTATCTGCTCCTAGTTATCTTAATGAATAAATGTAGATTATATAGGATTTTCCGATTCTCAGTCATTTAACAAAGCTTATTTCATTTGAATGCGTTCAATGACCTTTGCGACCATTTGATTCTAGTGTTTTATTGTTCATAGATACCAAATAATTTCTACAACTTTTTCATGATTTTCGCCCCCATTTCCACTGTCAGCTATTATATAGAAGAATAGTTATCGTTCGTTAGAACTATATATTCCAGGTTTCCGTTCGCGTTCATTCATACTACTAACTATGTAATACGTTCGCTTACCAATAACATTTCTCTATCCATCTCGGCGTTTGCCGGAATTGATTATTGTCGATTATTTATTATTGTGGTACTTGAAACTCCTCAATGGATTTGCCACTTTTTACAATGATATTCATTGACAAATTATATCTGACTTTCTATATTTTCTCTCTATTATAGGGTAATTTCTACATAAGTAATGGGTCGGGAGATATTGAGTTATATTTATCATTTTGGATAAGGTTCTCGTCTTCCCGACAAATCTGTTAGTAATGGGACCCAATTTAATAGAAATATAAATGAATTAATGTCACCAAGGCCTGTATTTGGGGTTTGATTTCGTGTTACTGGATTTGATTGAGACTGTGATTGAGTTTCTTACATGGTTAAATCATAGTTAAATCAGCTCTAATCTAGTTTACAGTTAGATATTACATGGGATATCTCAGTTATAAGGTATCCTATGCTATCAATTGCATGAAGTTAGAGGAGCGAATACCTCTTGGTCAATTTATATGGGAAGCATTTAATCGATATAAACAGCCGCGAAGTTTGGATATTTAAATGCGATCTAGGCCAAGTGAAAATACTACCATCCAAATTTGTTTATAAAAGTAATAAACGAAAGTTGAAAATTACGGTTTGGATTTGTCAGCGCGTGAATGTTAAAATCATTTAATAAATGTGATTTCTAGTAAGAAATTTTATCTATTCGCAGCTCGGAATTCTCATAGAATGATGATGGATGGTTTGAATGCGGTAAATTTTTGGCTCATGATCAATTTGGGATAATGATTGTCATTGGTTACCGTATTTAGCGGTGGCTAGTAACACAAATTATATTCCTTCGTGTTGTGACTTGGTATAGCCGAGCAATCTGTTTACTTTATCATCATCCTTTGTAAATATAAATGAGGTTTATCGAGTAAAATTTGGTGACGGGAAACTGCGAGCCTGTTGACATGGAATTTTACACAATTTCGGCGATTATTTCCAAAATCTTCAGTGTCATTTTTAAATCCAGAATTTCTGGTTAGCCTTGTGATAGTAGCTGCTTTTTGTTACACTTTTGAAATGAACTAAACCAGAGCTGGAAACATTTTTCTCTTTGAAAACCGAATTGAAATCAATAAATTGGCTGGCAACTATTACATTTCACATAAGAAGTACTTTATATTGGATTAAATTGTAATTTGCATTCCTAACGAGTTTTAATTTATATCAAAGAGGAATTCGTCGATTATAACAAAATATCCATTGTGGCTGTCATCGGTACCACGCAAAGAAATTGGTCACACTCGGAATCGAATTGAGCAACATTGTGATCAGACAATAAAATCTGACCATTCTATCAACAAGCTGCATCAAATATCACAATTTTTTGTACCTCTCTTATAAAATGTGTTAAATTCATTTAACATCTTACAGACTAAGCATATCATCTCTATGTCACGGAATAGCTGTAAACGCAATTAAATTTTGCCATGGTATCCGATATTGATAGTTAATTACACAATTTCGGCGATTATTTGCAAACTCTTCAGCGTCTTTATTAAATCCTAGGTATCCGGTTAGTCTTGTGAGTGTAACTGCTTTTTGTTACACCTTTGAAATAAGCTAAACCAGACCTGGAAACATTTTCCCCTTTAAAAACCGCATTAAAATAATTTCTCATAAAGTTCTCAATTAATAAATTGACAATTATAACATTTCGATATAAATAAGAAGTACTTTATGTATTGGATAAAATTCTGATATTTATTATAATTTGCATTTTAAAGAGGAATGCGTCGATTATAAGATAATATCTTGGTTTATAATCGACGGTTGATTAACTGATTAAAGATTTCTAATGACAGACTAGTTTCGAGGTAATTTAGCTCTCACCGGTACCGTGTAAGGAAATTGGCCCTACTCGGAATAGAATTGAGCAACATTGTGATCAGACCATTCTGTAACCAAGCTGCATCAAATATCACAATTTTTGTACCTCCATTATAAAATGTGTATAAATTTATTTAATATATTACAGGCTAAGCATATCATCCCAATGTCACGGAATAGTTGTAATTTACAAATAATGATTGATGATATGTCAAATGGGAAACGGCTTTTATTTTACCCAAACGCAATTAAATTTTGGTAATAAAGTCCAAATATTATATAGGATCTTATTATATTTTCAACCAATAATTTAATTATAATATCAATTAGTTCATTTTTGTGTCTTCTGGTTCGTTTGACTCATAAACTAATTCACCGTGATCCCGAGGTTAGAATTGGCTATAATTTCGGGAAGTATCTATTTAGTACTAATAAATTTATTGGTTTGATTGAATTTTTGTATTTAAATCAAGTTAAAGTGGATTCAAATAGTAAGCTTTGAACAGTTTATTTTTATTATTATTATTTATATTTTATTATTGCAAAGTATTTCTATTCTGCTTTAAAATTTATATGTTAATTATCTAAAAGTAAAATTACAATCCAAAAATTCGATTTTAGTTTTCTAAAGTTTTTAGAAGAAAATAACATAATTTAAATATGAAATGATGAAATCTTAGAAACTTTGATCTTATTAAAGATCACATTTTAAGTCTCAATGGCATTTAAATATTTGAATTCCGTTAATGTATGTATAATACCTGAACAATGAAACAGCTGTTCCCCACCTCTTATTTTTCTAATCATTGAAACATTTAACATCTCAATGCTGGCACCATAATCTCAGTTCTACAAAAAACTTTCCGGAATTGAATAATTCCGAATAAATAATGAAATTTTTAACATCTTTCAAATTCCACAATATATTAAATAAATAGTCTGTTGTTTCTTCTAAGCTACTATTCCAACACATAGCTTACTTAAGTCGTTGAATTTCTTAAAAAGGATTGCCTTTGTTTATCACCCTTACATCTCTGTAATTCCTTTGAGTTTCTAAATTTATGTATCGGTGTCACATAGCAAGCAGATCATAACTTATTGGCGAGCACATTTCCAATATTTTAATTATTTATTTTTGAGATTTTTTACGAAATTTTATATAGTTATAAATGATTTAATTAAATTTTGAATTGTAATCTAATATAACGGGAGGTTTTTACTAGCAAAATAAGTCATCATTTAATTTTTATAATTTCTTAGTATTGCCAGACGTAATTTATGATAGATGATCACTGTAGTGCAGAGCTTCTTAAACTTTTGTAATTCACGACCCCATTTATGATTGCGAGTTTCTTGACGACCCCATACAAATATAAAAGAAAAATAAATTAATATTTTTTGATGATTTATTTATTAGGTAACAATATATATATATACATATACATAATTCATAGTAAATGTTATTCAAGTTATTACAATACTCTTAATAGAAATGCAGGTACAAACAATCTTTCCGAACTAGAAGATTTTATGATATATTTATCTACGATAATTGTCATTTTATCTTCATAACAATAATTTTACAAGTTAAAAAATATTTTTTGTTAAATTGTATTTTTATCTCTCGCGACCCCAGAATTTTGCTACACGACCCATAGTTTAAGAAGCCCTGCTGTAATGTATTATGAGCAGTGTGAACCCTTAGCCAATATCCCAGAATTTTTTTTATTTTATCCCTTTCACATAAAAAAGCTTAAAAATTAATTCACACAAAGATTAAGATTTTTTAAATTTGGTTTAACAAGTAATTTTAATTAAAATTTTTAAAATAATTTTTGTAATAATCATAACGCATAAAAATAAATTCACAATAAAAGCCTTGTATTTTTTTAAAATTTTATTATTTAAAATATTAAAAAGCCTAAAAATTAATTTACATTAAAAATGATATCAAATGTATTTAATTTTAAAATATTTTGTTGTAAGCATTTTACAGAAAATAAGTTCTAGTATTTTTTTAAATTTCTTTAATAAAGTGTATTTTATTATTTTTTTAAATGAAGTGTATTTTAAATCCTAATAAAATGAAATATTTTTTTATTTAAAAATCTTAGTACTTATAAAAATATTATTAAATGAAATGCATTTTAATTTTTTTGTTCAAATGAAGTGCATTTAAATCTTATTGAATTAAAAAAAATTAAATTAAAATTATTTTGTAAATAATGATTAAAAAGCTTAGTATTTTTAAATGTGAAAAAATAGTGTATTTTAATTTTTTATTTAAATGAAGTGTATTTTAAATCTTTTGGAATTTTAATATTAATTTAAATTATTTTCTGAAATTAATAAAAATAAATTTATAATAAAAAGCTTAGTATTTTTAAATAATTAAATAAATAGTGTATTTAAGTTTTTTGTTTAAATGAAGTATATTTCAAATTTTTTTGAATTAAAATATTTTTAATTTAAATTAAAAATATTTTTTACATTAAAAACCTAAAAATAAATTAATACTAAAAAGCGTAAAATTTTAAAAATTTTAATTAAAATTTATTTTAATTTTTGGGTTAAATAAAGGCCATTTCCCATGTGACACGTCATCAATCATTATTCACTATTAAATCCTGAACTTCATTACCAATATGGTTGAACTATCGGCAGTGATAATTTATTAATAATTATTGTTGTCCATATTCCGTAAAATTGATCATTGGTAACGGAAGGAAGCTAAAACACTGCTTCAATCGGTGGCACATTGGATTTATGCCGTTTATTATTGTATATTTGGACTGTTAACTTGTTGTTATCCATTCAGGTAATCGGACTGAGAAACGAATCGACGAAATATTCAAGGTAAACTTTGCATTTGTGTTTAATTCCATCTTGCCCTATTTTCTTGCTTTCAGTCCCTGCAGAGTGCCGAGCCGCAACAGGCAATTTTTGTTAGTGTACGCTAGATTTTGATTGCATTTAATAAACATCATACATTTGCAATTTGATGATCAATTGATGTTTTCTAGACCCAACCTATCTTTCAGCAGCAACAGTCGATGCGGATGAGTCCATACCGGAATTCATGTAGCGACAGTTCAGGTGACAGCACTCATGAGGCGCATCCAGTGGTGAGTTGTGATTTTATTGGATTCCATTTTATTAATTCTCTTCACTCAATCCTGACTTTTCTGCCTGTTTCCCGATTACCCGGTTGCCATGACACATAAATGCTCCACAATATGTAATTACTTGCCAAGCCACATTAACGGCCCATTTAATCGCACGCATATCCATAAATTCAGCCGTTTATGTTTATACATAGTTTTTGTTGTCGAAATTTTTTTCAAATCCAGTTTTTCGAGAAAATCGATATTTATATATTCAATTGTGCAAACCTGCTCTATTTGGACCGCTGATATGCACAATTGGACGTGTTGATTCAATTGGATGGCTGGGATTTCTTATTTACCTGTATTTCCACGAGGGTGGTATATACGGCTTCTATTGGTAACCATTAGGTGATTATGATTGTTCGATTTCTTTAATCATTGTTACTGGGGTCAAATATCATAATATGAAACTATTTATGTTTCTATTTACTGTTCGAGTGTAATCTAATCGATTCAAATTGGGTTTTTAAACCGTTTCCGTGGTAATATCTAACCCGTGCTTCGCCAATAACCATTAAATCAAACTGATTCATCATTGTACCATCTCCAAACGATTTTGTTTTTAAGACACCCTTTTAAGTTCTTTGTTATCGGGTTGATTCCTTAATACATTTATTGAGACTTAATATCCGTATTTGGATAATCGATCGAGCCCTATTGGCCGACAAGAGTTTGACTGATTGCGTTTTACTACATTTATTTGAATTCGTTCTGGTGTAATTATAGCGTAATCGATATTGAATGATTGTTGTATCTAGGCTACGCCACCGATCATCATCAGCAATAACAACAACAACAACAACAAAGTGTTCTTCAATACGAGCTTATCAATCAAAAAGGATTCATCAATTGATGTTGCAGCCAATCGCGACGTTATTCCATTTACCGAGCACAACAGTGAGAACCCAAAACCGGCAACCATCAATTCCAGTGATAATGCAATAATCCACAATCAGAACAATGAGTCCTCGGTGATCAATTTGAAGGGCAAATTGGAAAATCTCGAGCAGGAGTTGGAAACCCGGTGTAAGGAAAACGAACAGTTGAAAGATTACCGACGGAAAGCTCGAGAAGTGTTAATCAAAACATTGATGCAGCAAAGTGAGCTGGAAAGGCGGGCTACTCGAGAGCGGGTCAATAACAATAAACTGCACCTGGGCCAGTTCAAATCGTTCCGACAGGGAGCACATTACGAGGAGAAATGGTCGGAAGGCTTGAAATATCAAGATTTGGAAAAGTAATTTGCCAGCGGATTCTCAATGAGAATCCTATTGATCGATGATTTATGTATTGATTGGATAGGAAACGGAAATGGATCGAAGAGCAGCGCGACGAGAACGAGAAGCGAAAGAAAATGTGGAACAAACGGAAACCTGCCAGCGAGAAAACCAAACAGACCGGCAAACAGAAAGGATCACCTGAGTGAGTTATCGATTAATTTGGTTGTGATTAATAAACCGGCGCCCTCCGACTGTAATGTAGACTGGAACCGAATGAATTCTATTGGCAGGCTGAAATCCACGACATCCGCAAGGTCAACATCAATAAAGAGGAAAAAGATCTCCAGGCAGAAACTGAGAGACTCGATAGAGAGAGAAACCTTCACATTCGAGAAATAAAGCGGATCGATAACGAGGAAGCGTCAAGATTTCGAGATTTCCCAATATTGAACGATCGATATTTGATTTTGTCACTGCTGGGCAAGGGCGGCTTTTCTGAGGTTCACAAAGGTTTCGATCTCGAACAGTTGTGTTTTGTTGCGTGTAAAATTCACGAGTTGAATCCGAGTTGGCCCCAGGACAAAAAGGACAGCTATATCAAGCACGCCTTGCGGGAAATATCGATCCACAAGCGACTCGATCACCGGAGGATCGTCCGGGTGCACGACGTTTTCAACATTGACAATGATGCCTTCTGCACGGTGCTCGAGTACTGCGAGGGCAATGATTTGGATTTCTACCTGAAACAGAACAAATGCATTCCAGAACGCGACGCCAAGTCTCTCATATGTCAGCTAGTCAGTGCTCTCAGGTACCTGAACGACAGGAAAAACCCGATCATTCATTACGATCTGAAACCCGGCAATATCCTGCTTTGCAACAACGGTGAGATCAAAATCACCGATTTCGGACTCAGCAAGATATTCCCCGATGACCATCACAACCCCGAGGGCATGGAATTGACCAGCCAAGGGGCAGGCACATATTGGTATCTGCCGCCGGAATGCTTTGTCACCGAGAATGGGCCGCCCACTATTTCCAGCAAGGTCGATGTCTGGTCGGTCGGGGTGATCTTCTATCAGTCACTCTATGGGAAAAAGGTAACATATCGATTATTTGCCGTCCAATGACTAATTGTCTATTGCCAGCCGTTCGGTAACAATATGACACAAACTGACATCCTTCACAATAACACAATTCTCCAAGCCAGAAATATCAATTTCCCTTCATTTCCTAAAATCAGCGATGGCGCCAAAGTGAGTTTTATTGATTTATTAAAAATTTTACACGTGCCCGTTGAAAACTATTAATTTATCAAATATTTAAACACCATCTAGTACAGAATTTAATTCTCTACCAAACACTGAAAAGTACTTTGGAAACTGTCGAGTAGATCACGTGCCTAATTTTTGAATATTTAAACAACAAACAAATACCGTTAAAACAATCCAATTATCTATTTTTATCGGAAATCAGATCATTTTCGTTATTTTTGAACCATTACTTTTAATTTGCGCACCACTAATTTAAATCAACTATAGTTAATATAATTTTTGAAATATTCATTTGCCGCTTTTAATGGATTCTGAATCATTTTCCTATTCACATAATTAGAAATATAATTTTGTAAATGGAAAAAGTTGGGGTAAAGAATTTTTTTCGTTGATTATCGATTAATATTGAATATAGGTCATTGTTGACAATTTTTCTGAGTTCATTTTGAACATTAATTATTTTTGAATATTATCGATTAATTTTGTTTTCTCTTGGATTCTAAATTGACGAGGAAATCTATCCGGGCTTAATCACATGTTTATGATACATATTTTTGGCGTGAGTTACTTAGTCAAGTTAAGCGTTTCTTAATGATTTTCTTCTTTCCATTGTTGAAATTGTTTAAACAAGTCTTTGTATACATATGACCGCTAAAGCATAAACTTAGACAAAGCATGCAATCACCAGTAAATCCATACATTAAATAAATCATTCAGAGTAAAAAACAATATATATATATATTTTGTAAGATTATTTTTTATTTTCATTCTTCAATATAAGATTATAGAAATTATTGTTAATGGTTTCTCGTCGTCAGTTGCATTAAATGTAGATGTCTAAAAATTCACGGTAATCTATGCATATTTACTAGCGACTGTAAACTTTTACTGAATTTAAAAAATTCACTGTTACATATATATAACACATAATCTAAAGGTTCGATTTGGAAAGGAGTTTGCCACGTGCCCCAGATATCTGGATACAATACTCTCGCATTTGTCTTTATTGTTTATATTTCAGGACTTTATCAGACGCTGCTGCACTTATCGCAAAGAATTGCGGCCAGATGTCTTTCAGCTCTGCAACGATGATTATCTAAAGCCAAAGGCTCAGCTCAAGTAATGGAATATATTGGAATATATATATATTTTATCTACTGATGGTTACTCGCTCTATTCCAGACACAGCGTGGATGTGGCGGTGTTGCCAGGTCCTTCATCTGGTTCTTTGACAGTGCCTCCTCACTCGACCCAGTCATCTCAGATCACTAGTTCTAATCACTATTGATCGTCGCATGTGTCACCATTAATACCGCAAATTAATATTGCACTGTTATTATTGATTGGCGGTGGCGGTATTAATGATTATCGATTGTCGTCGTGGCTCCACACAGAACTGTTCTCTCTCTATCTATCTATCTATCTCTCGCTCTCACACACGCGCCCGTTTATACCGTTGCCATTGTTCACCTTCAGCAGCCCCGTGACGACATTTTTCATATTGGTAAAAATACCGCCATCGCCACCGGTGTAGATTAATAATGTAATTGTGTTACAGCAATATTTGGTTGGCTGTCGCAATATCAGCTATTTCTCCCGTCGTTTTCCAGATTTATTATTGCTATTGTGTTGAACTGTACATATTTTATATACATATTATACATATATATATTTTGTGATCAACTATTATCGTTTTCCGATTATGATGCCAGTTGGCTGGGGCAACGCCGCTTCCGCACGCGCTCGACAAGTTACGAATTAATGATTTAGAATGCATTTGTATTTGTACAGTTTTGTTGGTACCTTGATATACATTGCTATATATATAGAGTTGAATCGATTTTATTTTTGGTTTATCTATTGTAGATTGTGCAATAATCAATTTGTTCGTGCTTTTTGTCGCCTGGGGATTATTGGACGTTTCAGGCAGTAGGAAATGTATCCGTTGATTAATTAGTTGTATCTAACATGTTAACGCGACCATAATGCTGTTCTTTTACTTGTTTGTCTTTGACGTCCAATTTGTGGAAAAATTGTCTGTAATTACAAATTTCTAACAAGGTTAGATGATATCGGTTCTGCCGTTTTTCTTTCCCATATATCCAAAAAATCAACTAAAACTATAGAAAATTGCAGGGTGTGTTTAAATTGAAAGTAAAATCATGAAATACAGTATATTCCAGATATTGAGTGTAAAAACAGTAATTTTTCGTGTCAATAGTGCTCTCGAGCGCTATATAAATTTTATTGACTATAATAAAAGCGACGGTTTACTATACGTATCCCAAAAAATAATTAAATTGTAACTAATTCAATGTAATAATTTTATTTTAAACCTTAAAATGCAAAATTATCCGGACTTTACACAATTTTTAGAATTAGCTCTGATAAATTGGAATGTATTGAATACTTACAGAGAAAAAAGGTTATAAAAAGTAATTTTAATTGTTTTGGTGGCCAACAAATGACATTTAAAAATAAATAATATTATAGATGGATATACTTATAGATGTCCAAGAAAATGCTATTCCTGTAATGTAAGGAAAGATCATGTTTTTGAGAAATCAAAGCTGCCACTTTCTACATTGCTTCTTTTGACTTATTTTTGGATATTGGGGGTACCTAGCAATAAAATTTTAACAGTGTTAAAGTTATCAAAAAAAATTGGTAGATTGGAATAATTTCTTTTCAGAAATATGTTCGACCTCTGCTAAATTTAAACGATAATCTCATGATTGGGGTAGAAGGAGTAATCGTTGAAATCGACGAAACTCTTATCTCCAAAACCCAAATATAACAGAGATCGGAGATAAAGGGAAGATGCGTGGTATTGACAGTTTCAAAAAATAGTTTGCGAGAGTTGTTAAAAGAATAGATCGTGAAACTCTTGTTTCTCTTGTTCGAGCCAAAATTATATGTTTACACAATTTGCCTCCTTATTAAACGTATTCATTCAAACATTTCGTTAATTAATCTTTCTACATCGAATTCGTCATTTTAAATTCAAGAATGAAGACTGCCGCCTTATATGCTTAGACCTAAACTATCCATTTGCCAGAATACCACAAGCTCGAAAAACTCAGTATGAACATAAAGACCCAAAATCTTATAAAGGAAAGTGTCATGGAACTGTTGGGCTCAGAGCCAAAATTAAAACAAAAGTATCAATAGATTGAAACAAAAATAGGAATAAGGAAAGTGGTCACTGCAAATACACACGCACCGCAAGAAGAGATCAAAAATAAAATAAAACATTAATTAAAACAAACTAAAAATATAACAAAAATTAAATAAAACAAATAACTAATTAAAATTCCTGAAAAAGCCTACAGCTGCAGATAGAATCATACGTGAAACAAAACAAACTGCCAAAACCTTGCAAAATAAGGTTTAGAAAAAACACAGGCAAAAGTGGCGACCAAGAAACAAAATATCAAGGGTAAAAGGATTATCATAAGATAATAATAATGAGAATAAAAAATCCAATAATAAAGATTAATATATCAAAAAATAAGAAAAAATATATAAAAAATTATAAAAATAATTTGAAGTTAATAAAATAATTAAAAACCCTAAAAATGCTGAAAAATCGCATAATGGTCGCACACAGACACAAAAATACTATATATAAGCAGTGACCAATTTCACTATTTTACACACTCTTATAACAACTTCACTGAATCATCTTTACAATTTTATTCAATTTGAATTTGCGAAGTAAGAAGGTTTTGTTTTTCTTTTTTGGTATTATTATGTAAACAACTATCTAATACTTTGATGTTCGTAATAATTAAAGTTTTCAATGTATTCTTATTTGAAAATTTAACATATACTTATATATAATAAGGTCCCGACTAACTTTCTATTTATAGTACGTATTGTAATAGTCTTCAGATAGGCAGATCGGCGATCCGACTGGTGGATTCAGTTCCCTAGTTGTGATCGCGGGTCAAGCCTATCTGAAATCTCGGTCTGTCCGTGACGGGGCCTGGTCGAAAGACACAGGACATTCCCCGTACGGCACCGTTAAACGACTCGCAACGGCTGATGGAAACGTCGGTCGAGGCGAGCAGAGAAACTCTAAATTGAAGGGAAGAGCGCCATCAGTTAAGGGTAATAGGAATGATCGTCCAACGATCGTCTAGAATTCTTTTCATAAACCTCGAAAAACGAGTTGATCTGGGCAGGAGTGATAAGCAACGACGGGAATTAATTTTTGAATAATATTAGAAAGGAAATGTGTAAACTAAGGAAGTGTCAGACATCTTTGTTGGAGTCGCATCACAAAACGTTTACGTTTCGTGACCACTAAAAATAGAATTAACACGTCTAACTATAGTTCGCAGTACCTACAAGTGACATATAATAGATTTTGACCATATTTCAACCACAAAAATCGTCGAGAACATAAGGTAGATATTAATAAACCAGTATATCGGTAATCCATTCCCAAATGAAACTTAAAACGAGAGCAGGTACAACCAAACTCCGACGCACTACTATCGACCCGATAATATCGAACAAGACATGCCAATAAGTATTAAATGAACAACCAAATAGTCCGAATTGTTTATCCAAAACAAATGAACATGAAATAAGTATAACCACACAATATAGATGATATTAATTATCACCAAATCTCGTAGTATTTATCATGGCAACTAAGAAAGCATTACCAAAATTCATCACCATTAACTGGGGAATGAAGAAAATAATACACCACCGCACACGAGATCGACACGCGGATTTTCTCCCCAGTTCAAATCAATATTATTATACTCTGAAGAAAAAACAATATTGACTTGATATTCAACATTTAATTGTCATCAATTTCATCCCTATAAATCTTATTATCGTAGTTACTATCGTTTCATTATTATTGTCATTCATATAGTTATTATTGCTATTCCAATTATCATTACTATCCTCACTATCATCTTTACCAATAAGCATTTTATTATGAATATTATAATTATTATCATTGTTATTATTATTACAGCAATTACCATCAACATTATTATAATCATCATTACGAATATTATTATTGTTAATAGGGTTATTATTATTAGTAAATATAATTAATTGATAAATATTAGCATTAATTAAACTGAACCCCTTCCAAATTATGAATAACTGAATTATTCCGACGACCACTAACCTTATCTCCAACCCCTCTTGATTCATACACGCTACTATTATCAATAACCTCTCTAATTGTTATTACCGTATTAATATGGTTCTAAAACCCCTATACCCCTACAGTTACCGACTTCCCTCCTACTGCCCTTTCTATTATGATTTATCTCATCATTACCCCTACCGACATTGCCATTATTTTCCGTTTCTATCAGTAATAAGCCTTAATACTTAGTACCGGGACGAACCTAAATGTAGACAAGTTTTATATGGTACTCGCTAATTATTTTTCTCCTATTTTTCCATTATACCTAGTCCATGTCCATTAAAGTCATTCTCTTCGGGCTAATAATTGCCGTCTTTCTCTGGACCGAGGACGTACCCTCGTCACTACTAAATTACCCAACGTCCCAGTATGTTCCTCCGATAATTGTCTATAACTCCATTTTTTAGTTTACATCTAGATACTCTCCAAACATCGAACATGTCAGATCTTCTTCGAATACCACGATTGTCTCCCTCAATAATCGCCACCAGACAGAAAGGGACCACGCCGTCCTACAGGCGAAGTACCAAAAACTAAAGGGCACCTGAAGCAAGCCTGAAGCAAGCCGCAAACTATTCCAGAAAATCTCTCGTCTGTCTCGGGCCAGAGATGACCTTGTGATTGAGTCGCGAGGCCAGCAAATTCTCATCGCTGAGCAGAGCGCCGCACTCCGGTGGATATTTACTGAGACCGAGCTCAGGGCTCAGCTACCGGGTTGCAGTTTAGCGCAGGACCTCAAAATTATACCAGCCCAGCACCTTCCTTCCAATCCCGTTCCGCAACCGTCGAATAAAACACTCCCGAGTGAAGTGACGGAATCCGTACCTGGAGTATCCCGACGAAGACCTAATCGAAATCGCCGTCGTCGCGAAAGGCGCCGGGCAGAAGCCAACCTGCTAAGGGTGAATGAAAGAGTAAGAGACAGTCGTAGAAAATGACCCACCTCCAGCCTACGAAGAATTCGAGTTCCCGGATTTAGACCCGGATGTAGTATATGCCCCTGCTATAATGATTCACTCTCCACCCCCGTCCATACACATCGATTTGGTGGAGGAGGTGAATGAAGTTCCAGTCCTAAATTACTCGTTGGAGTTATTGAACCTCAATCCAGAAGAGATCGCAGTCCTAAGTGAACGTGTTCCGATTAGTTCTGCCCCGATAAATGTTCCCGAGACCTCATCACAAGGGGGGCGAAACTCGTCTACCTCTTCTTCTCTCTATCGCCAACCGAAGCGTCGAATTTTTCCGGTGGATATCGACGCCGAAGATAAATTCGATGACGGGCGAGATTTGTCGTAATAATCTACTTCTTTCTACGGAATCTCTATCAGTCTATATATCAGAACTGGTTAGCCACTGAAAACTTTCCCATCATTTACTTAGTAGTTCCGTCTACTTCTTCTTGTTGAAATTAAATAATTAAATTTGTTAAGTGTTCTTGTCTCTTGTATACACAAATATGGTCCATTTTTGTAGTAATAAATCGATTTTAATACAAATTTTCTAATAAATTGATAACAAATCGTTGGATTAAAGACAACCAATGGGATAACGTTGAAGTAACCGACGATCAAAACGAACATAGGTATTAGTATACATTTGTGAGAGAATAGCTTAATCCAACTACAACGTTAAACCCTCCTAAATTTGTACCGAGATTCTCATAATTCCCCTGGTGTGAAATGCGTGTAGACTCAAGACTGTTCCAGACTAATATAGTTCTAGACCGAAAGTGTAAGTCCTTCTAACGGCAGCCATGAACCGTGAAAAAACGAAGGTCGATCGAGGAGTAGCATTAGTAATAGCGCTCACCTTCTCGAATGGCATTCAGCGGTGACGTACAGCACCAACATGATTTCGGTCATGGGTACGTGACAGTAAATCAAAATCGTGGGGGTACGTGGAAACGTCAACCCTAGAGTTCACATAGAATGATTATCAACCAAGGATGCGAGTTAGTCATCAGTTAAATTCTGCCCGTACATCCAACACAACCAACACACGAGGAAAAACAGAATCTAGTAAAATACTGCAAGTTACCTACTACAAACTTCAGTAAAGGCACAAAAAAGCAGTGTTAACCGGAGAAAGAACTTCAATACTAACATATGTAGATGAATTAGTCCTAATATCTAGATAACATTAGTAAATTCAAGAACTACTAAATATTATATTAAAATAACCAACTCTACAAATTTTTTCATGCAAACCAAAGAAATATTGTGGCTGCATCGATTTAACAGAATGAAAAAATAAAATATAAATTAACAGAAAAGAGATAAAACATGACAATGCAACAAATGCATCAACATCGTAACCAAGGAAAAGAGAAACCCAGATGAAAAATTTAATATGTTCCAAATGTTGGGATAGAAGCAACAATTTAAACAAAAAATAAAGTTTAATAATAAAATATTTTTCCGAATTATAAAAATGGCTGACAAAAACATACACACGCACCGCTAGCAGAAATCAAAAATAAAATAAAACATCAATTAAAACAAATTAAAAAAATAACACAATTAAAAAACAAATATTAATAAATTTCTTAAAACCGCTTACAGATGCATACAGAAACATAACATAAAACCGCCAAAAACCTTGCAAAACAAGGTTTAGAAAATACACAAGTGGAAATAGCGACCAGAATAAAAGACTTAAAACATTAACAATCAGCGAGAATAAAAATGTAAATTTAAAGAAAATAATATTAAAAAATAGAGAAAAATAAATAGAAAAAAGATTAAAATATTAAAATAAATAAAAGCTATTAAAACCCCAAAAAAATGGCCGAAAAAGATTTAAAATTTGCTGATTGGTCGTACCCAAGCACGAACTACGAATAAAAACAACAGCCATTTTCATAATTCTAACACAATTTTTATTTTAATTTCTGAACATTTTATGCAATTTTGAAACTTGTAAGTGGTTTTAATGTTTTAATGTTTTATGAATTTATATTTTAATACATTTATGTTTACATCTTTAAAGTTTTGATTATTTTTAATGGATGGCCGCGATACTTTTAGTATCATGACAGGTCCCCCTTCAAATATTTTTATTAAATTAGCCTTTTGGACAAAATTTTATTATTATTTAATTTTAATTTCTTTGGACGCAAGGATGCCAATTATAAAAATTTCCTCGACAAGTAACATCAGTAGAGGAGAAAACCAAATAAAAATTAGGAGCAGATGATACGCGAATATAAGATAAATATGGAAAACCCTACACTAATACCGATGGGTAATAGCTTTCTACAAATCAATAAATAAGTCTATTATAATTTGAACTAGATATATTTGTTGACGAATCTTTCCAAAATTATCGCAGAATGTCAATTGCAATGAACGTTCATCCGGTCAAAGTGGCATAACAGACCGGCATCGTAGAAGCACAATGTTTTTTGAGGCACTGATAAACCCGGTGTGTCACTCTCTTATCAACCCGACCATTTTCTAATAATATATAAAATCAACCATATGATGCCCCACAGGAACTTCAACATAATCATGATGATTAACCAAATATCGACTGATTGCGCGTGTGCGTGCTTGTGTGCTACCCGGCGGACAATAAAAAATATTTTAATTAAGAATTTATTTTTATTTTTCTTCGAAGTTTAAAAATTAGTAAATTAATTAAATAAAATTTTCCTTAAAGTTTTAATTTTTATTTTCCTTACCTTAAGGAAAGTTTGATAACTATATAGGAAGAAAATTTGTAATTGGCACTTCAAACCAAAGTAATAGAAATGATGCCAAACTACAAAATTCCTAAATTACCTCAACTCAAACAAAGCCATGAAGTCAAATCAAATATCACGAAAGAAAACGTTTTACACCTGGCATGTCAACAGAAATACCGAAAATTCCACGCTGAACATGAGAGTACGTTGAGTATGTGGTTTACCTCAGAAACCGTGAAGACCCTCTACCAACAGATTCATCGCTTGATAAGATGTCGCGATTACCTCATTACAGAAAACCGGGCTCAGAGAGTCATCATAAATGACCAGAGCGCCGTACTGTTAGCCTCGTTCACAAATGCCGAACTAACAAAACGCCTAACCGGTCGTGGTCTGGTCGTGAAATTAAATTTAATTCCACCTACCCACATCTAGGAGAGAAACTCTATCGGTCCTGACAAAACGCCAAGGACCAGCAAGAAGCATAACCCCAGTAAAAATAGGTGACACCGTGAACGCCGTCGAGCTGATGGAGCCATTCCTCTGGCAAATGTAGCATAGGTATTAGAGGAGGCCACAATTCAGGTCACAGAGCAACACCCAGAATTTGTAAAGCAGGACGTGCCATCACCCAAAATCTATGCCGACAGGGATGATCAAATGCATGTCAGTTTTTGCATATCATCCACGATAGCAATGCCTCAGCGCTGGCCACAAGAAGTCAATAAGACCTCGAACTCATCAACTTCTGTCGGATATTGAACCGATGACTTCTGTGACGAGCTGTATCACCCAATTGCTCAAGTCGAAGCCGCCAAATCCAAATTCTACAGAAAACAAAAATTCCCAGTGGACATAGCTGGAGATAACCGAGACCTCCTTGTAGATTTATGTGAACTTTTAGATGGCTAGAATATTTGTACATTATCTCACTCCTCTGGTTGATACCGCTTTTTGGTTTATTAAATTTTTAAGTTTTCGTCTCTTGTATATATTTGTTATTTCTTTTTCAAATAAATGTGTTAAAAACTTTTAATAATTTTTGCCGAACGTAGTATAGTGATAGAAAGAACCTTGATAATACATTTTTATAATTTTTAAAACAGCTGATTTAACAGCGGATTAAATAATTTAAAGAAATTTTTGAATTATCGCATGTTAAGTGTGGGGTTAGTGGTTTATGACCTTGTAACCCCTAACATACAAATATCATCTCCCTCCATTGGTTACCCTTTGCTAGTCAATGTTGGAACTGTTGCCATCGGTTATGAGACCTCCAAAGGTGAGCTCTGTTTCCAGAACTACTAAGGCCCGGCATCATAGCGAGTCTAACGAGCGGTCGATAGAAGACGTGTGCTCGATTTCCGTACTGTCCCTGTTTTTCTTTCTACGTGAAACTAATTATATGATTGGTTATGGGCGTCTTGATCCTTAAGTCTAACATTTATACCTTATAATCATAGAACTCAATGAATTATTTATTAGTTTATTTATTAATCGAAAAATTTACAAAAGAATAATAACAACAAGATTTACTTGCAATTACATGGATCATCACAATTTCTAAGGAGAGTCTATACCTCCTTGCAATTAGTTTTTGGTTCAGCTTGATGTAATCGCCGACGAGCCCGTTTTGCCTTTCCCGGCTTGTGTTTCTTTTGAAGGGGCGTGTTGTCATTCTTCGCCGATGTACGTTCTCGATAGGCTAACTTCGCCGGAGAGAACACATGGGGTAGGTGACGGCATTCCCCTCCTAAATGGCTGTTAAAACCAAGTTCGAAGGCTCGGATTTGGATTCTTTGGGCCTGATTCATCTGGATGGACTCTTTCAGGGCAGTTCGACTGGCATCCAATTCTTGGTAGATTTTCTGGACTCTTTTTGGCTCAAACCATGTGGATTTGAGCCTCTGAAATTCCTGTATGGCCTGCGCCAAGCGTCGGGTGAGAGATATCTCTAGTCCGGTGGAATTTCCGGTCCTCTTGGTTGGAGTTTGAAACTGAACTTGAAAATGAAAATGAAATATTAATTTGTTCTATCAGACACTAGTTCAAATGGACATCCGTTATTACTGCAAAAATTATACCATATATCAAAAATATAAAAGTCAATTATTACTACTAACAATTAAACCAGGTGTCAAAAATATGAAAGTCAACAAGAGGAATTTCTGATGGTTAAGATAATTTCCGTTGTCCATGATTACAATACTATTTATAAAATATGAGGTTTCTCAAAATAACCATTTATTTAAATTCTCGGTGATGATAATGTAAATGAGGTTTAACTCTAACACTGGGTTTAGTCATTTTTATTTAAATCATCCAAATTCTCGCTACTGACACCCTGAACAAACCTTTCATCGAAATCGTCACTAGTACCTGTTATATAATTCAGTTTATACTCCTTGCGTATATCTAATTCTAATTTTTTAATAACGTTGTTCTATGAAATTTGACCAAGTTAATATTCCTAATTTTACACAAATAAATCAATTTTACCAACACTAAACAAAGAAAGAAAAATGGCACTTTCGTCTAAAACGTTTATTATTTTTACCAAATTACTAAATTTGTTTTTTCCACGAGAAGTAGTTGGAACGAGATCTTGTCCCGCAGAACTTTCTTCCATGCAATTCTCTTCCTATTTGTAGTGATTCCAGTTGTTCTAGCATATCTGGATGGGTCAGCTCCTCTGGAATCATTACTTGAGTTGGGGCGGTCAAAGTACTCAGAATGGAATCACTGAGATCAAATGAGACCTCAAATTCTGGAATGTAACCATCTGGACCTGGAATCTTTCCTATCGTTATCTCTTGATTACTTCTATTCAGCTCCATCCGGGCCATTCGTCACCGTTGCTGTAACTCGCTATCCTCTTCATCCAAGAGAAGCACTAACGACTCTATTCTCTGGCGGGCTTCTCTGGCAGGTTCCGGACAGGCTCTCTTTTGATGGTGAGGCCGAGGAGATCCATACCTCCAATTGAGCCACGCGGCAATTTCCGGTGTTGAGACTGTATATCCGTAGTCCCACAGGATCTGGCAACCTTTTTCTGCTGCCATTTAATTGATTTGGATAATCTGATGTCCCTGTGTCGGTCTTCCTGAAGAAGGCGGTCCTGTAAATTCTTATAGATTTGGATGTTCATGGTAATTCAAACGATTTCGCAATTTTCCCCGCTACCCTTTCCCTCTCTTTGTCCTTATGATCTATTTATTTTCATATTATATATAATGAGTGCCCACTGGACTACTCAGTGTTAGTGATTTTGAGCCGATTGTTGTTAAGAAATTTTATGTCGATTTTATAGGAAACGGGTGATTAAGGAGCAGCCAAAAGACTACCATTTTATCTTCCGAATTCCCCTAAAACGGATAATATTGACGTTCGGGTTCCTGCGTTGCCCACTCCGGAACCTTCACGGGCACAAGCTATTGGCGGATGAACCGCACTTACACAGCTTGCTAGTTATGTGTAATTTAATTAACTTGCAGTTTGTTTTGGCTGTGGGTCGGAAAATGAATAAATAAATATTACCAGATAATGGGGCAAAAGATTCGACGCATAAAATCGTATATTTGGCAATCATATAAACATTGTTCAATCGCTTCACCACTAGCCATTTATTCAAATTGATCGATAAAAATCTACATTTTTAAATCGTGCATCAATGCACACAAACCAAAATAATATGACCGCAGATTAATGATCTGAAAATAATGCTGAAAAGTAGTTGAAAATAATACTGCAAAGCAAGACTATAAAAAAGTGTGCAACTTAAGTTTAGATAGTTTTTTTGTCAAAACACATCAGTATATATACCTATAACTTGACCTTAACCTTGCGTGTTTTTTTTATTGCGATATAACAAATTTGACCTTGAAATTATTTGTGCTATCTAAATTAAATTTTTATTAATTTCATAATTTAAATTGGCAATTTATTTCTTAAATTTTTAAATAGATTTATTCAACCAAAAATATTTTATTTTAACTCATTTAATCCATTAATTTTTACTTTTATATAACTTGTCGTTTTTCGGTCAAATTTTTCTTGTTATTATGTTATTTTTTATGTAAATTTCGTGCGGTTCTTGATGCATTTTGTATTTATTTTATTTTACTTTTATGGTTTTTGATTTTATATTTATTTATGTTCTCTCAGATTTTAAAGTGTTTAGTTGGTGTTGTATGTTGTATTTTAAGTTATCTTGGTGCTGGGTTTTCGTGCTATATTACTGATACATTTAAACAATTTTCAAGGACATTTGTGTTCTGGCCCAACAGAGAATATTTTGGGAATCAAATTGAAATCCTTTATTATCAATATTTAAAATTTACCATAAATATCATTAGATTAGTCAATGCAAATGCTCAATCTTATTTTTGTGGTTATCTTGATTTGTAAATTTTTATTTCCAATTAAAATGCTGTCTTACTTATTTCATATAAAATTAATTTAAAAGTAAAATTTTAAGTTTTAAACATAATATTCTAGTGAAATCCTTTGAACGTTGTAGTGATTTTATTATCCTGTTTGACGTTAGAAATCTGTTTAATATGTTTTTGGTAATTCCGGTTATGGTATGGTAAATTTTCTGTGATTATTAATATCTTGATTTTAATAAAATTCATTCGTTCGATTATCATTGATGGCTATTTGGGGAATTGTTAGTTAAGTATTTTAACTCATCTCACGGCTAAGGGTGAACATTTAATTTAAAATGGTTTCTTCTAGCTTAACCTGAGACTCATAAAATCTAATTCGACTTTAACCTATTGTCTTATAAGTAATAGTTCAATATGTTGAGTTTATTCACATTATTCATGTTAATTACTTACGTTGTTATACAAAACCTAACGTTAATTCTAATCAATTATAACTATTCCATTCTGTTTAATTTTAGTTCATCATTCAAAAGTTTTTAAATATTAAAATTACTGATTAATCGTCAAAATTCTATGTCGGTATTCAGAATTTTATCCGTCTGTATAATTCATTTTAAGTCTAATTTTCTGGCGTCATTTTACGTTCAGATTCACTGTTTACCACTGGTCAAACCCTCACGGTCACAGCTTCGTTTCAGATGAATTTCGCTTACACGGAGCCGTTGATTGTGTATATTTACTTTCTTGTTAGATGTGTTGGCTGTGGGCCAGAAAATTTTCGACATTATTTTTAGATAAGATAAAATAAAATACCTGTCCGAATACATGTAATTCATTATCCATAATAGTTACATTCATAA
Organism: Schmidtea mediterranea; assembly: GCA_022537955.1. NCBI lineage: Eukaryota > Metazoa > Platyhelminthes > Tricladida > Dugesiidae > Schmidtea > Schmidtea mediterranea. The sequence goes on from CM039681.1 coordinate 37,829,177, forward strand.
GCATATTTGGCAATAATTGCGTTCAAAAACACATTCATAGGCATATATACATTCATAAGTGCATTTATAGGCATGTTAATTAAAGATTCCTAACTTCATCTAATTGGAATACTCGTAGAGAATCAGTTATGAAAAAGTAACTTCTCTCACACAAGATTCCTGTATCACACGCTTCTGTTCAAGAATATTTTTGCTAGTGAAAAACGATAAGAGTTTTTCACCAGGAAAAAGTGATTGAAATTATGTAAAAATGAATCGGTACATATACCTATTCTGTGGCCCTAACCTTGCGTGTTATTATTAGTGCGATAAAACAAAATTTTAACTTGAAATTATTTGTTTTATCTAAATTTAATTTTTATTATTTTCTTAATTTAAATTGACAATTTATTTCTTGAATTTTTAATTAATTTTTTCAACCAAAAATATTTTATTTTAATTCATTTTTATTCATTGATTTTTTGATTTTATCTAAATTGTGGTCTTTCGGTCAAACTTTCATGTTATTATATTATTTTTAAGTAAATTTCGTGCTGATCTTTGTTATTATTTTAATTTACTTTTATGTTTTTTGATATTATATTTAATTACATTTTCGTCGTGGTTTAGGGTTGTTTATTTGGTGTTAATAGGTCTGATTTTAAATCTGCGTGCTGTGTTTGAGTGCTATTTCCTATCCATTTAAACAAATTTCTGTATTGGCCCAACATAAGTTAAGTACAAAATTCACGAATTAAAACAAATTTCTAGGCCATCAATACTATCCTATTTTTTCATGATAATTCAGATGAAATTAGCTTAAATTTTGATAATTAGGAAGGGTAGCGTCTAAAAACCTTAATAAACGAGATTGTCCCTTCAGGGAATTACTAAAATATAGAATTTAAAGAATTAACTAAGAATTGAATTTAATCCATTTTGAAAAGTTGTTAATGTTAATTTAGTAACCGGATTTTAATCCCAACTCATCAAAATGTAATGTGGGTCGGTAATAAGAGGTCAACTTGAAAGTCGATGAGGAAACGAGGTCACGGAATTATGCATAAGGCAGATAACAAATGATGGGAAAAGGTGAATAGTAATATTGAGGAAGTCAGGGGTACGAGTAGACGTAAGTCCTTATAACGGCAGACAGGAACCCGAAAGCGAAAATATTACGAGGAGTAATCTTAGAAATGTGGCTCACCTGCTTGTAGATTTTCGGTTACTATATACAATACCAACATGAGCTTGCTCGTGGGTATGTAGTAGTAAAATCAAAATTGTGGGGCGTCTGTGTGAGACTGTATCGACCCTATTAAAAGAAGGTTTTGACGGAGAGAAATAAGTTGAGTAAACTTTGCACAGATTTAAACCAATAAATTATACCCAGTACACCAACACAAAGAAAGATGAAGAACATAGTCAAAACTCTGATATGAGCAAAAAATTGAAGCGTTTCCCATATTTAAACCCACAAGACTTATCTTCCCACTTCAAGGATAAGCCTTAGCAGATACTGATATCTAAAAATTCGACACAAACATAAAAAGATGATTTCATCAAAAAATGTCATAAACTTTGTTGACACACACTTCTTTATGGATGCAATACTCTATTCAGCTAAAGAAGATGGAGGTCAATGAATAACTTAAACCATAGATGAGCAAGCAATCCAACAATAGTAGAAATCCTAATTGAACAACTACCCAGCTATATAGATCCCGATTTTAAGGTTAAATAATTTAAAAGAATTTATGATTTTCATCCCTGTCTGCAGTTGTCCTTTCAACCGAAATTCGACCCCTTCCATAATAACTGATCTAAATCATCTACTGCCTAGATGTTACATTGCAGTTTGGGATTCCATTCTGACAGAATATGAAATTGACTGTTCATAAGAAATCTATAATTTCATAGAGGTATTATAAAACCTTGTTGTATTTAGCATGACCCTCGTGAATTTTGATAAAACTTTCTTGGAAAAATATATATTTTCAAGACTTCAAGTACCACGTCAGATGAAAATTGGATTTATTATGACTTTGTAAGTAATTTAAACTTATATTTGTGGTAGAATATATGGGATTCTCTTATTTAATTTGATTTGTGAACAAAGATAAATTTATCTAACGTGGACTTGGACTAATTCACATTATTAAGCTAAAATTAAAAAAAAGAATATTAATAAAAATATAACAAATTACTTTAAACCAACATAAAGGTCAAAACATAAGCCATCAAAGTCTTGAAAAAACGGTGGCGAAAAGACACAGGCGAAAAAGCTTACCAATCGAAATCTCTAAGTGGTCAAAAACACAAAAATGGCGATAAAAGTTTAAAATAAAATCGCAAATTTAATGATTATTGCACAGAAACCAAGAGGAAGATAAAAAATTATAAAAATCTTATAAAAAACAATAAAAACCATGTTTGGCAAAAACGATAACCAATGAATTTTTAATCAGCGCGGCACTAGAAAACCTAAACGAATGCAGTCAATTTGAATATTTATGAAAGGAGCATCTGAAAAAATAAAACTAATGAAATTTAGCATAAAAACGGTATGCAATATACCTAAAACGAACTAAAAAATTGAAAAATAATAAAATACAAAGGTAAATTAGGTTTAAAGTGAAATAATTAAATGCTTAATGTTAAGTTAGAAATAAATAATTAAAAAATAATCAAAAAACTACAAGAAAATATATTTTAAATTAAAATTATGAAAATTTTGTTTTACTGCATCAAAACAAAACACACAAAAATTTTAGTATATAAAGTGCTGCTGAATAGATAAAACTCCAGATTTTTTTTAAAACAAAACAAGTATTCTGAGAAATTTATCTATCGAAAAATTTACAGTTATTGAAAATTACTCTCTCGAACATTATTTTTAATTTTATCCTTATCGATTGAAAAATTATTTTTAAAAATGTATTTGAATCAAGCAGATTCATTGTTTTAGTAAATCATTTCGATTTGATTGTGAGGTAAGACCAACTATCAAGGAAGAAGAAACGATACTAGAACAGGGATCCATTACGGGACAAACAAAAGACAAGTTGCATACATAGAAAATGAAAGCGATGAAGACGTAGAGTAGAGTTTCTACGTGGCCCCAAACGAGAGAGCCGCGACAAGAGAAGAAATTGTCTGGCAGTTCTCTAAAGGATATTAGAAGCTCCCCAAAGATAGGACAACATTGAAAAGAGACTTGTGGGAGCATAGAGGAAAGAAACACGAAGAGAAAGATAAACAAGTAGTTGAAAAAGTTAATAAAGAATTGTTAAAAAGAATTTTGAGGAGATTGAGAGATGTGAAAATGTGGAACAGAGAGGTACGTCGATATTGGCAATAGATAAAATGAGGTCGTGTATTATCAGGTATGACATAATGATAGGTAGATTTAACGTGATAATCTAAATTCGAAATCAGGAAATTGATTATTTACTTGATTCGGTAGCAACAGTAAACGCAATGAGCTTGAACCATTACAAAAAAATTAGTAAAATAGAACTTATGATGTTGGCAAGTATCTTAACATGCTCAAATGATAATGAATTGGAAACAAAAGGCAAAGTAATGGTGGATGTTGAAATAATGGGAGTATGTAAAGTGGTATGATTTACGATTGTGAATCACAATACACCAGAAGTGATTGGATGTGTCAAGTTGTGGAAATAATTTGAAATACAATTACAATGGCCGCAGAAGGATGAAGTAACGAGTGATAAGGGCATGTGTAATATTGATGCAAAATTTGGGAAGCCTATAACAGGAACAGAAAGATTCGACAGACCAAGAAAAGAATTAAAAGTGAACGATACGATATTAACAAATATTATAAAGAATAACCAGAATGTTTTGATGGCAAATAAGTGGGCATCGGTTGCATAACATCGCTGAAACATAAAATAGATACACGCGGAAGTCCAATAAATTTATCATGGATTACACTACTAGTTTGTGTTTGGAAGAAAGAGAAACAAGACAACAGATTATGCTAGATTTCAAACAGTTAAATATGTTTACTGATAGGCAAGCGTATCTAATACCAAATATAGTGAAGATATTAAATAGATTAATAAGGAGCAAAGCATTTTACTTCAATAGACCTAGGAAATGCTTATCAGGTAGAACTGAAAGAAGATTTTAAAGAAAAGACAGCATTTTCAACTACAACAAGCTAATATTGTTTCAACAGGATGCCGTTTGGAATAGCTGCAAGTCCAGGAACGTTTCAGTAATTGATGGGAAAAGTACTGAGCAACGTAAAAGGGACATTGGTTTATTTGGATGATATTTTAATACTCACAGAGACAAAAGAACAACATTATGTTGTTCTGAATGAGCTACTAGAAAAAATTGGAAGAGCAAATTTGAGAATAAACCCAGAAAAATGTCACATACTTACGCAAAAACTCAGGTTTTTAGGACATATTATTAACATAGAATCATTCCAGAAGCCAAAGTGTATAAAGAATCTAAGGAGCTTTCTGGGTATATGTAATTATTATAGAAGTTTTATCAGAGACTATACTAAAGACGCCAGAACTGTGGAGGAACTATGTGGAAAGAATAATTTGAAATTAATATGGACAGAAGATATGAAGAGAGCATTGACGGAATCAACTGTTTTGGAATATATAAATTTGACAAGAGATTTCATACCCACGATAGTTTTGATACAATTGGGACTATACTATCACAAAGAGATAATAATAGTTACGAAAAGGTAATAGCATACAGGTCACATGGATGAGTAGTCATGAGAAAGGGTATTGTATTACGAGAAAGGAGCTGCTTACAATTTAATCTTTTTTATCATTACCTCTATGGCGAAAGATTTACGTTGAGAACAAACCACAAAGCAATTATGTTTATGTTACTTACGAAAAAGCCAATAACTGCTCAATTTCAGACGTAGATCAATTATCTCAGTAGTTTAAACATCAAAATGGAGAACAGAAAAGGGGTGAATCGCGCAAATGCAAAAGCACTATCGAGAAGCACTTATGTGATTTGTATGCAATGCCTTCTGAGTCACGAGAATGCAAAGACTGAAAAAAGGAAAACACGGCGTATAAACATGGTGGAGAAAATGATCAGTTGTAAATGGAAACAAGACGATGAGGAAATTAGACAAATCAAAGAACATATAGCACAACGGTCGTGTTGGAAATATATATTGAAAGTAAAGGTGGTAATAACAATAGAAAGAAAACTATGAGTGCTGAAGTATAAGAAACGAGAAATGATAAAAGAGAGGCACGTATTACTATCACACGTAGGAGCTGAAAAGTGACAAAATATAGAGCTGAGCATTATGATATGAAGGGTATAAAAAAATCGGTGAAAGGAACAATTAAGGCTTGTGAACCAACCCAACTCCTTCTGACCCTATTAAACACATTTTACTCACTAATGAACAACTAATGACACCAAACGTCAGATCCCCATTTCTGCTGAGGAATAGAGACCCCATATTTAGACTTGGTAGCGAAGGTTACTTAAAATGTGTGGTGAGTAAATGTAAACCTGGTAAGAAAATAGGACCCTTGATGTTAGATAAGCTACATAACCACATGAACACCTTTCACAATAGAACAATGAAACTTACTGATACCTTTGACTGTCTTATATGTCAGAGGAATAAAATTAAGCCCACAATCTTCAACTTAAAGAATATTGAGGCCCATTTTCAAGACATCCACCCTGATAAGCAAATACCAGGTACTCGCGAACAATATAATGATAAGCGTAAGATATTAACCTTTGGCCTTAATGAGGAGGGTACACATGCCTGTGCTTATATAGGTAAAAAGGCGCCGTGCGAGATCCACCTGACGTTTGACACTGACCTAATAGAGATTAACCGGCACATTACGACTAAACATAAGAAAAAGACTTTTGACCATGGATCCAAATATTTATGTACAAATGAATAATGTCGCGTTCCCCATGCTTCAAAAAGGTTCCTTAAATATGTAATAGCAGTATCGAAAAGAAATTTTTTCCGTAATTTAAATATTAAATTTTTTTGTTGTCAAAGAATACATCTTTTTCACCTAGGATGTCTGGACATAATGGTCAGAAACTGTAGTTCACACTTCTTTGAACATTTTTGCACTTTAAATAAAATAATGCACGATAATATATTGACCATTGACCAGATGCTCAGAAACTCCATCCACGAGATTATAACAATTGTACGATAACTCATTGTTGCCCATCGGGCTAACATGTACCTAGACATAATCACACCATAACTGATTGATAATAAAGGATTCCAAGAGGAGTCTGGAAGATTTGGCTTTTGTGCTTGCAATATGAAAAGAAATCAAACAAACAAATCGACATTGAAATATATTTGAACAGAAAGGTACGAACACAACAACAAATTGCTAGGAAAGGATATTTCGTGTGAAAATCTCTAGTTAAATTTAGCAAAAATTGTCAGGATTTCACTGTTTCTTTAGGAGGTGAACACTCCCCCATCAGGCTTCCTGGAAAATCCTCTGTTAGTTTCCTGTGTGTGGTGGCTTGCTAAATAATAAATATGATTATCCGCATAGATATTAATTTAATAAAGAAAGTCCATTTATATTTGAGGTTATTGAAAGATTTCAAAATATTTATCCAAAAACCGCAATGTTAACCAAAAAGCTTATAATAGTTTATTCACTATTAAATCTGCCGTTAGAGAACAGAGGCGTAGCTAGGGGCAGAGGAGCACATGTCCCCGGGCACCGGACCAGGGCGCACTCAAATCCAGTTTCAAAACTTTATAGCATTGTAGTGTGTATTTTTTACCCCTTTTTAATGTTATATTTTTCATAGTCTACATACGGAATGAACTTGGAAATATATTGGATATCTCATAAATATGGAGGCAAGGAACATCTTAATGAAGATTCACTGAAACTACAATGTAGGAATCTTGAGAATTTTTCACACACTGATATCCATGGAGACGAATTTTACATTGAAATTTGTGACTGTCAAATGTTACTTCGTCTAAGAGATGATGCGTTACCAGTCTCTTCATTGGACCTTATGTCTTTTATTACTTCTTATGGCAAAGGTGTCTTTCCAAACTTGCGAATTGCATTGCGAATTCTCCTGAATATTTCAGTATCCAGTGCAGACTTTGAGCGTTATTTCAACAAATTGAAGCTGATTTTGTCGTTATTGATAAGTTTGCTACAGTTGAATATAGGAAAATAAATCAGCTATGTATATTTGCACATACGACCACAACATATTTATCAGATTATAGTTGTTTAGTTATGTAATAAAATATCAGATTTTCCGTTTCTTCTTCTCCTGAGAGTTAAGCCGTTACTCGATTTTAAAATTTTTTTTGGAGCGTAAAAATGCATTTTGTTCACGGACACAGAAGACCCTAGTTACGACTCTGTTAAAGCATCAGTATTAACCCAAAGCAGTAGCTAATCATTCAGATTTACACTTAAAGGATTTTACTAAATAGATTATTTATCTACAATTTTTAGATTAGAAATGCATTCGGCAGGTTTCAAATTCCGCTCTCATTTATCTAAACGAGAGTTAATATTTAAAAGCGCATTACTAAACTTGGTAGCATCAAGCATTATTTAATCATCCAATTAAAAGCCGCTTAAATAACCAATCACTTTCTAGCTGCAGTGATTAAAAACATGACATCGGTTTAAAAACCTTTTAATTATTTAAAATAATAATAATAATTATAATAATAATAATAATAATAATAATAATAATAATATAATAATAATAATAATTATAATAATAATAATAATAATAATAATAATAATAATAATAATAATAATAATAATAATAATAATAATAATAATAATATAATAATAATAATAATAATAATAATAATAATAATAATAATAATAATAATAATAATAATAATAATAATAATAATAATAATAATAATAATAATAATAATAATAATAATAATAATGATAATAATAATAATAATAATAATAATAATAATAATTATAATAATAATCGATTTATAATTAACCACAAATTTCCAATAAAATTGATTATAAAGTCTTACGTATTCCGCATTTCACATTAAATGGACTTTCCTTCTTGGATGCCTCAACAATCCTCAATGGATGGTTCAGAGCAGGCTTCTCCTCTTTGACTGGTTTGTATCGATTCTTTAAAACCCGACTAAATAAAAATCGGAATGACACTACCGAAAAAAGTATAATCATTGACAAACCCGCACTGTTCTGGATATAATGTTTCTGGTTGCCACATTATTTGATTCTGGTCCTTGAACAGATTCGAGTGTTGGTTGTATAATGTTTTCAGTTTGAAATCAAGATTGTCAGATGGAGCTAACGGATCATATTGAGTTGCCTAGACTTGCAGTAAATTAATTCATTTTCTATATTTCTTACCTCATGACGAATGCTTGACAGGGTTCCATCATATGCCAGTCGATTCCATGGATCTTCATTTTGCGCTAAATGTGTCGGCTTTGAGAAATTCTTTTTCTACATAAATAGAGAAAGCACTACAAGGTAAAATAATATTACTTGTTCTTGGAGTACTCCAGTGAATGCCTTATCATTTTCAAATTTCTCTAATGGAAATGGATCTCTTAGTGATGTGCTCATTTTGAATTATATCTTAATTATTTTAAATTATTAATATTTTCAAGATAATAACTGCAACTATCACTATAGTTTCAAGAAGTAAAACAATATAAAAATTGCTAAAGTTTATGAACAAAATAATAAAAAGTAATATAAAATAATAAAAGTTTTTTTAGTAACAGTTTTTTGAGTTCTATACTGTCAATTTCATCCGTTCAGCTTCAATTAAACATCTCATAGATGCTAAAACAAATCAATACCTGTCAAAACACCAATCATGTAAAACATAATATTAATAATATTAATAATACTAATATTATTATTATTAATAATATTAATAATAATAATAATAATAATAATAATAATAATAATAATAATAATAATAATGACAGTAATAATTATAATAATAACACTAATATTTATAATAAGAACAACAATAATAATTCAGACGCAGGTAATAGTAATAGATTCGAATCGAATTATTATATTAAAACGATTAAAAGAGATCATAGTAATAAATTGGAAACAAATTTGGTATTTTTTGCTAATTTTTTTCAGTTTTTATAGCTTTGTCATTTTTTAAAAATTTTTTTTAGTGTTTTTATTAATCTTTCAATATTCTCTATTACTTTATATTTCTTGTTGATGTGCGGTTAGCGGTCTATGGCCTTGTAAACCCAAACATACAAATGTCATCTCCCTCCCAATGGTTACCCGTTGCTAGGCAATGTTAGAAATGCAACCACTAGTTATGTACCCGCCAAAGGTGACCTCTGCTCTAAGAACTACTAAGGCCTGGCCTCATATCGGGTCCAACAAGCTGCCGATAGAAGGTCTGTGCTCGATTTCGATTTTTAGGTCCCATTCTTCGTTTATCTCATCGAAATGTTAATCTATACAGTTCTATTATTTGTCATTGTATCCGCTCCCATAATCATCGTAACCACTGCTCACAATACCGATTCTAATATCATCAGTGCACTCTTATAGTTCTTGTTATCCCAATTATAATTGTTACGAGCCTTATTATTGTTGGGCCAGAATACAAACGGCCTTGAAAAATGTTTACATGGATCGGTAACACACATGCAAACATAACAAGCAAATTTAAAATAAACCTATTAAAACATCAATTAAACCCTACCAAATATGAGAAAAAAGAGAATTAAATATAAAATAATAAACATAAAAATAAATTAAAATAATAACAAAAAATCCGCACGATACAAACACAAACATAGCATGAAAACCCAACAAATTCGACCGAAAATTGATAAATTAATAAATGTTCATGAAAATTAAATTTAAATCATAGAATTTGAATTAGAAATAATTCAATAAAAATTCTAAATAAAAAAATTATTAAAATAAATCAAAAAATAATAAAAATAAAGAATAGAATACACTAGTAAATAACAAGGTCGAATTTTGTTTTAATACATCAAAATTAACATGCGAGGTTAGTGACAGAAAATAGGTATAAATACCGATTCATTTTCACATAAAATTTAACCGTTTTTCTAACCAAAAACCATTTTTTTGAGCTAAAATTTTATGAATTTTGTTTGAAAATATATCGTGAAGCCTTTTATTTTTAGGTGAGAAGTAGTTTTATTTGGAGCTCTCTCTCCACGTCACATCCTCGCAACCTCGATAGAGCTCTGCTTGGATGTCGGCGTGGGGGGAGATGCATTTTTATGAATTGTATTTATGGAATGGATTGTATGGTAACTTTATGTTTTACTTGTTATATGCATTAATAAATATTTATAATATTTAAAAATTGTTTTATACATTTAATAAAGTTATTCTGTCGAAATTTTTCTGGCCCACAGCCAACACATACCGCAAGTCAGTAAAATCAACATAACGCAGATTCGTGTAAGTGCGTGGAGAATCGCCAATGATCTGCGTCCGTGAAGACCCAGCGTGCGGAACGCAGGGGTTGGAACGTCAATATTTTCCCGTATAGAAGAAACGAGAAATAAGGAAGAGGTCTTTTGGCTGCTTCCTCGTTTCTCATTTCTGTAAATTCGACCTAAATTATTCTACACACGGCTCAAAATTATCACATCGAGTAGTCCAGTGGGCACTCATTAAATATAATATAAACACAATATGCGCGTAAGGCTTATTAAAGGAAAATGGTACGGGGAATAAATTAATACGAAATCGTTGTTATGAAATAAAATAAAATCGTTGATAATAAGTTAATATGAAATCGTTGATAAATTGAAATTGTTAATCTGAGATGGAAATAATTGATAAATTCGATTGAACCCTAAATTTATAGACTTATAATCAGTATTAAATGAATAGTTTCAAACCCCTAGTAACGTAAAACATTAAATCAAGTCCGACGCAACGCCGCTGTGTAATCCAATGATTATTTTTTCATAAACTGATCATTAATATGGACTTAAAAGAAAAGGGAATCATAAATTAATTAAACCATTGAGGGAAAACCCGATTAATACCTAATTATAATAATTGAACCCAACTCATCCAATAATTTCGGTACAATAGTCTAGCTCCAAGTCATAGTACATTCCCCAGTATGACGAATAAACGCATTTTTTTTGGAATAATCTCGTAGGATAATGTAATTTGAATTGAACATATTTGTAGGAATAAAATGAACATCATTGGGTTCAGTTAAGTCGAGAAAAGCAATAAAACAAAAACTCGTCGAGCAGATCAATTTATTCCATCAAATGTATTAAATAATCATTCCAAAATTCGCGTAAGATAGACTTCCGAACTCCTATAATCGTAATAAATTAGGCGAAAATAAATTAATTAAAATACTAACCATTTACAGAATAGATAGCACTGATACCACTAAGAAAAATAAATTCCATTGACCTGAATGACATAAATGCAAATTGTTTTCTAAAAACCACTCTCGGCAGGTCAAACGGAGACATACAACATCGTCTAAAAGGAATTGTTAACGGTAAGAAAATTGATCGATAGAACAAAGAACTTATCCGATCATGTAAACGTGAATAAAATTTCGAATTATCGACAATCGCCGAAAATCAATAATTACCAAACTGTGAATAGTCGATCATTGACTATTTAATTCCACAATAATCATATTTACTAATTCCGACATTTCCGGCAGGATATACAACACATCTACGAATAATACAAATAAAATCAACCATTATAACGCGACAATCGATTGATCTAAACATTTCCAGCATCCTGAGAATTCTCTGAGATAAATCGATTGGAAATTTATGGAATTTTCGCTAGCTTCGAACGAGGTAACGACAAAATCGAGAATGCCATCGAGAGGAGAAGGGTCAGGGGAATTGGCCCCTGCATCTACTGGTAAATTATTTTGAATTTTATTCATTCCTGTCATTTATTTACTTATCATATTATTATTGAATAGCTTTGATTATAATGTATAAATATCCTTAAATGATTTTACTTATAATGTAGAGTATTAATATTATTAAATGGTTTTGATTATAAAACATAGGTATCACTAAATGATTTTATTTATAACGTGTAATATTAATATTATTAAACAGTTTTGGTATAACACTAATATAATTGAATAAGTTTATCCATGATATATAATATTAACATCATTAAATGGTTATATGAGTTACAATAAGTAGCCTATTTCACGAGATTAGTTAACTCACCGAAACAACGGATGGTACATAACAAAACAATGCCCCTTAGCCGCAAACACATTTTCGAGCCGTTAGCAGGGTAGGAAGCTGGGAACTACCAACCCCACGTCTAAACTAATGTTCGAACCTATTTGACCCTCATAGTATCCCCAGTTTTGAGATGATGACAGTAAAAGACGATTTAGAACGTACCATAGTGCAATGAAGTTTTTTGGAAGTAATAATTGGTGGACCAATATTTGACAACAGAGTACAGTAATGGAGTAATAAACGTGACGATTTACAAAGGTGTTCCCATAGGCGGATACCCCCGTTGATGATATTTACTTTTCAGCTATCAACTCCACCATTTCTCTCGCAGATCGCTGGAGATGGGCTTGGGTCCAACACCGGCAAGAAAGATGTCCCGATTTCCCTCCGTCGAAATTCCTTGACTGGAATAATCTGGGAATAGGGATGTCCACCCAATGGATCCCGTCAGAAGAAATTTATCAGCAGGCCCGGCAGCAATTGGAGAACCTGGTGTCACAACAGCACGATATGAATTCGCAGGTGACCCGAGCTCGCCAGCATCTGGCGAATGTAGAGGAGGATTTGCTGGCGGGTCGGATCGCTGACTCCTATTAGCACCCCCACCAGATCTCCCCGGAACAGATCCCACCAAACAATGCGGCCCGGACCCGCAACACTAAAAGACCAACAATGGCAATCCCAGGCTACACACCCGAAGAGTGGGTGGCGAGACGATTCCCCTAAAGAAGATCCATTTCTTTTTCTTGATTTGTGACGATTCGATTTCATTTTACTATTTGTTCATAAATAATTAAAAATTAAATTGGTAACTTGTGATTTTTGTGTTATTCGTTTATCAATATTTAAGATAAAAATTTGTAAATTGTCGTTAGTCGTTTTCTACCCGACGAGAAATTTTTTTTTCTTATAACACGAATTTTGTTTAAAGTAACGCTAATATGGCGCGATCACACCCTTATCATGAATTACCATACTTAACTTTATTTATATTAGCTATGAAACCTACTCAATTATTGCAACAGGAACTATCCCGAGCCCAGCAGAACAACCAATCGCTCTACGGACAAATCATCCAACTCACCAAGGAGGTGCAGCAAGTAAGATCTACCTGGGTGGACCCAGCTAGACTAAAGTCCATCTACCAACGCCTAACAGCCGCTCAAAGGGGCTGGGCAGAAGAGCGTCAGTTGAACCAGAGTCTCCGGACACAAGTCCGAGGGCTGGAAGTCGCCCTGGCTGCAAGCCGGGAGGGGCAAGCGGTAACTTACCCGCTTATCTTCGCCCCATCCCAGTAGCCCTACCAGAATCAGAGCCACAATTCCACGCCGGCCAAAAGTTCTCCAACCGTCCCACCCAGCAGTCACCGACCGGGACGCAAGGAACGTGCCCGCCGCAGAGCCGCACAGCTACTGGATAAAGCGATTTGAATGACTGATCTGACAATTTAATTATTATTTTTTTTTTTAATAGAAATCGTAATTGTTCTTAAATCTTAAATAGTATGTCCCGACATGATTATAAATGGAATGGTCGTCGGAAAGTCGTGAGTACTCTTACTGAGTCGTCGAAATAGTGTTCCCCTCCTACTGGTCAGCATGGATTTGTATTTTTTACGCAAGGGACCGAATAAAGCGAGCATAGGTCTTCCAACGACAGCTCGTTGAACCCGAGTGTTGTCCGAGCAATTACAGTATTAGTAATGATGCTCACTTTTTGCGGACAATCCACCCACTCGAACACATTTCCAACGTTGCCTAGCAACGGGTGCCGAGTGGTAGTCGAAAGAATATTTGTATGGCGTTACCGGGGCAACATTAAGGTGGTTTAAACAAAATGGCCAAAACCCAGTAGCCCACCATTATGATTAGTTATTGAAATTTTTATTATGACTACTATTATATTATTATCGTCCATTATTATTTAATTCCATATTATTACTATCAAAATTATTTTTGTTATCATTTTGATTATTATCATTATTATTAACATCCAAATTATTATTATCATTCTCATTATATATGGTTACTCTTGTAAAGATCATCATTATTGCTTCTAATATTCTTATTACTGCTATTTTTATTTATTTTTTATTATTATTATTAAGGTTATTATTATCGATTGTTATTAGATTATATGATGTATATTATTATTGTTATTAATATTATTACCATTATAGTTAATTTTATTAGTATTGTGGAGTTTCTGGCCTTGACCCCTTACATTCAACATTTCTCGCCCGCCGGTGGTTACCTGTCGATAGGTAACGTTGAAACTGCAACCATTGGTTATGAGACCGCCAAAGGTGAGCTCTAACTGTTGAACTGCTAAGGCCCGGCCTCATGATGGGTTCAACGCGCTACCGATAGAAAATATATGTGTGATTTACAACCTCGGTCCCTTCTGTATGGACTTAACATTATAATGACTCGGTTTTGGTTATTGTTTTTTTACTAGTTTGTTAATTCGACAATGTAGTGTTAAAAAATTTGCAAGATAAGCTTGAAATATTTTATTCAGAAAATACAACATGTAAATTGTAAGTCCGTTTCGATTGGTTTATTGCTTCGAGTTCGGTTCCATCACCTGCTACAAGCGTCGTTTTGCCCGCTCTGCATTCCATGACGTCGTTGAGGTTGCTTAGGTGTCGCCGGTTTAGTTGTGTGACTTGCATTCAGGTAGGCTATCTGGGCTGGAGCGAATACCAGCGGTTAGGTCACTGCGTTACCCTCCTGGAAAGCCGACAGTGCTACCTCTAGGCTTCTGATTTAGGACTGTTGGTTCTGGACCTGCTGTTTTTCTTTCGCTCATCCTTGTTGAGCAGCGGTCAATTTCTGGTAAGTCACTTTGGCTCGTGACGGCTAGATTCACGTCGCCCTGGTATTTTGTATTTCTCGACTAATCGTATCAGCTGAGTATGTAGCTCTGCGTTTTCCCGACGAGATTTCACCAATTCTTTAATTTATGTTTGGAGACAATTCATGTCTATAAATCAAATTATTTATTAACGAGTTTACATAAATCATAATTATTTAATAGAAAACAGCGGTTTATATGATTCCGCTTCGTCGGGTAAGTAGAAGTTAACTGGCGTTTGTAAAATCGGGTCTCGATTAATTTAACATATTTTGATTACTATTGTTGGACGTACAGGAGTTTTAAACTAAGATATTATTCATCTCATTGATCTGACCTTCACTTGCAGGTTCTAGGGATGATTTACCTGATACGCCGCACGATTTTAATAACCATTGCGCACCCATGATCGAAATCATGTTGGAACTGTGCGCAACAGCCGAATGCCATTCGAGCAGGTGAGCGTCATTACTAACACTACTCCTCGAAGGACTTTCGTCTTTCACGGATTATTAGCTGCCGCTGGAAGGACTTACGCTTATGCTTATCTACCCCTATCTAATTCCTACTTTTATCCTGATCACGTCGAGGAAATTATGGAGAATGGTGGTTCCCAACCCACGCTTGCAAACCCTTTTCAACCCCCATTTCCATCGGTACCTCATCTCTCGTAATATGAATCAGGTGGAATAACATATAACAAAAAGAAGAATAAAACAAGCTTTTCAGAAAAACACCATAAATAAACTATATTGACTAAAACACAAAAAAAATATCATCAAGCCACTACACGGAACAATAAACAACAAAACATTAGAATCACAAATGTCGCTGACCACTTGCGAGTCTGAACTGCCAACCTAACCTTCTTCTGCATCCATGTCTGTTGGAAAACGCTTCCTTTTTGCCGGGCGATACGGCGGGGGATCCATTTGGAAGTCGTCGTTTATCTGCGTAGATGGTCCCGCGATTTCGCCATGGGGACCGACATTGGGTACCTCGCCCGTGAGAATGGCGATTTCGTCGGTACCCAACCCTAATCGATTGAGGGCCCGTATCGTTCGAGGTGGTTCAATGTCCTCATCCACTAGGTTGATGTGGATAGATTCCGGAGGTGATGAAAACATGACTTGCGGGGCGAAGAGGATATCCGGATCGAGCCCCGGAATCTCGAATTCCCGGTATGGGGGTGGCAAGTCATCGATCCGGTAGGTGTCCTCTGCGGCCCTCGCTTCCCGGAAACGTTCTTCTTCTCGACGACGTCGATCCCGACGTCTCCTATTCCGGTTGCGCCGGTGGCGAGCCGTAGAGATGGTCGAGCTCATCGTGGTCTCGACTGGCGGAAGGTTTAGAGGGGACGGAGTGCTGACGATTGAAGAGGAGATGGGGGCTGTTGAAACTGGGTGATCCTCGATATTGGGGAGATGGTGGGCCGGGATGATACCGAGTTGACTAGCCCGGACACTCCCTGGGACGTGAGTTCGTAGCTCTACGTCCGTAAAGGCCTGTCGTAGTGCCACCGACTGTTCACGGATCAAGAGTCGTGGCTGCGTGATTCGACGACTAAGGCGTCACGCGCCTGAGTGAGCCGGAAGATCTTCTGTCTGAGCTCCCTGACAGTTTCGGGTGGAGCTCAGGTGCCCTTCATTCTCTCGTATTTGGTCTTAAGATCTTGATGTTTTTGCTTCAGATCCTCGTATTTATGCCGGATAGCCACTATGAATGGGGGCAGTCGGGGAATTCTTGACAGATTGGCTGGTTCAGTATTATTATCCATACTATAAAAAAGAGAAAAAGGAAGCATCAAAATAGAGATTTTCGAGAGATGAAGTAGGTGGACGGAGGTTCGGGATGGTAGGTTTAGTATTTATTTAATAAAGACACCTTGCTTTACTTAGTTTCTTCCCCCGTTACCCTATGTGACCTGGATCTATCTCACTCATACTACCGCATCGTCTCTCGTCTACCCTTTAACCGAGCGTATCTACATTTTAAGTGCGTTGCTAAGCCTAACTATTTATCTGGCAATTCTGAACTTGTAATTCAACCCGGGTCATTAAAATTAAAGTTTACCAAACTAGCGCGTTCTGCTAATTTTCTTATGATAACTAGTTTCCGAGTTCACTAAGATGACTTAAAATTTTCTTTATCAAAATACATAAGTTGGATTAATTAAACGGCTCTGACAAGTTGTACTTCGCCTACGATTGTTTGGGATCAACTTTGTGAGATTTAATAAGTCTACTCAATTACACGAAAATGACCACAATATAATTCTACCATGATTATTTAACATTTAACATTACAGAGTTGAATAATTTATTAATGCTTTGATAATAATTAACTTATAACCTAGCTAAGATTATCTAAAAGTGGGTTTACAAAAAATTTACAAGATTAGTTATCGTTATATTTAATATTCGAAGAATACCTAGGTTATGATTTAATCACATAGAATATTGTTATTTAAAAATAAAATAAATGGTCATTTAACGAGTGAAACCTTTGTTGGAAATGTTGGGGGGAACCTGGAAAGTAAATCTCATTGTTGCTCGTCTGTTAAATTAATAGGGTTTTTAGATATAATTTATTTACTGAAAAAGGAGATTTAATAATATTTTTTGATATAAATAAATTACTGAAAATGGAGATTTTATAGTATTTCTTAGATATGATTAATTTACTGAAAAAGGAGATTTGATCGTAATTTCCGATATAATTAATTTACTAAAATTGGAGATTTTATCAACAACAAACGAAAAATTTATCGGGACTTACAGATTTTCCAGCGAGTAGCAAATAAAGAAAATTTCCAAAATTCCTCAAATTATAACTATTGTTAACGATTAGCAAAACTTATTGATTGGAATTGGTGTCCACTCAAATGAAAAGAAATTCTCAGCTTGCCTGTCTATGCCTATCGATGTGATTAGTCTAGGTGTGCATCTTGCTACAGTGTTCAGTCAACCGTGGAAATTTTTAGATTTCTGAACATCAGAATTTATTGGACTTTCTATCGCAGTTAGATTTTAGAATTTTTATTGCGGTTCAATTTTAGAATTTTTATTACAATCAGAGTTTGGAATTTTATCGTTTCGTTCTCCTTTCTATGCGGACTCCTATTTCCGATGCCAGATGATTTATACAAACATTTGTGGTAGATTTTGGTTCATTCTGCGTCAATTATTCTCGGAAGATATTGATCATTTAGGAATTTTCTATGTCAATTTCGTCGGTCAGGATAGATTATAAGTGCTACACTTGTGTGCTATGAAACATCCGTCGAAGAATGGTAAAAATTTTATATCGATTGGTTTTTAATTTTTAAATTGGAATAAACTATGATGTTGTTATTTCTTTCATATTAGTCTCGAATTTTTATGTAGATTCACATTGACCTAAACCTTATCCCTGCTACCCGTTATTTACTCGTGAATTTTTTTGTTCGAAAGAAAACTTTCTCTGATCAACCCGTGATCTTGCCTAATTTCACTCTAACTAGAGTTATTCGCACTTCCCGAGATTTGAAACGACTCGCTCCGGCCACTTTTCAGCAGCCGCCTCGAGTATACAACGGCGCCTTGCGTAGCGGTCCTGTGCACAAGGCCAGACCCGACTGCGGACTGCTGAGGGGTTCACGAGGCATGACCCACGAGCTCAACTAAGGGTTTTCACCCACTAGCCGGCACACGGTCCGTCCCATGAACCATCTATTGCAATACTATAACTATATATAATTTTAAGGGTCGAACTATAAATATAGATATATATGGTTATCGATATGAATTAACAAAACATTACGCATCAAGAAGTTTTTTTTTGAAAAAAGAACATATTATTATTATCATAATACATAAAAATCTACGATAGACAATGAAAAATTCCTTACTCTCTTTGAAATTGACGGTTCTATATTAGATTCAAATTTTTCAGTGAAAAGCATAAGATTAAAAGTAATGAAATTCATCACTGTATATATACTAATTTCATGCGCGTGTGCGACCAATAGGCGATTTTTCGCCATTTTTAGGGCTTTTTAATTATTTTATTACTTTAAAATTATTTTTACTATTTTTTATATATTTTTCTTTATTTTTTGGTATATAATTTATTTTATGTTTGGATTTTATTTTTATCATTATTTTCTTGTAATATTATTTTTAGCCCTTTTTATTTGTTTTCAGGTCGCCACTTCTGCCTATGTTTTTTCTAAACCTTGTTTTGCAAGGTTTTGGCAGTTTATTTTATTTTCTTTGTATGTTTCTTTTTGCATCTGTAGGCATTTTCCGAATTTTAATTAATTATTTGTTTTATTTAATATTTGTTATGTTTTTATTTTGTTTTAATTACTATGTTATTTATTGATTTTTAGTATCTTTGTGCGGTGCATGTTTATGTACAGTGATTCGTTCCATTACTTCCACTCTTTGACTTTAATTTTTACTTTTATTTTTTTGTTTAAATTGTGGCTCTGAGCCCAACACTATGATTGGTTTCACGATTTTATAATTAATGTATTCATTATAAATCCTATTTCACCAAAATTCACAAAGTAACGATTTTTTATTTCTATTTACAATAAACTGTGGCTTCCTACGCAAATTTCACCTCCGTTGTCCGTGGTAGCCATGATAATTTGATGGATAACAAGAGTATGAATGTTCATGGTCCTGAGACGATATCCCGTTACGATCCAAAGTGGCTGATCGAATTAAACATCTCGGCACTACCACGTCAAAAGAGCCTCCATCTCTTCCCGTTCCGGGTCATCGAGTTCGTTCGAAATCCCGTACTCTGGTGCGTATTCATTGGTACTCAAGATTCGGCCGGCGGAGATGTCTGCATTGACTCGATCCAAACAACGTCTGGCCATGGCTATCCGCCAGTTCGTTTGCCGTTGGTTCTCTTCCAATTTGGCAAGCAAGAATTTGGCTCTTTGACAAGCCTCTCGGGCAGGGTTTCGCCCTGGCTCATTTGACCCTCTCACTGGAGATATTGAATAAACGGCGTCCCACTTCGCCTGTCGGTACCGTGCCGCTATCCTTGCCGGAAATCGGATTGTAATTTTGAATCGTCGTCCCATGATCCGTCCGTGAGAGTTGAGTTTCGTGCTAAACAATATAAGGGAATCTAGAAGAAACGTCAGGGGATTTTATTCGATTTGCCCTACAAAGGCATCGTAATTTGTTTGCTTTTATATCTAATGTCTAATTTTAATGGGGAATAAATATATCGCTCTTAGTCATTTGATAATAAACCCTGCCACTCTATTCACCCGGTGTCACCGGCTGTTATGCCCGAATTCATCAAAATTGAATTAATTATCATTATTAGTGGTTTTCTGTCAATTAGCCTCATCTCGTTCGGAGTTGTTCCAATTCTATGACATTCCCAACTCACGCTACTTAGATACTATTTTCTCACTCGTCTTCGAGTTGACAGTATGTTCGACCTTATACCGCGATGTCAGGTGGCAGATGTTCAACTTCTGGATTACGTCAGCATCATTATGAATACAGAGAAAATATTGATGAGGAAACTATATTTTGCAATTAATTCCACGAGTTTCCTGAACGGTGTTGCATGTAGATGGGTCATTTCATTGATGAAACACAAATAATTCTCGCAATATATTTAAGTCATGACAATTTTCATGAAATTGATTCTATTTCAAACAGAAAAAAACTATATATCGTATTCCAGATTTAAATTACTACCTTCTACCATTGAATCTTTCTTTGCGATTCGTCATCGCTAAGTAGGAGTATTACACCATGTTGAGAGTTCGGGACGTTTTTCTAGTATTGCCTGACCATTTAACATATTTTCCTCGTTGAAATTAATTAAAACTAATAATACATAAATTTAAGTAATTACCCATGTCATTCCATTCTCCCGATGATTTTCATTTTTCGGTCAAATCCTTATCTTATCTTGTTATTTTAATGTTAATTTCGTGCAAATCTTGGTGCATATCTGTTGTTATTTTAATTTATTTTTATGTTTTTGATTTTATATTTAATTACATTTTCCTTAGATTTTTAAGGTTGTTTATTTGATGTTTATTGGTCTGATTTTAAATCTTTATTGTTATATTTCCGTGCTATTTCCAATTCATTTGAACAAAATCCAGTTCTCGCCCAACAGTATTATAATTATTATCAAAATTATCATGATTATTATTATTAGAATTACTATTATTATTATATCATTATCATTGTTATGTTGAGTTTCATTGTTATTCTTATTCCAGCTATTAATTTTTTCTATTCTTATTGCAGCTGCCATGTGTATTTATGATTGGTTGCGTTTGTTATTATGATTGTTATTGGCGTTTGTTGGGTCACAATTATATGTATCGTATTTGGTATTGTTATAATAATTTTGTGTTTCATTAGCTCCGTCATTATTATTATCATCAATACGGACATTGTATGTTATTATCACGAGGATTATTATGGTTATATGTCATTACTAAAGGTCGTGGTATTAGTTGTTGCTGTTGTCATTACTGCTCCTGTTCTCACTATCGTTGACAATTACTCATTAGCGCTGGCGTTGAACTTGGTATTCTACTGTTAAATTAATGTCCTCAAAAATTGTTCATTGACCAATTAACCTGAAACTCAAAATCCTATTTCGTCTGTTTTAGACGAGGTAAGTTAAATTATTTTATAATCGTTATTTATTTTTATGTTAGATGAGAGATTCTTGGATCTGCATAAAACCGACTTATATTCAAAGGAAAGTTGGATCGATTGTCGCTTATGTAGAAGTATTTTTTCGTTCTCAAAGACCATACTCACACCCGCAATGCTTGACTATGAATTTCTATTGATTGAAATCGGCAGTATCTATCTAGCCACAAGTGATCACAACTAGCTAAAGAAAACTTCATTAAGGTCCTGTATCTCGATGGGATGTCAGAGTCTACACATCTGGACGATTAATTATGGATTAGATGCTCTCAGGTATTGGGAAATCCTTGCTTATTTTTACAATGGGATAAGCACGTCCTAGTGATGGTTAGTTATAAATAAATAATTAAATTTTTTGTTTTGTTTTGGTTTATTGTTGTTTAATGATTGTAAATGGTTTATTAATTCATCGGAGATCTTTTAATTGTTTTTATCAGATTCTCGCAGTATGATGCCGGTTTACCTGTGGTGATTTCTTGATATGGCTATTCTCTTTACAAGTTCTATTTAAATCTATTGATTTAAATTGTGCTAATTTATCTATCGGCTGAAAGTATGTTCGAATCAAAATGTTTTCTTCTCGCTTAATCTTAGTTTCTTAAATCCAAATTACCTTTAAGCTATTGTTAAAGTATCTTCTGGTATCTTCAGGTCCTTTAGGCCGTGAGCTACTTGATTCTGGCTGGCCAAGGTGAAAGATCTAATTCAACGGTTGAAAGCTGCACAGGAATCCTTTCAATCGGAGCTTCAAAAAGTCCAGGCTCGAAATGTGCAAATCAAGGCACTATAGATAGCTCTGTCATCCAGTCAATACGGTAATTTTTAGTTGAAAGATAAATCTCAAATTTCTGGGAATATATCAACAGTATACTCAAAGAAAAAGACTAAGAGAACCAGTGAGCCGAACGATTAAAGATGAAATGCGAGCAATGGAAGCCCATTAATTCAAGCTGGACCAGAGGAAGAAGCTGCATCAGGCAAACGCAGTCCTGAAGGAACAGACAACTCAATATTAAGTTGACATTCGTGCCAAGGTGCATCTGAAGAGATTTGAAAAGGAACAGAAACAAAGGATATTAAACGATAGGTTCATTCAATAACTCGACCGAAGACAATTGCAATAGAGATTTTCTGCAAGATAGAAATCACGGCTGAACCAACATCTCGAATCCAGCCAACCTTGGAAAGATAGATCACAACCCATGGAGACACCGAAAGAAGGTTATGGTTTAGTTAAATTCCATTTTGATAATGACTGCTGTTGTTCTTAATGGTCAGTATCGGTAACTCTACTACTACCTAGTCCAATACGTTTGTTATAGGAAAACTGCATTTGGGTACTTGTGCAAGTCATTGTCAGTTATTTTTTGAGGAGTAATTAGCTAGGTGACGCAATACCTCAATTCTTAGCTTACATATAAAAGAGCCAATTTTGATTACGATTCAGAATGCAATTTCTTATTTTATATCAGGAATCAATTAAATTTATTTAAAAGTGTATTTCGAAATATTTTTAAATAATTAATTTTTAAGTTACCTAAATATTATTTTTTCATAATGATTATTATTTTCTTTTTTATTTGTTTTAACTCATCATTCTGCCTAAAAAATTATTTGAATGTCTCGTCTATTTTTTTATTTATTGTTAAAATTCTTTTTAATATTTTCTGTTTCTGGCAAGAATAATCAGCATGATATGAAAGCTTTGGCGTAAAATATTTTTTGAAAAGTTTTTTAATTTATCTTAATTCATAGTCTTGAAGTCAAAGAAATGTTTCAATTTGCTTATGATAATTATATTCAACATGCATTTCCATTAGATGAATTGCAACCATTGACATGCAGCGGGCAGGATACTTGGGGAAGTTTTTCATTATCGCTAGTCGATTCTTTAGATACTTTGGTTGTAATGGGCAATTATACCGAGTTCAGACGAGCTTTAAAATTGTTAATGAAACAATTAAATCCAAATAAAAATATTAACGTTTCGGTTTTTGAAACTAATATAAGAGGTAATTAAAAGAAATTCGATAAAATTTGCTTGATATTTAGAAACATAATTCCAGCGGTGTTTTTATTTCATAATATTGCTCATTATTTTTTTATTTTTCATAATTTTGATAAATTTATCTATAATTTCGAAATAATAAATAAAATGTCTTTTTAATTTAATTAATCGATTGAAATAATTGAATTTTCATTATGGGAGCTGTGGTAATTATTATTGCGGTTTTGTGAATTGTGATACTGCGTGAACTTACTGATTTTAGTTATATTAATATGGTACAATTCTCCATGAATAATTGTGTAATATTAATGGAGTGGGTAACGGTTCCTTGGTTATTATATTCAGGATTTATTGAAATCACCAGCATGGGGAATTGCTTATTAAATCGTATAACGATGAATAATTTCATCGGGAAATGAATGGGGACAGCTGTAGCGTTACCCCCCCCCCCCACCGTCACCCAAACGGGTATTGCTAGATTGAATAATCTCAATTGCGGTTGGTAATTATTCAGTACAGCTGCAATATTCACCATTTGATTATCGATTGATCGATTTCAGTGGTTGGCGGACTGCTGAGTGCCCATTTGCTATCAAAACGTGCTGGGGTAGAACTGGAACCCGGCTGGCCTTGCAGTGGCCCATTGCTGCGGATGAGCGAAGCATTTGCAAGGAAATTGCTGCCGGCATTCAATACGAGTACTGGCATGCCGTTTGGCACTGTCAATTTGCAGTCCGGCGTTCCGATTGGTGAGACATCGATCACTTGCACTGCTGGCGTGACGACATTCGTCCTGGAATTCGGCGCGCTGACCCAGTTGACAGGTGGGCAGTTGACTCCAACATATTATTGATGGCTGACGCGGTTCCAGGTGATCCGGTATTCGAGGGGGTTGCGCTCAGGGCGCTCCATGCGATGTGGAATCACCGGTCGAAACTCGGGCTCGTTGGCAACCACATCGACGTGATGAAGGGCAAATGGACCGCGACCGACAGCGGCATCGGCGCAGGCGTCGACTCCTATTTCGAGTACTTGCTCAAGGGCTCCGTGCTGTTCCGCCGGCCGGAATTGCGGGAAATGTTTGACGGTGAGATTGAATTTGCGTCTGAGTAGCGGATTGACCGGTCAAGCGTGCACAGAGTACCTGCAGCGCATCAACAAGTACATGAGGCATGACGACTGGCATTTCTGGGTCAACATGGACAAGGCGTCCGTTTCTATGCCAGTTTTCCAGAGTTTGGAGGCGTTCTGGCCGGGTTTGTTGGTGGGTTGTCAATAGTTGTCGGTTTGGGGAGAATTTCACGGTTGCTATGGAGATCACCAAAATCAGTCGGGAAGTCCATGCGTCCTCCCGCAGATCGATCTGGCATCCGCTGCATTGTGATATCTCCTCAACCGATATTTCTATTAGATATAATGATTATCATTCATTCAGACAATGGCCGGCGATCTCGAGGGCGCCGTTCGGACATTGCACAATTATCACCAGGTTTGGAAGCAGTTCGGATTTACTCCGGAATTTTTCAGTGTTGCTAAAGGTGAACCAATGCAGCAAAGAAATTCTTATCCGCTACGCCCAGGTGAGGAGCTATTTCTGGCACCCTGGTGTAATTATTGATTTTTCACTGGTTATTGTATTGATTATAGGTTATTACTATTATATTGATTTCCTATAAATTATTATTGGATATTAATTTTTCATTGGTTATTGTATTAATTATTATTATTCTTGTATATTGATAATGATTATTTGGTATTGATTTTTATTAGATATTGTATTGATTAAGGTTTTTGTTGTTGACTTTTAATTGATTATTGTTCTTGCATATTGATTATTGGATATTGATTTTTTATTGGTTATTGTATTGATCATTATTTTTTCGATATGAATTTTATTTCATCAATGATATTTACTCTAGAACTGATCGAGTCCATCATGTATGTGTACAGAGCCACAAGAGATCCAGCTGTACTACAGATGGGTATCGATATTATGCGATCAATTCAAACTGTTGCCAAGACAAATTGCGGATACGCAACGGTGAGCTTTTTCAAATTAATATTGTGATTCGCTACTGGTTTTCAGATTTATGACGTGAGGACTCACCAACTGGAGAACAGAATGGAATCATTTTTCCTAGCGGAAACGACTAAATATTTATATTTATTGTTTGATGAGGATAATTTTCTTCATGCCGGAACAACGGGACATTCTCGGCCGGATTATCAAGTGGTTGCTATGGTATCCGGTGGTGAGTGCGTCATAGGTGGCGGAGGCTACATATTCAATACCGAGGCACATCCAATCGATCCGGGTGCATTGTACTGCTGTTCTGATAAGTATCACAAGGATCTGATACAGCTGGACCAGATGCACCGGCATTATCCCCTGTTGCGGTTGCTCAATATCACCGACTATGAGATCGCTCTTGCTCAGATGTCACTGGATAGAAATGTAGCTGATGGAGTCGGGCTGCCTGAAATGGCTGCTCCCCCAAATTTGCCGTTATCGGCTGCACCTTCTGATGGATTATCGACGTTCACTGTGGCAGATCGATATTCCACACTTCTGTCTTGTCCCAACTCGAAATTCCATTTCAAATTCATGATTTACGGAGAGATGATCGATCTGGACGAAAATGAGATCAATTAAAATCAGGATCATCGAGATTTATCACTCATTCCAATCAATTTATTGATGATTTTTGTTTTTCATTAATATATGCCCTGTTGTTCATTTATTGGTCATCTACTGGGAGGAGACATTGAATGCAAAAGAAAAAGTCATAAAAAAGTTGTATTTAAAATATTCAATTTCAACTAGACTTTTGGTCGCAAGTAGTCATGAGCGTGTAATTGGAAAATAGTTGGTCTGTCCTGGCGGTTGTAGGTGAGGCATTGCGTAATAAATTCCTTGGCTGCGTCACTGACCTTCGGATTCGGTAGGAAAGCAACTGACTTTGCTAGTCTTATGGTGTTGTTGTTGAGGATGTCAGTCTGAGTTTGATCGTGACCAAAAGGCTAGAGAAAGAATTAACATAATTACATACAAAGAGAACGTAAACCTTCCTGCCGTAGAGACACTGATAGAAATTGACACCAATTGACCAAACATCAACCTTGCTATCGATAATTTGAGGGCCGCCATCCGTGACGAAGCATTCGGGTGGCAGATACCAATATGTGCCCGCACCTTGGCTAGTGAGCTCAATGCCGTCGGCTGTTGTATCGCTATCAGGGAATATCTTGCTGAGTCCGAAATCTGTCACCTTGATGTCACCATCTACAATTAGAATGTTGCTTGGTTTCAGATCAAAATGGATGATTGGGGTGCGGCGGTCTGTCAGGTATTTGACTGCGCTTACTAGTTGTGCAATCAGTAACTTGCAGTCTCGCTCCGGTAAGCATTTATTCTGCTTTAGGTAGAAATCCAGATCATTGCCGTCGCAATATTCCAGCACCATGACGAAGGTATCGCTATCCACGTTGAACACATCATGCACACCGACAATTCGAGGATGGTTGAGGCTTTTCTGGATTTGAATTTCTCGCAGCCCGTGTCTGATATATGAATCTTTTTTCTCGTTGGTCCAGTTCTGATTCAGCTCATGGAACTTGCACGCCACGAACCGCTGCTGTTGTAAATCGAACGCTTTGTAAACTTCTGAGAATCCGCCCTTGCCCAGCAGCGATAGCACGACATATCGTTCATTTAGTGTTGGGAAATCATTAAATCTCGACGCTTCTTCATTTTCTACTCTCTTCATTTCCCGCAGGTGCGAGTTTTTCGCTCTCGTTAATAATTCCAATTCGTTATCAAGCTCTTTATCTTCCTTGTTCAGCCTGACTTTATTGATCTCGATCTTCTCTGACTGTATGAAGAATTCGTACGGATCAAGCTCTGGATTTGCTCTCGGCTTGCCCAGTTTCCCTCTGTCACCGACTGGCTTGCATTTGTTGAGGGCTTTTCGCTTCTTTTCGTTATCCTCTTTTTGCTTTTCTATCAATTTCCGCTTCCATTCGATTTCCACAAATTTTGATCCTGGCACGAACTTCTGTTCGTAATGCACCCCATGTCGAACTGTGACATACTCGCCCAGTTGCAATCGATTATTGTGCACCTTTAACTTATTGACCTCGCGTTCTCGCTGACTCTAGAAATATTTCACCAACTGGACTCATTTACCAATATTTACATTTTCAATCAAGCTTTTGATTAAGTTCTCCTTCTCAATTTTTTGGTGATCACTCAATTCCCTGTTTTCCTTTTCCAGTCGCTGGATCATTAGCCTATCCGCAACTGTCGACCCAGATTTGATTGTACTGGTGACAAGCCCATCCAACTTTGAGGTTGGTTGTTGATGACTCTAGAGAAGATTTGTCAAATCGATAATTGCAAATCACTGCCAATATTCGTATGAAATATTTCTACTTACCTTATATATTTCATCGATTGGTTTCTCCGCTCGTTTACCTGGAAACGCATTCATCAATCGCGAGATATCAGAAAATAATTACAAATAAGTTTGCTCTGGTGGCTAATAGACACTGCTCGTCGTTTGCGAATAATTTTACGATTTGGTGAAGACATCTCCTTGTTTGTTAGTAATCTATGATTTGACTGTTTCGACAAATTATATGAAACCAATGCTTGACAAGCGACTGGTTCGTTTCCAAAATTGCTAGCTGACTTTTCGGTAGAAATTGAATTTTCTCTTATATTTGCAAATATAGGAAAGAGGCCACTCAATTCATTCGTGCTGTCACTTTGGTTTGCATTGATATCAGGACCACATATTTCATCATTTTTATGTTCATTGTTTGTTGATTCCATTCTATTTTAAATTATTCAATAACGATAAAGAATAAATGAAAAATCTTTAAAATTACATAAATTTCAAAGAAATCAATTGAAATGTAAATTATAAAAACAAAGTTTAAAAGAAATTAAATTAATTAAAATCAATTTAATTGAAATTATTAATTATTTAAAATAAATATTGAATTGTAAGGTTAATATTTCATTATTAAAACATTTTAATCAATATTTCTCAATCAAATGATATTAAATGTATAAATGAAATAGGTAAATTAATTTTGAATGCTCTTGAATTAAAATATATTTAATGCACTTTATTCGTAAAGAAATTATTTAAATCATTTAAATAATTTCTTAATTTCTTAAATAATTTAAATAATTTCTTTATAAATATACATAAAAAAATTATTAATTGGTAAATTTTTTAATTTTTTTATAAAGATTATTGTTCATTATAATCAAAAAATTGTGTGAAAATAAAAGTAACTCAAGGATATTTCATGAATTCGATTTGTTTGTTTATACTAAACTAATTTCTTCTTGACCTTGTAATTAAAACATAATTAAAAAGATTATTTTCGAACCACATTGATAATAATCATTTCTAAAAACAATATTGACATAAAATTAAAGATTAAAATTTGGACATGTCCAAAACCTATGAATTAAAGATGAAAAAAAATTTAATTTTTATAACTGGAGCAGGAAGAGGATTCGGTCGGTCTTGTGCATTGGTTGCTGGAAAATTTTTTGAAAACGAATCTTTGTTAATTATTTGCGGTAGAAATGAGAGAAAATTGCTCGAGACGAAACTACTTGTTGAAACTATGAATGCATTAATCAGGGTTGAAGTGTTCAAGCTAGACCTGGAAACAGTTTCATCTGATGAAATTAAATCAATTTTGGATAAAATATTAAAATTATCCGAAACTCAATTCGAATGTTTTGTGATTATTCACAATGCAGGAAACGTGGGTGACCTTAGCAAGTGCAGTTACGAGTTCATGGAGCGAAAAGTAATTGAGTCGTTTACAAACATCAATATGACCGGGACTGTGATCGTCAACAATGTTTTATTGAAGGAAATTAGCCATTCCACAGAGGTGCGCAAAGCTAATGATAAACCTCTCATTCTCCTAGTCAACGTTTCGAGTCTCTGTGCTATACAGCCGTTTGAATCAATGTCAATGTATTGTGCAATGAAGGCATTTAGGGAGATGTTTTTCCAATGTCTGGCGGTTGAATGGGAGGCCAAGCAAAGGTTGCCGGATCTGTTCGCCATCAACTACTCACCAGGACCCATGGACACGGAAATGATGGCTTATTTGATCGACAATGCGGCTAGTGACGAACTTACAAGCCAAATGCGCATATTGAAAGAAAACGGGAAACTTATCAATCCCGACAATTCCGCTGAGAAATTGTTCTACAACGTTCTCGCTAATTATTTTAATTATAAATCCGGATCGAGAATCGACTTTTATGATTTGTAGAGTCTGATTCCTTATTTTGCTTAATAAACTGTTAACTAAATTATATATTTTTTGAGGGGGATTTTTCAAACTGTTAATGAGTAACTAAATGTTGATATGGGGCTTGAATGAGCGGTCACTATGCCCCCTCACCACCAGTATACTATAGATTGATTTTTCCCGAAAAAAAAATAAATTTTGATAATCTGCTGGTTGAGGTTCTTAGTATAATTGGTAAGATTGACAAAAACAGTAGTGAGCTGAAGGAGAACTTGCCGATATTTTGGTCAGTTGTATGAAGGTATTAGGAAAGGAAAGCTGTCATGTATTAAAAACAAGTGTTAGTGATAGCAAATGAAATTAATTGCACATGAACATTCCTTGTCTAGGAAATTGATCTGGGGGGGGGAATTTCAACTCAAGCAACAGCTTCAATTTCGGTCAATATTACAAATCTTTACTTTCAGAATTCTTTCAGATATTTAAAGAAGTCGACGTGTTCCTTTGAGAGATTAACAATCTAACTATTATACGAGCCACTTTTTTCACATGTTGAGCAAGTTCATTTTTGTTACAACGAGATATTTAAAGATTTGCGTTTCAATAAATTTTAAGATTATTGATAAACTTTATCAGTCAAATTTTGTGTGCGTTGTAGTTAAAGATAACGAAAATTTATTATTTAATAGTATTTATTAAAGATATCTGAAGAAAATAAAAAGTTTGATTTACACAAATGAACATGCTCCACTTTAAAAACAAACGGCTCATTTATTGCCTAAACCTCATCATTTAAAAACCTACAATTAAGCATTTCCAAATGATATTTCCGAGAAAAAAAATCCTTTTCCAAATAACGTGCACAAAATATGTCATTTATTCCTGTTAAATTAGAAACTCGACTCAAAAACAGAAACACTGATGGCAGAATTGTTCATAATTTGCAATGAAGAGCTTTTTTTTGGATAAATTTTGTCATCGTTTTTGAGCCAGTGAAGATAAAAGGTCGTTTGAAGATTGATAATCTCCTGACTTGATTGACTGTATATATGACCCCTGGATTGGTTTATCACTTTCATCAAGTACCTCATCGGGAGTCTGAAATATAAAATAATAATAATTATAATTATAATAAGTAATTAAATTAATTAGGCAGCGATTTGATTAAAAGAAAACGTACAATAAAACACTCTTCGTACGATATATTTCGACAGTTTAACTGTCATCTCCAGACACTGAAAACTAAGTCAATATTATGGATTATTTATAATTATTTAAACAATTAATAAATATATTAATAATTTGTTTAAATTAAATGTTAATTCATAATATTTTTAGTTGGTTTTGAGTACCTGAAGATGATAGCTGCGCTATCGAAATATATCGTACGAAAGGTTTTTTATTGGCGTTATCGTTTAATTTTTTATTTATTAATTAAATTAAGTATTTTAATTAAAATTAATATTTTAAAAATTTTTAATTTTTTTTATAAATATGAAACTTTTTAACTATATTTAAATAAAACAATTATGACTACGAATGTTTTGAATGTTTTTAAATAGTTTGAGTATGTGACAAATTGATTTATTATTTAAACATTTTTTAAAAATTTTAATATTATTTGCAATTTGTTGAATTAAAATTTACATAATTAATTTTTTTTAAATTGTTACATTATTTTAATTTTTTTTTAATAATAATAATAATAATAATAATTATAATTAAATTGATACTAATTATTAAATGATGGTTTCTAAGTATCAGCATAAATTAAATGCTAAAAAAAGTCTATAAATGACAAGGATTCTCTTTTCTCATTTAATTTTATACATTTTTCGCAGCAAAGGATCATTTATTTATCATTTATTTGTTTAATAATAATTATTAGTTTAATGAATCAAACGCATTACTTTTATTTCATTAAAACGTATTAGAAGGCCTTTTTTAAAAACAAAAGTCATTGTAACTCTTGCACAGTCAGTCATTATTATTAAGGGTTTTCATGCCTAGTGATGAGCTTTGTTGAAATTATTAACTTTTCTCTTGCTCATCTCGGTGGTCATTTCTTAAAATTTTTCGTCTTATTTCAAAAAAATGAAGGAAATTGGAGAAGTTTCGCTAATTGAATTTCTATATAACTATAAAAATAGTACCTGTTGAAAAGTTCTGAATATTTGCTTGTCAAACTGACTGATTGGCTTCATGATTGATACTGGCTGCGTAGGCAGATCAGAGAATGTTTCTGGTGTTTCTGTAAATTGTAGCTCTGGAGAAGAATGCCGAGGAAGTTCTAAATTATGTTGTGACAGAATGAAGAAATGAATCATGCTAACCATATTTTATTGTTTTCAACCGATTGATGTCTCCATCTCGTACTGTAATCTCAATATTTAGGTCACTATGTTTGATTATCTTTATTACATCTTTGTAATGTAACCCTTCTGTACTGCTGCCATTAACTGCTAGTATTCTGTCCCCGAGATGTAACTCATGGCATTTTTCTGCAACACTTCCTGGATTGATGCGTCCAATTCCGCATGGTTCAGTGGGATTAACGGCACTCACTATCACGAATCCAAATTCTTCCTCTGGGCTTCTAGTCAAAAGCACATTTCGGCAATCTCTGTCTACCTCTGAATAAGTGAATGATATATTTTGTGATTTTTCAAAAGTGTACTTAGTGATCCATGTATCCCTGAGTGCGGTTCATGTCGAGATTTTCTGACAGTTAAATTCAATTTACCATTAGCTGACTTGGCAGCTTCGTCAAGCAGAGTAACAACTTCCGAATGCGTTTTTTTCTCGGTTGACGTATTGTTTATATCAATGATTACATCTCCACAGTTTATCAAACCACACTGATCCACTGGTCCATTGGGAATTATGGCTCCAATATACACCTTAATTATTAATAATACTTTAAGTTATAATTAAAATATCCAACTTGACATCCTTCTTCGGCACCTCCCATTAATCTGAATCCAAATCCTTTCGTCGGTGATCTTGTTAGTTGGACAGAAACAGTTTCTGGAGGATGAGAATATTTGATAGTGTTAGTTTTTTTAGATTCGTAGAAAGTATCTGGGATAAAGTCAGGCTGTTGGGAAACATCTGGAATCAAATTTGCACTTGGTGTTGAATAAGAAGATGGAATTTGGCGTAAAGTCTTGCAGTTCTCAGGTTGGAATAATTTAGTAGAATCCTGTCTATGTAGAGACAAGAAATGAGTGGTAGGAATGAAATCTGGGGTATTGCACGGGCCACTTATGCCGATTCCTGGCATTTGATTGTAAAATAGTGGGTCAATGTTTCTGGAGATTTTTGAATAAATGGATGAATTCATTGAATAGTCCATATTTTGGAAGCTCTCATTCGAAATAGATCTGATTAGGTTTGTCGTGTCTGAATTATGAAAGAAATGATTAAGGTTATAGGAGTTATTAATGCGTCAAGATAAATTGAAAAACAGAAACTTATTCATTCTATTTATTACGAATAAATAATTTTTGGCAGGTTAAAATCAAAAAAAGGACTCTCTTTTCATATTTTCCCATCTTATTTTTAGGCCAATAATAATATAACCACTCCGAAATATACACTAAACGAATTGCTCTAAGTTGAAATATTATCCAATCATATTTTAAGGATTTGCGCTTCATTCTAATTTGTAATATATAATTTACCTTTAATTAATTAATTTCCTTAACAATCATGCTTTTAAATTTGTTAATTCTTTTTTGTTATTTTTTTATTTGATTTTTCTCTATTCATTCAATTTCTTCTCAATTGATTTTATGCGTTGAAATGTTATGCCTATCTGTCGCAGATAAAGCTTTACTGGAATATGTGGAATCTCAACTGTCATCGAATGGATTCGTGTACCACTCGAATCCAAATTTCCCAAAGAAGAAAAGACAGATTAAAACAAAATTTATTGAAAGAAAAATTATTATGTTCCCAAAATAGTTTCCTCATTAATTTCATCAGTTATCTGATTTATTAATCTCAGAATTCAATTCCATTTTATACAATTGAGTGCAGGTGAGGGAGATTTTATTTCTGAATTTGAGATAAGACAGGCGTTCAGAGGTCGCCATATAGATGCGGAAATTTCCCGGACTTCTAATCTCCCACATTACAATCAATTTCCATGGAAGATTGCTACTAAGTTGAGATTTGAGGGGAGCTTTATTGACAGCTCCCTCTTCTATGCTACAAATTTATTTACTTATTCCACTAGTCTAATTTTTAGGGTTTCAAAATAGTTGCTTGTACTTTACAATTATTAGTAAATTATTCAGTTTCTCTCTCATTCGCTAAGTATTGGAATAATAAATGAGGTGCTGTGCGAGTGCAAATGAGACGCATGAAATCCAGCTCGTCAAGTTATCAACTCGAATAAACAAGGCCGACAAGTATCAAGTTACGTCTGAGCGAGAATCACGCATAGTTGATCGTTAGATACACCAATTACCATTATCGTCGGCTGACGGGACAATAATAACGTCAAATAATTGAACAAATAAGCGTATTAAATTAACCTCTTACTACTGTAAAATGAAGGAAATGATTTCTTGGAAATTTCTTCAGGAGGGTCACAACTTGATCGTGAGGGAAATGATCTATCCTTACTCTCCCAATGTTGGTTATTTTATCATTGGTCTTCAACAGTAATTGCACATCACCCGTCCCGTTGACCTGAAATTGAAAAGCGTTTAAAACTTTTATGAAAAATATTAATAAATGCATATATTAAAACCGGTATTCCTTTGGATCTTTATAACATATGACTCCATAGAGCCTTAAACCTCGTCCAGTAAGGAAGAGCGGGGATAAAATATGTTATTGTATATACTCGAGTAAATGTAATGAGAAGTTTGGGTAATGAAGGAAATTCCAGAATACCTCAAATGTCGAAATCCTTTTAAATATTTAATTTTATTTCTCCATAAATACAATTGCAAATCATTCCCAAGGAAGGATGGCATGGTTGGTAATGGGCTGTTTGCGGTTTGTTTAAGCAAATGCTATAACGCAAATCTTTAGGCAAATTTTTCTCCAATATATTGCTGTCCTGTAATTTCTAGTGCAAAAGAGATGTCCAGATGGGTGAAAGGTTGATGTATTGGTCTCTCCATTTCATTATTACTCCTAGACTTAATAAAGCACTGCATTGAAGATTTCCTCAGCCTACTGTGTAATTATAATTCACAATTTTGACAGTTGATAAAAGATTAAAATGAAAACAGAAAAACAATTTACAGAGGAATATTGGTGAGATATTTCCTCAAAACACCTTAGCCCTAATGGAGACATATCCTCACTAATTGAAATTTGAAAGCTAATGTGATAATCGTTGAGAGTAGAAAAGTAATAAAAGGGATAATTGTAATAATATCCAACTTGATTCACCGTCCTACTACTGGTACTATCCATTGTCATGCCCTTGACGCTGTTACTGTCTCTGATCCCAATATCACTCCTATACATCGTCCTACCACTAGGCCTGCCTTTGACCCAGCTGCTGATCCCTCGACTGATTCTACTATCGGATAATATTCTGTATGAATTATTTAGGATTTTCACAAACTAATCAGTCATAAAGGTTTAAAAATTTAAACATTTCAAAATTCGTGCAATTTCACATAGAATAATCATTTATTTATTTGGTGATTCCAGATAATGCCGTGCTGACCATTGAGCCGGACGTCACAGCCAGATCATAACAGAAAATTACGTATGTTTTCTCTGTAATACAAGCTTTAATATAATATTCAATAAACGGAATTTATTTAATCAGGCTAAACTTTTTTCTAATTTGTTTCTCGGCTTCTCCACAGTTTTTGGTAGTGAAGAGATTGCGATAAAAATGAATTATGGCCAACGATAACGTTTGGCAGCAAGTCTGGATAGGTCAGAGAGAATCCCATACCCTTATCATGTCATGTCAATGGCAACTGGTGTCATTAACTGTCAAGTCCTTCCAGTAGGAATATATGTCTGATCATGGCCAGCATTGCTCGACCGGCCAAAAGAGCTCATTCCGAAATAAAATTTTACACAGAAAAATTTGTGTTTCACTCAAATTAAAATTTATGATCAATGCATTTGGGCTCGACACATAGACTATATCTGACTTACTTTCGCCACTTGGTGCTCGTCCTTGCAGTTACCAAGAATAAATCCGAATCCTCCTTCGGTCTTTTGTAAATAGAAATTGATCATATCGTAGTTCGGATTGTGATGTGGTCTCATTCTGGATGCCTGGAAAACGGTTACAGATGAATATTTTATTTAAGATTCTGTTCTTACTTGAATAATTTTCCAAACAGTTAGAACTATTGACTCTTTCTCTTTAACCAGTTTGAACATTTTTATGACTTCGTCTGGCAGAACACCAATGATGTCGATCTGGTTGAAGGCACTTAAAATGTCCCCGGGCTGAATTATGCCGCACTTTCCTGCAGGTCCGTCTTTGTAAATGGCTTTGACTTTGAGGAGTTTAATGTTGTCAATGAACAAGTCGTCAACAAGTGTCAAACCGAATCCTTGGTTTCCTTTTTTCAAAACCACATCAAACCTCTCAGCTATATGGTCTGTGTTATAAACTTTTGAGAAACGTTTTTCAATCGTTATATTTATCATAATTTATAAAATCAGATCAAATATTTGAGAAGCAACAACTATATGAAGAGGGGTATGATAATATGGCATCATACCGATATGTGCTGATGACCGTTCATATTGAAATATTTTCACTTGCCTTCATTCAAATTGACATCAGCCGGATACTCAAGTAAACAACGGGAGGACGGAATCAGCAAACCAGTCAGGAAAATTGGGTCTCGTGCAAGGGCACCAAAAACCAAAGCAGGATAATGCATTTGCACAAATTCAGTTACTAAACTGATTGGATAATTTGCACAGGTAATTGATTGGCAGGAGCAAAATCTGTAAATCTCTCGGTTTTGGAATAAATTTTAGGAATTGAATCGTGACTAAATCCTTGGGAATCATATAAAATACCCACTTAATCAATGTATTATTGTTTATGTTATTTTTGTAGCGTGGATTTTTTCTTTGATAATTTTGTTTACATTGCCAGCAGAATAACAGCATCTATAAATGGGAGGGGGGTGAGGCGCTAGCTGATAATGACAAATTGATTATCAATGAAATTCTTATTTCGCAGTTGATAGAAAAATGTACAGTGCCAAGAAAAAGAAAAAAATTGTCAACTTCTTAAAAATTATTATTATTAATATTATTATTATTATTCAAAGAAAGAATGCGATATTTAAATAATAGAAAAAACGCTAACTAGATATTTTATATAATATTCGACAGCTTATCAGTCTTCTTCAGGCTAGTAATATCATTAACAAAATCTTAATGAAAATAATAAAATATTTAAACAAATTAACCAATAATTATCGTAATCATATCGTATCTCAAAATATAAAATCAATTTAATTTAAAAGAAATAAACATTTAATTTAATTATTAAAACATAAAAATTATCATTCGTTTTCAATAAAAATTTTATAAATTTAAAAATATTTTTACATAATAACCCAAAGAAATTTACATCAAACACACAATATACATAAATCCCATACATTGGAGAGACTGCCCGTCATATCTGTACTCGAGTTCTTAATCATTGTCGACTGAATGGATTAACTCACATTAGTGATGATTTTAAGAAATGTACTAGTAAAAAAAATTGAAGATAATTGCGAAAAATCTGAGTAATTATTGGGAACGAATAACTTGTGAGGCTTTGTTGATAAAATCTTTAAATCCTATAATTAATGTTCAAAATACTCAGTCTACAAGCATTATGAATGTATTTAAATAATTGAAGGTGATTTATTGAGTGTTTGTTGTAAATATTTAGATATTTTCAAGAACTGAAGTACAGAGATGGCGGGTAATCATAGTCAAGCAGTATTAAATAAAAAAACAAATTATATCAATAAAAAATTTATAAAATTTTTTCTTTTCTATATGATGATATATTTAGATATATTAAATATATTCGATAGGTGATGTTAAAATGGCCTTTTTTATTGATAATGATGATGATTAATAATAATAATAACAATAATAATAATAATAATAATAATAATAATAATAATAAGGAAGATATATATATATATATATATATATATATATATATATATGTTTTGGTGATCATAATTCATTCTGATTCTAATTAAATTGTAACTCAACTAAATTAGAACTTTTTGAAAATTATAAAGCATCACCGAAGTAGAAAAGTACTCCTTTGGGAAAATAAGAATGAAGTAAATTTTTGGTTTATGTGTGAATAAATGGTGTAAAAGGAAGCAATCACATCAATTAGGCCTTGGGAGGACTCCATATTTACATCTGTGTGTGTATGTGATTTATGAACAGTCAAGGGCGATCAAGAAAAAATGATGTCTAGGGAATAAATTTCTCGTTAAAATTATTCAAAAGTTTTTTTTATCAAAACCTAAATTCACTGCAATTCATAAAATAGGATGCCGTAACGCAACTTGGTCCTTGCGGGTGTGCGCAAAGCTCCCATTTCATATTGTGAAACTCCAGTGCTTCCTGAAGCCAAATAATTTTTGGAACAGAATTTTCACTGTGATTATAGGAAAAATTTTCTACCATGCTACAATAAAACTTGATTTTTATTTTTTTCTAATTTGATTATAAATGGACAAAATCAAAAGTTTGCTCGATCTAAAGCGAGACTGTGACTATTTCTCACCCACGAAGCCGGGAAATTTTCACAAATATCACATGATTGTTGACTAACAGAAATAAGGGATTTCTATATTCATTCATAAAAATATTTTACCCAAACATTTTGTATCTATTATTATTATTATTATTATTATTATTATTATTATTATTATTATTATTATTATTATTATTATTATTATTATTATTATTATTATTATTATTATTATTATTATTATTATTATTATTATTATTATTATTATTATTATTATTATTATTATTATTATTATTATTATTATTATTATTATTATTATTATTTATTATTATTATTATTATTATTATTATTATTATTATTATTATTATTATTATTATTATTATTATTATTATTATTATTATTATTATTATTATTATTATTATTTATTATTATTTATTATTATTATTGTTATTATGAAAACTTTAACATAATTTTTTATTGTCGATAGCGGAACCCTTTATTTAATTCAAATTTGTCAAGATCAGAGCCAGCTGAAAATGGAGAAATGTTTATTTATGTATTGTGTTCGAAACAAGCAAGTAAGAAAATAAATAGAAATGCAAGAGATAAAAACAGCTGAAAAGATAAAATCGGTATACAAGATCAAAATAGTTAGCAAAACGATAGAGTTTGTTTGTAACTAATAATCCGAATCTGTTCAAAACTAATTGGTTGTCAAACGCTCTCTACATCTTGAGAAAGTTTAACAACGTTGGTCGTCGACCGGAAATTTCAAGTTAAGAAACTTGTCTTTTACTTAAATTGTGTCAAACCGACATTTATCAGTCCACTTTCAAATCTTATCGCTATATTCATAAATCTTCATTAAGAATAGGAAATTGTTATTTTGCCAGTGAAACTTGAAAAATTTGTTTTCCTTTGAGAATAATCTTTGCTGTCGGCAATTAAAAAATTGAATAGTTTTTATTTTTGTAATAACTCTACCTCTATCACTTTATAACTTTTGTGTTATGTTCTTTGCGAGGACCGACTGATGCAGCAAAATTTAATAATGAAATATTTTAGCAGTGACTGGAATAGAATAGTATTCGGACATAAATTCTTAAATTAAATGAATATAATGTAGGCCAATTTGACACACATCATTAGTGTTAAATTTTAATTGAATGCAAACCAAAAAATAGAAATGTGAAAATGTGATCAGAAAATTGCATAGTTAATATGTAAAGTATTAAATGGAAGTTTGAGGAAAGTTAATAAGTGTATTCTGTTTCTAATTTAAAGTTAGAAAAGAGTCAGATAAAAGAATAATTTTATAGAAAAATACACGGACGAATATGGTTAAAAGAAAATAAAAATTAATAAACTGAAAAGATAACCGTTTGCGTTACCATGAATGAAAATAAACAAATTGGATTTTGAGGGCTTTTATCATGATAAAATGATCCACGGTAGTTGGAGAGTCAAATGGGAAAACCCGAATGACCATTAGTTAAAGTCTTTTTTACATGTGATTTTTTTTTGCCATTATTTTTGCTGAAAGCCAATAATTAAATGGATAATTTAAGGATATAACGACATGAAACACCAAAAATTGACCTTTGGCCTCACATAGGATTCAATAAAAATTTCATTAGGTTAAAAGAACTATACGAAATGGGATCAGTCGGTTAAAGCGAGATTCTGAGTTATATGGAAATTATTTATTAAGGGAAATTTCACAGGAGATAATAAAAATGTAAATTTTGAAAGATTGTAATAATTAATTATTAATATATATTAGAAGTTTGTTATTTATCTTAAAAGCATGTGGAGTCAGAGCCCAAACTATTATTATATATTAATAACAATCCTAGTTTTATTATTATTATTATTATTATTATTATTATTATTATTATTATTATTATTATTATTATTATTATTATTATTATTATTATTATTATTATTATTATTATTATTATTATTATTATTATTATTATTATTATTATTATTATTATTATTATTATTATTATTATTATTATTATTATTATTATTATTATGCAAATAATACAACTAACATAAATATGATTTGATTTTCGGATCCGAATTCAGAGAGCTGTACATGTGCCTATAAAAAGACTGAATCGGATCAAGTGTTCGAAATGAACGTTTATACAACATTAAAAGCATAAAAGATAATATTTTATTTACCCCTTAAATAAAGTAATTAAAAAGTGATTGCCATATAAAATTTATAGTTCGACTGATGAAAATGGAAAAATTACATTTTTTTGAAGAAAAAAAAACAAATCTGTAAAACATTTCATCCCTGTCCATAGTTATTATTATCCCTCCTCCTGACAGAATTTTATGGAAATAATTAATTTTTTCTAATAGATATTTATTTCTTTCCCTTAGATTATCATGGAATATATCTCTTTTTATCTCTCGAGAATTAGGTCCAAATATTCCCAAATCTCTTTGTACCAAGCTTGATTGTTCAATTGTTGGCCGCTTTAGTCCACGCTAGTACACATATTGAATACCGTTGCTTTCTCGTTGCCTTTCTACTGATTTCATTAATCTTTGGAATTTATTGCCATTAAATTAGTTGAAATCTATTACATATATTCCAGAATTTGTCCATAAGCAAACATAGGAACTTGCTGAAAATCTGGTCGTTACGGTCGGGTGTTCAAAGGGAGTAAGGTGAAGGCCAAATACAAAACCAACAAAATATAAATAATCCCAATCAAAAAGTAATTAGAAACATTGCTATATAATGAATCCATTCCACTCACCGGTTCGTGCAAAAGCTTTCTCTAGTTGTATTCGACGATTCTGTGGATCTCGTAAGGGTAGAATAGGAAGGGCAGTTGGAGTTGAGCATGTGCCAATTTATTGATCACTGATAATCATCGAGAAATTTACACATAGTGAGAAACGATTATAAAAGATTTCTCTTAAGCATGATAGGTGACACACGTGGTGATAAATAGTGCGACACTATTGACTGTTGGCAGCCTTGGAGGCAGAGATGGCACCAGGAATCAGTGTGCACAGCATGTCCAGGAGTGTACTAATCTCTCGATGCGACAGTTCGCTGGTACCGAAAGGACGATTATTCACCAAGCATCACGCAGACGTGTCTTAGCATATCATCAATGCAAATCATAAAAGTAAATCGTGTACCAGCCGAGAAGAATTAATATTTAGTTTGTCGACATTCAGGCCACATCAGTCAGTGCTGGCTGTATGAAAATAAATGCAGCAAATCCCTGCTGGACGTGATTGGAAGACGAACGAAAACGAAAACGAAATTCTATTAGTCGATTCCATTGAAAAGAGTGCATGCGGCTGACAAGACAAAATGAAGGGAGAATTTCCCCTATGAGATTGCAATTCGTATTTACTGCTTTCAGTGGGCTAGCTTTCCACAGGATTAGTCACGATTTTCTCTTGCTTTTTGATTGCATTTTCAATTAGAAAGCTGCTTTCGTTATTCGACACGCATTCCACTAAGGCTACTGTGATCGCAGTAGACCTTAATCGATATCCATCTACTTATTGTTCATCCTCGCCCCTTTGTTGTGATGTCAAATTAATTATTTCCGTCATTTCCTACTTCTATTTCGTTATGTTCACACATCTAATTATGCTCTAGGATCAAACTGATTTCACATATTAACTGACGGGATAAGATATCATTATAATCAATAATAAAGTGGGGGGGGGGAAATTATATAGATATGGAGTATCTATAAATCGTAGCAAATTTAATTGTATCTCTACAAGATTTAGCAAATATATCCCAGAGATCAGAGGACATAAGCCAGCGTAATTTTAAGGCATGTGGGGAGGGGCAAAAAAAAATGTTCAATGTTTTGTTCGGTCGTGCGATTGCAAATTCTGACTCCTCTTACTTTTATATATTGATTAACTGAAATTAAACAAATTAAAATATATATATATATATATATATATATATATATATATATATATATTCAGTCCGCAAACACAGTAATTACAAATCTCAATTTTTCAAAGACTTTTATTATGAATCAGATTTGTTTAAGGTATTCACAAATTTTCGACACAGCCTTTTCCAAGTGATTGAAAAGTTCGTGAATACCTTAAATAAATCTGATTCATAGTCAAATTTTGTAGAAAATATAATAATAATAATAATAATAATAATAATAATAATAATAATAATAATAATAATAAAAATAATAATAATAATATTAATAATAATAATAATAATAATAATAATAATAATAATAATAATAATAATAATAATAATAATAATAATAATAATAATAATAATAATAATAATAACAATAATAGTAACAATAATAATAATAATCATAATAATAATAATAATTAAAAGAC
Organism: Schmidtea mediterranea; assembly: GCA_022537955.1. Classification (NCBI taxonomy): domain Eukaryota; kingdom Metazoa; phylum Platyhelminthes; order Tricladida; family Dugesiidae; genus Schmidtea; species Schmidtea mediterranea. The sequence goes on from CM039681.1 coordinate 37,872,415, forward strand.
ATCTCCATCAAACACTCGTTTTACGAAATATTTCGATTGATTAACTGTCATTTTAAAGTACAAAAACAAATCAAAATAGTATAGATTAATTTATATATTTTAAACAAATTATTATTTTTTAATTAAATACTTTAATAAATAAATATTTAAATACTTCTACATTAATTTTAAAATATTATATAAATATAAAGCAATTTTCTGCTACAATACAAATTTTTAATTAATATTAAAAATTAAAATTAAAATAGTGAATCCAATAAAGTCGCATCCAGAAAAAAGTTATGGGCTTCCAAAAATCCATATAGATGGTGTACCTGTGAGACCAGTATTGTCGATGGTTGGTACTGCCCAGTATAAAATAGAAAAGTTTTTGGATGGATTATTAAAATCGTTACTGTGATGAGAGTTTGAATGTATGATTAACTTTGAGTTTGTTTCTTGTATTATGTTGAGGTTCACTTTCACAACTTAGTTCACTTATATAATAAAAAGATTAAAAATTTATTATTTTAAATAAAACAAATTTACACAAAAAATTTACCTTCAATAAATGGTTGTTAACAATGAGTTCTTGTTTAAATGAGATTGTGTTTAATGCAGATAGCTGTTGGGTTATTATTATTGAAAGTCGGTTCTCTCTGACTCCTCGTGTCCTTTTCGAATTAAATAAGCAAACCCAACACAGAATAATTTTATTTGTACTTTAACACAGTTACAACTCAATCCGATTTATTTCAATGTTTTGTAATTACAAATTGTGATTTATTTGTAACTTTCAACCACCGAATAAATTTGATTATCTTAAGGTAGGTTATCCAATGGATAATCACCCTTTCTGATAGTTAACGTTTGACTTTACTTGAGTTTAGACTCTTTTACTGACCTGACTAGACTACTCGTTTGCTTCAACCACTGGCCATTTCGTAATTTCCCTTTCCTTTTATACTCCTGCTCAGACTGATTTCAGACAATTGTCAACAAAATTTGCTACATTATTAAATTATTAAAAAAATTTACTTCCCACAGGCCACTTTAGCCGACATTTGTCAACAACGTTTGCTACATTACTAAATTACCAATTAGGAAATAATTACGTCTACATAGATCAGTGGCGCCCATTTGATATTGTTTATGCCAATTTACCCTTTTATATTATTCCGTCTATACGCCGGGTTTTCCTCATCTCTCGGGTTTCCCATTGCCTCGGACTTCCCATTAGAAATTATTTTTTTAAATTAATTTCTTTTTTTGTCTTATATTATTTTCTAGGGACCCCTCACTAAATTTTTATTATTATTTCTGGACTCGTCTCTCAATTTGGCGTTCAACAGTACCAATTTCCCCCGATCAATACTACTTTCGAATTTTTGTAAATTTTTTAATTAATGTTGCACATTTATCATTTTGGTGTTTTATTGATTTTACTGTGCTTTTTTCGTAATACACCAAAATAGCCAAGCTAGGCTTTGTAATGTACGCTTCAATTTGATCTTCTTTATTTATTTATAATTTTATTCTAGATTTATTTTTAAAGTTTTGCGTGCCTAGAGGACTTTTTCCTAAATATATTTTGTTTATTTATATTATTATTTATATTTATTATCATTATTGTTTTTTGTATATTATTATTATTATAATTATTATAATTATTATAAGTAATTTTTTGTTTTTCCCCTCTGATTTCCTTTTATTTTTATTTATAAAAGACATTGTATTTTCAACAAAATTTTACTATGAATCAGATTTATTTTTTGTATTCACGAATTGTCGGCTCAGCCTTTTTCAAGTGATTTCAATCATAACTTATTTATTTTAAAAAATCGGAAAAAATTAATTTATTTTGTATTTTAAGTAAGTAGTTAATAGCACTCTGCGCCCACACAGCATTGCATAATAAAATAGGGGCGGGTGGGTTATCACTTATTAAATTACCTAATAATGTAATTAATCTCGTAATATCTTGATAACATAATTATTTATTCAAGATAATTAATTTTGTGTGCGTATATTTTTTTTGATAAATTTTTTGGCTCAATTTTTTTTTGAAATTTTTGGCACGATTTTTTGAAATTGAAATTTTTATATTTTAATGTAAATTTTTTGTATTTTAATTTTTTATGTAATTGTTTTAAGTTAAATTTTTGATGCGATTTTATGTGTATTTTTTTTGAAATTCAAATTTTTAGTACATTTTTTTGAATACGTAAAATCGTGTGAGGTGTGACTTCAGTTAAGGAAGAAAAGGTTGTTGTCTATTGTATTGAACAATTTAAAATCTTGTCGGGAAATTAGTCGTAAAATAGAGTAGAAAGGAATAGGATAGTGTAGAAAAGTAAATTCGAAAATATTTTCAAATAATCGAAAGATGTAATGTGACCGAGAATAACTAGAGATTTCGATGAGGGTAGTGAATATTAAAGTGACCGCGGAGGATTGTAACCACTTAAAATTATGGGAAGCGCGCCGGGAGTAAAGGAAATATTAATCAAATTGGAAATACAAGGAAAGATAAGGGATATACTAGGACGAAAGTGCAGGTGATACAGTGATAAAACAAATGAAATCGAAAATCCATAAAATAAGGGTGGAATAATAATATAAATTAAAATCAACCCCATTCGCTAAAATTATTATTATTTTTATTATTATTATTATTACTATTATTATTATTATTATTATTATTATTGTTGTTATTATTGTTATTATTATTATTATTATTTATTCAGTTTTTTCTATTGCACCGGTTTGGCATTTTTCTGAATTTTTTTGAAATTAAATATCAAAGCATTAACAGTTTAAATCATTTACACTGAAGAATATTAAATTAATTCAAAATGTGATGACAATACTCAGCCTCATAAAAAAAAGGATTGTAGAACTCACTGACTTTTAACTTTCTATTTTTCTATCTTTAGATGTCAAAACTATCCAAAGGAAAATTATTTACTAATTGCAAACATTCAGCATTCCAAAGCCAAAAGGTAAAACAACTGTGAACAGAGGTAAGCAATGACAAAGAAAGAGATATAGATTAATTTAAGTATAGTTAAATCTACATCGTTTATGAGAGATCTTCGGAAAAAAGTTTTCTCTTGTCTAAATGTAAGCACGATCCTATCAATGAGTATTTATTTGGGGCTGAAGAGATGTGTTTCGAACCAAGAGTGAGAAAGTAAAATCAGCATGATTCCAGCGGTAGCTAAAGTTGTATTTCGATAAAAATCAAAAAGACATGAACAAGAAACAATTTTTATTCAGTAAAATGCGCGGATTCAATAAGATATTTCAATTCTGCAGAAGGGCCGACACGTCAAGCAGCAATTTGCATTGGTTGTCCTGCAGCTGTCCAAGGGTGTCTGGGATATGAATGAATCTGGTGTTGGTGTCAGGGTAACTGCCGGAATGGAACACCAGCAGCAAATGGTAATGCTCCTTGAAGCTCCAAGCGGCAGTCACTTCCTGAGGAGACAAATCGAATTGCAGTTTGCTTTGCTGAGTGGTTGCCTTGACCTCGAGGTAAATTTTGTCCGCAACGGAGGAATCTAGAATGATTATTGGTCAGTCAATATCTGTGGCAATAATCGATTGATTACCTGATCTACGAGCCGAGATTTTGAAATCATAGGGCAATCGGGACTCTCGCTCACGATTGAGCCAATCCACTCGCAGGATTTCCCATTCGCCGAGCCGTTGATTGGCTGTAAGTTTCTGATAGGCCAATTGCTCTCCGATGCGCCCTGACATCTGGGCCATGTTGTCCGGTGTCAATCCCGCCATGCTGAGCCGCACCTCCTTCTGACTGTCAGTCTGTTCCTTGAGTCTTAGTGACAGTGTCGATATCCGCTCCCCTCCAACCGGTTCCAGTACCGATTGTGGGCTTCCATTATTTGCGATTGGTTCGATAGGTTTTCCCGTTTTGACTTTCAACTTTCTGTTCCCAATGGCCTTTACCGTTCCGGTTTCCGGTGTATCGATTGCCAATTCTGATTGGTTGTCTGATTCGGCATTGATTTCCCGGTGCGATACATTGGCATTATCGATCGATTTGGTGCAATCTGATGTCGGGACCGAGGGGCTTTCCTCTCGTTCCTCATTGCGATCAGACAGACAAATTTGCTTGGTTGGAATAATATTCTCAATGGAAATCGATATTCGCTTGCGTTTCAGGGTTCTGCGCATTGATTCTGTCACTATGGCAACTGTTGTCGGGGTTTCCACGGGTGAACTGGGATCCGTCTGGCCACAATCGATTGATTCAAGCGCATTCTTATCCAATCCCTCACCATTATTCCCCTCCACGTGCTCCTCCTCTTCCTCCTCCTCCTTGACCGATCGCACCACCGCAAATATATAATCGATACTAGATGGATTCACGCGCAAATTGTGGGAGCGAATAAAAATCGAAACCTGATTGTCATCGCTGGTTTCGATGAGATCAAATAGGCTCCTGTAGAACTTCCTGAAGCGCTCACGAGAATGATTGTAGCGGTCGCCGTCAAGTATCCACGCAATCAGGGCGTCCATTACGGTGCTCATGGCAACCAATCGTTCCAGATACAAATCGATACCGCCCAGCAGTAACTCGTGGCAATGAGCCTCTTCATCGATTGCACCGATATAGATTTTATCGGAATATCGATACCGGATGCTCGGGTGGGTCCGCAAACTCACAGAAATCAATACATCATCGGAACTGCTCCGGAACGAGGTGAGCGAGGAGAGCTTGTTCACACAAAGGGCTGTCGCCTCCTTGGGCATGTTACGCTGGAACCATTCCTGCACGATCGCCTCCAAGTGGTGCATCATCAGTTTCACATCGGCACAGTCGATAAATGATTCCCGATTGTCGACATGAAACTCCATATCGTCCTCGAGAACCGGAGGATTGAAATAGTGGGCCACGAATTGCGCTGCTGTCCATCGGGTGCTCTGGCTGTGCCGGAAATGATGGTGATTGTGATTTGCTGTGTCTCGCTTGGTGGTCAGCGACAGCGACAGGAAATCAATCGGGCTGTTGGTGCCAGCTTGGTCGGTCGCGTAGAGATGCTGCTGGAACGCGTGAACGGTCTCATAGGATCTCCATGAGTAGATGACAATTGGGCGCCTGGAATCAATGAATGCTCGGTAATTCCCACTAAGACATGGCAGGAGCGGCAATTCCGATATTTCCGGTCGACAGGTCCCCTCGTCGCGGTTGTCGCGATTGTCATTTTGGTCCAGGAACCGCACTAGGTTATACACATCGGTTATCAACTCCACCTCGGCATTGTTTAGCTCCTTCAATCGATCGCTGCTCAGCAGTGCCAGCAAGCTCTCCACGGTTCCCCAGATCTCCGACACGCTCGGGAACTCCCTGATACCCATTATGTCGACAAACAGTTCCTTCAGGCCCGGGAATACATTCACCAAAGAGCAAGACTCGCCTCGGTTTCGATAGGCATGCGTCGAGACCATTTGCTTGAGATCCTCGGAAACCTGTTGATCCTGGATGAAAATGTATTTGCTGCTGCTGACGTCAGCAATCGGAATCGTCCAATAGCAGGATTGAGATATCAGGAGCTCGCATTCGTCACTGTCATCGCCACTTGGAACCGCCACGAGTGTAGCACCGCCTAATATCGATCGGAATTCCGATATCAGGTTGATCAGCGAGATGCTCGACAGGTTCTGTTTGATCCAGTTGTAGAAATCGATTGATTGTTTCCCGGTGAAGCTGAGAGATTTCTCGATAAATATTCGCTTTAATAGAGTCAGGATGTGATTGGCGTTGATCTCATCGATCATGGACAGCTGATTGGGCAAGGAGCGGCTTGAGAACATGACTGGGCAGATTGGGAAATGGGCCAATAAGCTGTTGGGTAACAAAGCTTTGTTAGGATTGCTGGAACAGAGGAACAAGGATTCCGAAGGCGATCGGAGAGGCAAGGAGAGATCCAGCAGCTGATCAGACTGATTAAGAGCGTCATATGATGCGCAGACGGGGATCGATGGGCGCCCCAGGAAATGGGAGATCACTCCCTGATATTTCGGTGCCGACAAATGCGCCCAGTTTATATCGAGATATCGCAACAGATCGACATTGACTCGCTTGTCGTTGAGACCCAGCAGCGCATCGATTTCCGGGTACTCGTGTTGGGCGTTACCGTTGTCATGGGCGACACGGTAGAATGTTTCACTGGTTCCGGCGGCGCAGAAGAATTCCCGCCATTGTTCCGGTTGGATTGGGCAATCTAGGTAAGCATCATCAAGCACTGTGTAATCGATACGATTGTGGATGAGTGGCAACACAGTTGTCATGGTTTTCTCCAATTGATTGGGCAGGTGGACTTTGTACAGGTCGCTATAATGTGTGATAGTGCAATTCATTTTTCCGTTGCTATGGTTGTACGAGACTGTTGCGAAAGACAGAAGAGGAATCACTCGGTCCCGATATTGGGAAGGATGACAGTGATCTACTAGGAATTGAGCAGCAGCGATGAGCCAATTCCGTGATTGGCATTCATTGGACAGCCGAGGAATGATGGCATGGTCGATCATTGTGTTACTGTTGAGTTCATGGACACCGAGCCGTTGCAGTACCGAGGATGCCACATTGATATGTTTTTTATTGGCTGAGGTTTTGAACGATGCGATAAATGCGGGAGATATCATGAGCCGCAGGCATGAGTATAGATCATTATTGTGAGTGTTTGGCCAATGAGAGGGCGGGATAAATATCGGCAGTGCTGATTGGTTGATGCTGACAAATCGATCTGGTGCACCGGAACGGCTCAATACTGGCCATATTGGCATCGATAACAACTGGGCAATCAGCCTGTTGCAGGTTGCGATTGACGGATCACGTTCCAGTCCGCTGTGAATGGCAATAATTATCGATTTCATGAGGACGGGATCAGCGATGTCCTCTGGCTGCAGAGCAGTCAACAGTCGGCCCAAATGTTGCAATGACAATGTCTGACAGCCCAGCCAGCCTAATGCACGCGAAACTCTCTCATCGGAACTGTTGGCAATCACCGGGTGGAGCAATGTCAGACTCAATCGATTGCACAGTGCACTGGTCAGGCTGCTGTCGTCGACGCTTTCCACGATCAGTTGGCTAGGCGGATGCAATTTGCCGTTCCTGTCTGGCAACCAAGCCAATTGGACGAGTTGCGCTCGGATCTTCGGCACCAGCACGTGGAAACTGGAATCGGTTGGCACTTCTCCCGGTAGCGGGATACATTTTATGGCACGGATTGTGTTCTGTACATGATCGCGACTTGTAAACTCGAGCAGACACTCGGTGAACACGAGCGGGACTTGCTCAATCAGCCATCGGTTCCAGGGACACTCATTGGAGATGTCCTCACGCGACGCTGGGATCGAGAAATCGGCATTGATGATGAACCGGAATCCGTAGCTGCGTATTGGCAGGAAGGCGAATGTCGGGCAATCCTCGAGCTCCTGTTCAGCCAATGGAATCGCTACAGACAACTCGGTGACCGAAAGGTTCCTCGGGCTGATCCTCAGTATTTCCGGTTCCAATATCGGGATCTGCTGTGTGCGCAGGAACCAGGAATGTTTCTGTCCGTTGTCGCATTGAACTGCCCGATGATTGACAGTACACTCTTCTTGCACCAGCTCGATAAACTGTTTGCGTGTGGTGCCATCATCGGCACTCGGGGACGTCATCGATATCCGGGTCAGGTTGCGCAGGAACAGCAGCAAATGCGGCTTGATTTGATGCGTGACCGTCAGCTGGATGTGATTGGTCAATGAGGGGATTATTGGCAGCCGGATCAATGTCTGGAGGCAATCATCGATCACCGAGGGGCAATCGATCCAGGTCGGAACCAATGCATTATTTGACACCTTCACGTTGTCCTCATTGAGCCGGTACCGCTCGAACCTGACATGGAACCCGTTGGAATGCACCTCCGGTCGGTCCGATACGAGGAACACCGATTTGAATCCGATTCCTTTCCTACCGATCTTGTTGTTCCGATATTTGGATTTGGTGCTGCAGCCGATGTCACACAGTGCCCGCAGGTCCGACTCCGTGAATCCCTTCTCGTTATTGATCACGTCCAGCACCAGAGATGCGCCCTCGTCCCGCCACATCAGCTCCAATCTCGGTCGGATATGGGCGCTGTATGAGTTGTCGTCAGCGTTCTGGATCAGTTCCAGGATGAAATGTGACGCATTCGCATAGAGATCGTTTGATAAGTGCTCAACCAATCGGGCCATTTTGGCATTGAAATTCTCCATGACCTGATTGGTGCTGCTGTCACTTGTCATCAGTCCGATACCGAATTCGTTCCGACGGATGTCACTGACAATACTTTGGCAGTTCTCTTCGTTCTTTTTGCTGTCGTCGCGTGAGGCACGAGTGACAATCACTAAATCCGATTCCTCTTGCCACTCTTCTATTGGATCGATCTCAATCGATATCGGTTGTGCTATTGGCCGGTTGGACTCGGTTTCAGTGGCAATCGATCCTTGGATATCGACATTGGTTGTGCTGTCAATGTTGCGATCGATTTCCGTCTGGCGTTGTGCCTCAGTGCATCTGATAATGTCGAGAACCGGATGATTGGACAGCGAGCCCAATTGTGCCTTCAACAATGTCATGACAACATCGTTCCGACTGCACAATGTGAATATCGACTGAAGAGTTCTGGTAGCATCGGCGGGCTCACAAACCCGATTCGACAGCGGGAACAACAAATGGGTAACGATACTCGCCAGCAATTCTGGAGGGGTAAAATTGATGCAGGCTAATGAGAAACGGATGAAATTGCTGGGAGAATCTAATTGATTGGTCAGTCTGTTGATTAGGTGGCAAATTGGCAGCGAAGATGAAGGCGAGTCAGGGATAAATAGCGATAGAATATTCCCCATAAATGACTTGGTGGAGGAATCGATTGCCGGGACGGTAGCGACGGTTGAGATTACGGACATGTTAGTGACGTGGTTATCTAGTTGATCGATGGGGCAGCATTTAGCATTGATGCGAATGGCGCCAATTGCCGACAGGAGGATCCGGATATTGTGAGCAGAGGCCAAGTCAGCATGGGCATTGATAAATTGCCCGATGTCACCCCAGAACGAGCGATGAATGACATCCCATCGCATATAGGCAGCGGCATTCTCCATGAGTCCAACTCGACTGATTGCCTGCATTACCGACTCGGCATCAGACAGTGCTGAATCAGCAGCAATCGAGCCCCGGAGCAAGCTCATCCGCAGATCGATAGCAGGTGCCGCTCCGTCCTCCAATAGATGGGCTTGTCGCACATCCTGATCATTCCATATCGCTGAGATCGATTTCTTGTTTTCATTGGACAGTTTTATTCCGTGACAGTCTGTCAGTGTGTGAGAGAGAAAGGTTTCCATGGAAACCTGTTTGGGGACCATCTTGACCAGTTGGGTGATGAAATCTGGGCGAACAGAGATGCATTGACAGCCAGTCTCGGTATTGGTATGCTCACCATTCTCGTCTGGTGAGCCGGACCGATTGGACAGTGAATTGATAAGGCACTGCATCTCATCCCGATTGCCAATGAAATAATCGATAAATCGGCCCTCCAACGGCCACGAGGGCGCGTCCAATACCTCGAGTATTTCTTTCTCCAGTTCTACTACCGTCTCAAATGAGAATTTCCCATCCTTGAACTTTCTTGCTTGAATGAAATCGATAAATTTCGCTTTGAATAGTGATTGGATCAAATTGTGAGTAACGACGGGGGAACCGAGGTCAGCGGCACGTGAGGACGGCCGCTTCACCAGTTGGCAGCGGGACATCAGAGAGACCAGTAGAGTGTACGCCTGTGGCAATAGATCCAACTGGAGCACTGCGAGCTTCTTGCTGTTTGCTAGGCAACCCCGATCCGAGAATTGATCCACGATTCTGCGTGTGCAATTGGCCAAATTATTCACCAGTATCAATTTTGATTTATGGATCTGTGTGGAATTACAATCGATGTCATTGAGCAGCTGGGATATTGCCCTGCATTTATCGATTATCCTCTGATGATCCCCGGCGAGACCAGACGGCCGTTGCCCGATCGACACGAGGTTCAGAAAGCCGTTGATGTCATTCATGAGCGGAGCAAATATCCGGCATTTCCACTGATCGATATTGGCATTCTTGAGCTGGTCAAATGGCTCGTGGTTCCTCAGCTGTGACTGAGCAGTGCAATTGGCTGTCGCAGCACCGACAGTCGCCAACTGGAATAACTCACCGTGGAATTCGTTGTCCATTAGGAATTTAGCTGCGTTCTTTGCATCGATCAAGCATCGATCAACCGTTTCCAATGGCAACCCATGCTTGCTGGCTACTCGGGTTTGCTCATCAATAAATAACTCGAATGCTTGCTTGATTGAATCTTTGAATGGTAAACTGGCAAATTCTTTCACTACCTCAGCAGATTTGTTGCAGAACTTGAATAGATCGGTCTGTGATAATTTCTCCCTGACGTTTTTCATGGCTTCCTTCACGTCAGACCGCAACAATTTCGTCAATTTTTCACTGCTCAACAACAAGTGAAACGATTCACATTTTGCTGCATAAGCCGCCTCTTTGAGAGCTTTAAAATTCGTAATTTTCACTCCCAGTAAATTGAAATCAAAAACCGAATATTTCATTTTTAAAAAATGTAAAAATTGCTTTTCCGATAACGAATTAACAACGGATTCCTCGTTTTTATTTTTGTTTGATGAAATTTTCTCGTTTAGAAATAACGCACAATCCAATATAAGATCAGATAGACGAATTTCAGGAGTTCGATTGCGAACATCGACATTATTAAATATATATGCCTTCACTATCGGAATCTTTGTCAATGGTCCAATTGTATTCCTATTTGTAGGGGTACACAGTGCATCAATCAATTTAAACACATCATAGAATGAGACTGCTGGGCGGCAACTAAATAGTGCCCAGATATGGCTATTTACAGACTGGATAAAACTAATATGTTCTTTCATAGAATGGATGTTGTTATAACACTGTGCAAAATAAGCCTTCATTTGTGCAGGCTCAATTACCTAACATGAAAATGAATTAAATTAACATCATATAACTAAAAAATAGAAATTATATTGTAAAATAATTATGAACTAATTTTAATTTTAAAAAATTTTCAATTAATTAAATATTATACAACATATTAACTAGCAAAATTTTAGTCAAAATTTTTAAGTCAAAAATTTAGAAATTACCTGAGAAATGAATGTTTGAATAGCATAAGGACATGTAAAATCATTTTCTGCCCATTCCAAAATCGTAAATTTGATAAAATTATTCAACTCGGATTCAGAATGAATAAATTTGGGTCGACGATTCAAAAATTTTTGAGGTATATTTTGATTTTCAAAATTATTATTCATATCAATAGAAATAATGCAATTTTCGTTGTAAAATATTAAACTTTTGATAAAATAAAATTAAATAAGCCTCACTTTAAATGAGATATTTAAACAACTTAATTATAAAGTTTAGCTAAATAATTCTCATAAATATTTAAAGAAATAAAATAAAATTTACTCATACATCAAGTAAAAGGTTATTTTATTTAAAAAATTTGAAAACATGATTGAACTTTAAAAATAATAATTTTACTCTAGAAGCGTTAATTAAACCGTTTTTAGAATTTATAGAAAATTAAATAATTTTAATAAAAGTTTAAAAAAATGTAATAACATTTATTACTTAACCAGCTTTGAATATAAATTAAAATTATTGGAATTTTTACAAAAATAATTGAACAATAAAATCTGAAAATTTAATAAAATTACAACAAATGCCTTCACAGCAGTTCACAATAAATGCAAATATAATTATTTTCAGGCGACAGCTTGATAGGTTCCTAGACAAAATATCAATCAATAGCAGCAATTGTGCCCAACCTTGACATTATTCTTTGGCGAAAGAACCAATTTGGCATTGTCACTGTTGTTGACGCTGTAGCAAACTAAAGAGCGTGAACATTTTGAGCAAATACCATTAACAAGTGGTATGGTTTTTATCGGTTTCTTGGCTTTTTTAGAACACACCCGCCGTCGCTTGATGGAGACTGGACTTGGGCCAGAATTTGATGTCAATGCTCGTTTTCTTGTCGATTTAGACGAAACGTTCGATTTCTGTAAATTAGTACATGAAGTGGTCGGCTGAGATGAAGCAAAGAATTTCCGGATATCCGACTGCATTTTCCCAACTGGAAAGGATCTACTGGGTGATGATGTTGTAACTGGTTGTTTATTTTCATCATTGACAGCTGGTGTTGATACTGGAATAGCAGCAGCGTTCCCAGATATAATCGAAACAGCTGCATCACGACCAGTAGCATCAGGTGAAATAGGAACGTCTGAATCACCATCAAGCGTGACTAGAAGAACCGCGTTACCCCCTGACAATACCGGAAGGGCTGCATCACCATCAGATATAAGATGAGAGCCTATATCACCCTGGATATGTGTCACTGGAGGGACCGGATTACCATCAGACGACATCGGAAACCCTGTATCACTATCAGATGAAATTGTAATAGCTTCATCATGATTCAGCGGCGCTGCATCCTCGTACATCTCCTGAAATGCACCGGGCTCCATTTCCCATGCGGCATCCCTGGACCAATCAATCACAATCACCGTAACAAAGAATGAAATCACCTATCTGGAATCCACAAACCATATTTGAGAGCGGTGTCGATGTAAACGGACTTATTACCACAATTCGGGCATTTGACGTGATGCAGGCCTGACACCAGGCAGTGTTTGGCCATGCATGTCCTGTGCAACCATGCGCGCGTACAGCATCCTGCGTGCATAACACTACGGGTGGCTACATTACGCATAAATAGATCCCATCTGGAAGTACTCAACACAATTCAATCAATCAATGAGCGTTACTCATTATCCGGTACTGACGCAAGCACCTCGCTCTCAGTTGCTGCCATCGAATCGAGGCAGGCGGCGCATTCTGGTACAATATTGCCACAGCTTTCGATTTGCTTCCGTAAGTCCTAAATGATTTTATTTACCTATCACGGATTACATTATTGTTTACCTGTCGTATAGCGTGTTCTTTGCAGTAGAAAGTGAACGAATCAGTGAATATTCCCATTGCATTAGATTGCAGACCACATACTAAGTGATATGAACGCTTACATATTTCATTGCAACATCCAATCCCGGCCTTCTTTTTTTTGCACACAAAACATTTTAAACGACTTATTCTTTTGATTTCTTTTTCTATATCCGAAATTCTAAATCCAAGAATGAAGCCTTTTCTTTTCACAGATGGATCAAGTTGCTGGTGTAAAACTGGACTGAAAAACTATTTTTTTGCAAATAATGATTATTAAATAATGATTATTAAAAAATGATTAATACTAAGCAATTTTCATGAATCGAAAAATTAGATTCGGTCAGTAATTCACCTAGATAAGGCTCATCACAACTTATATCGCAGAGAGAACATGTGCGTTTTATTGTATTAGTATTTGATACTACAACTAAAATGGAATAGTAATTTATAATAATTAGAAAATTACTTTTAGACGCCTTTTTAACACTACGTCTTTTTTTAACCTAAAATAAAATTTAATAAATTAAATGAAATAATTGTATAATATCAAAATTAAATATTTAAATATTTAAATATGCGTATGATTTGTAAAACAAAGAATTTATTAAAAAGATAAATTTAAAACAATATTTTAATATTTATTTTTACATTTAAATATTTTTTTATTTAACAAATATTAAAAAAGTAAATTTCCAGAAATCTTTAAAGGAAAATTTTTTTATAATATTTATAAGATTTATAAAATATCTAACTTTAAAAATGTCATGAAAGTAAAGTATAATAAAAAAAGTTTTAAAAATTAATGACTGTTGGGCCAGAACGTAAACGGCCTTGAAAAATGTTTAAATGGATCAGAAACACACACGCAAAAATAACACGTAATTTGAATAAACCCACTGAAACATCAATTAAACCATATAAAATCTGAGAAATAAGAGAATTAAATATAAAATAATAAACATAAAAATAAATTAAAATATTAACAAAATGCACCAAGATCCGCACGATACCTACACAAATACAACAAGAAAACACAACAAATTCGACGAAATTGAAAAAATCAATTAAAGTTCATTAAAGTGAAATTTAAATCGAAAAATTTGAATTAGCAATAATTCAATAAAAATTCTAAATAAAAAATTATAAAAATAAATCAAAAAATATTAAATCAAAGAATAGAATTTACTAGAAAATAACAAGGTCGAATTTTGTTTTACTACATCAAATTGCACACACCAGAAAAATAGGTATATATACTGATCCATTTTCACATTTAACAAAACCATATTTTCAAATCTTGAAGCCAATTTTAAAACTGTTTTCAACTATTTTAAACTATTTTCAGATTATCTTGGGAATCTTAAATTTTTTCTAGGTGAGAATTATTTATGGTGGAACCCTCTTTCCACGTCCCGTCCATAGCATCTCTGTAGAGCTCTGCTTGGCGACGACGTGGGGAGAGCGGCATTTTGTTTTATGTTATTTTGATACAATATGATGATATTTGTTATTTTGGTCAATGAAGGGTAATTTTGTTGAATTGTTGTATAATTAATAAATATTATTAATATACCTAAATTGTTTTACAAATATATTTGTTTTATAAATTAAAAATGTCGAAATTTTTCCGGCCCACAGCCAACACATAACGCAAGATAGTAAAATCTACATAGTACAGATGCATGTAAGTGCGTGGAAAATCGCCAATGATATGTACCCGTGAAGACTAGCGTGCGCAACGCAGCAGTCGTAACGTCAATATTTGTCCCTATAGCTGAATCGAGGAATAAGGAAGAACTTTCTGGCTGCTTCCTCGTTTCTCAGTTCTGTAAAATCGACCTAAAATCATATTACATACGGCTTAAAATCATCACACCGAGTAGTCCAGTGGGCACTCAATAAATATAATATGAACATAAAATGCGCCTAAGGCCTATTAAAGGGAAAGGGTACGGGAATAAAACAAATTAAATCGTTGATATAGCTAACTAAAATTGACAATGTGTAATAAGCGAATCATTAATATTATACTTGAAAAAATTCATAGATAAATAACTCATTTACTCAGCTAAATTAGATTTTTAATTGTTGACTAAAGATAAATAACTAGTTAATCAAACTGAATTTGTTTCATTTTCATTAAACTTAAGAAATTTTACGTAAAAATACCTACTTTACTTGTTAAATTCACTCAATTTAGACGACTAAATCTAACGTAATTTATGGATTAAAAATAAAGTTTTATTGAAATAATTTGTTGATTAACTAATATAAAATTACTTGATAACTGAATTAAAGAACGATGTTGATTAAACTAAGGTATTCAGCGATTATAACTAAAACAATTAGAACGAAAGTGAAATAGTTTCATTAGTAGAGATCAAATAAACCTTGAATAAGAATAAAGTAGAACTAGATTCACGGATTTAATAGCATGATGTTAATATTACAGTAGTTTTATATAGTCAAAATAAAGGGTCGATTGAAATAATTGAAGTGAATACATGAGAAAACCGAGTAGTGTAAATAACAACCGAAAATGTTACTAAAACTGTCCTTTAGTCTAAACTAGCATGATTTATAGGTTTAAAACAAAGTCTTCTTAAAAATGAAACAAATTCAGAGGTTAAATTAAAATGATCCTAGACGAAACAAATGAATGATAGTTTAAATCAAATTAATAAAACGTTTAGAATGAGAAAAAAGTTTTATTTTAATATTACAAAATAGTTAACTCACGAGAAAGTGTCAAATACATAAATTCCATAAACCGAACATATTGCAACGGCATAAAAATTCCATCCACTTGAAGGCTTCAATCGAGATACCTAGTTTTCCCTAACAAATGGTGATGAGATATGTTTAGATCAATTTACATAATAGCTTACCCAAATAAGTTCAGACTAATCCGTCAATCGATAATCCTGAAAATGAAATGTTATAAATCATCGGATGTCAATAAACAGTCTCACTTCCTTTAAGCCACAAGATCCGCCGGAAGTTACGTGAAAACGCCAAACATACGTCGACGCTTCATCGATTCGACATCCGCTCTCGCCTTCAAACGATCACCTAATTATAGCATGATTAAATGAAATTAACGTCAATATTAGATTTAAAGAATCCATAAACTTGTATTCTAAGATATGGTGGTAAGAGTTGTTCGGTCGAACAACAAATTTTATATTAGAGAGCCCGAAAAAATGGAAAATAAATAAACGAACAAAATAAGATTTAATACAGGTACAAAATCCTTAAAATCCCTATTTGCATTCGACGCTATCTCCATCAATATAGTCGCCACCCCTAATATCAACTCGGCAATCTCTTAACATTATCCTGCCTAATTAAATAAACAAGTTGATCAATAGACTTACCACCCGTGTATTATTAATTTCACCAGCATAGGCCGCCCGTTTCGAAAGAATCCCGACCAATTAGAAAGCCACTAGAACTCGATAAGAATAAATCAGATGACCCACTCCACAGTGACATAGGCCCTATTCATTTAACAATTTAACATGGTGAAGTTAACGGAGATAATAAATAAAAACGTTTTAGACATGTCACCCGAACGAAGCATCAGTCGAAGCACAGGCAAACAGGGACAGTCAAGAGTTCAACCGACCACGAGAACATCCGATCCGATACATCAACAATGGCCGTATCCGACTACCTGGAGGATATTAGGCTTAGAGAAGGAGCCCTGCGGTCTCTCAGAACAGCAATACCCAGCGGCAGAGACCTATACAAACGCGCAGAACCTCCTCACCCAATGGGGAAGGGTGCAGGAGCAGGTAGATTTGCAGGTGGTTAAGGCGAGGATGTACCTTGCAAACGTAGTGGAAGACATCCTCGCCGGGCGGATTGCAGTCACCTATCCACCTCGCCCAGTCCGAGATACCCGAAGACCCTATACAGTGGATGCTCTCAAACGAAGCCTGAAGCGATATTGTCCCGAAGAGTGACTTAATAATGATGGTTTTATGTAGTGATCGATTCAAAATATTAGAAATTTGTGTGTTATTTTCTTCTTATAATTAGAGTTATTTATGATTTGGTTTAATGGGATGAGTGACTATCTAACTTAATCAAGAATAAATTAAAATAATCTATTTAATTACAGCGATGTCGTCCCTACGAATCTTACAGACTGAATTGGACCACGCGAGACAGGCAAACGCGGAATTACTCGCCCAGATTATTCAATTAACCCGCGAAATGCAACATATGAAGGCAACATGGACGGATCCCGCAAAGACGAAGGCGATCTACCACCGACTCACAGCGGCCCAGAAAGGCTGGGGAGAAGAGCGGCAGCTCAACCAGAGCCTGCGCACGCAGATTCGGGGACTCGAAGTCGCCCTAGCGGTATGCCGGGAAGGTGAAGCGGTAACTTATCCGCTCATCTTCGCCCCAACTCAAATGCCGCAGACAACCACCAAGCCAGCAGAACAACCCATCACTACAACCAACAACCGTCGACCGGGACGCAAGGAACGTGCCCGACGTCGCGCAACACAACTCCAAAACGTCAAGTAGTAAATTTTATACATGTGTTTGAATCAAATAGAATAGTTTTAGCCTTAGTTGAGTTGTTACTTTAACATGATCGTATGCCAACATTGTCATAAACATTTTCATTACACCGCCAATTCGTTCCACAGTCTAATAAGAACCTAATCCTGAATAGTTACGAGGGACAGAACAAAGCGAGCATAGGTCTTCTATCGACAGCTCGTGAACCCGAGGGTTGTCCGAGCAACTATAGTACTAGCCAATGGTACTCAATTTTTGCGGGCAATCCACCACTTGAACACATTACCAACGTTGCCTAGCAACGGATGCCAAGTGGCGATCAGCATCTTTTTGTATGGCGTTACTAGGGTCACCAGGAGGATAAGCAAGATATGAAACCCTGTAACCCACCATGACTTAATGTTAAAGAATTAAAAATTAGAAGTTAGTCATGAAAATAGAGATAAAGTTTTAACATATGGGGATAATATTTTTATACAAATTAAATAACGAAATTTTATTGTAGTTATGGTGGGTTTCTGTATGGTGAAAATTTTGAAACTATATGGTCGTTACCCACTCGACCTAATAAAAATGTTTTTCGTTTACTACCTGGTTCCTTTTGCTAAGAAGAGTTGAAACTGTATCCGATTGTGTATGTTGAGTTGCCCACAAAAAGTGCGCCTTATTGCTTGACCTATAATTGACCAGACGATTCATGAATCTGCAATGAATCTGGTACGTAATGGTGGGTTAAAGGGTTTCGAATCTTCCTTATCTTATGGTTGCCCCAGTAACGCCATACAAAATGATTCTAACCGCCACTTGGCACCCGTTGCTAGGCAACGTTGGTAATGTGTTCAAGTGGTGGATTGCCCGCAAAAAGTGAGTGCTATTGCTAATACTATAATTGCTCGGACAATCCTCGGGTTCACGAGCTGTCGATAGAAGACCTGTGCTCGCTTTAACATTGTTTGGTCCCCTTGCATTTTAGTTTCTATTGTTTACCTATTTATCTTACTGACATTAGTTTAACTCTGAAATAAGTGTTGCTACTCATTTAACCTTTCTACAGTGTTACTTCAAGCCTCAAGATGTTATAGGAATAATAAAATGTACACGAAAACCACAATATATGTAAATGATGTTTTATTTATCCAAAGAATATAGGATTGCTGATGGATTGGAAGATCGAGCGGCTCGACGCTTAGCCCGCTCCTTACGCCCGGGTCGTCGACTGGCTGTGGACGGAGTGATTGGAGTAACTAAGGTGGTCGAGGAAGTAGAGTTTGCTTCGCGATAGGCCAATTGAGCAGGGGCGAAGACTAGAGGGTAGGTCACCGCTGCTCCCTCCTGACAGGCGGATAACGCTACCTCTAACCCCTTGATTTGGGTTTTTAGGCCCTGCACTAACTGCTTTTCTTCTGCCCATCCCTTCTGGACCGCAGTTAGCTTTTGGTACAATCGTTTGCTTCTCGTGGGCTCGATCCATGTTGCTTTAATTCGCTGTGTTTCTCGTACTAATTGGATGAGTTGTTCGTGAAGATTCTTATTTGCCTGCCTCGCTTGGGTTAATTCCTGTTGGAGTAACTTTATGGGGTCCATTTCTAAAATAGTAAGGGTTGAATTTTTATGATGACTGTTAATGATAATTAGGTTTACGTTCAAACATATTTACGAAATAAAATTTACAACAATAATAAAAGAAGAGAATTGGTCGATAACACTAATATTATAATAAGAGGGTCAAATCATTTACACAATAGTCAATCGTCTGCAAGAAATCGCTTGATCCCTTCTTCTGGGGAATAGCCAGGGATCACGAACACTGGCCTTTTGAGGTTCCGAACTGGTCTTGATGACGGTGGGTATCTGCTGGCTAACCGTCCTGCCACCAGATCGTCTTTGACGTTGGCCAGGTGTGCTGCTGCCCTTGCCACATCTGCTTCGACTTGGCGCTGGTGTTGGAGGAGGCCCTCCAGGAGCTCCTGGGCCTGAGTTAGGATGTCCTGGGCAGGGTTGGGCTCGTCAAACGGCCTCCGGAACTGCCGCATGAATTCCTCCGGCGATATATCTTCGTACGGGTCATCTTCAGGCATGTCAGGGCATCGCTCTTGATACACCCGGTTCCATGCCTGCCTCCATTGTTCCACGACATGAGCAGGGAGTTCAACCATAGCTCCTGTTTCTCCTGAATGGGAAAATTGGTGAGATTAGCATTTTTCATTTCAATATTTCGCTTGGTATTTTAGATTGGGACGGCTACCTTGTGATTCGCAATGGCATAAAATTTGTCGTTCAAAGAAGAGATGGGGTTAATTCGAATTCAAATACGGTAAAACTCACGGGACTCGAGGTTGAACGCGTGTTACTGACCGGTCTGGTACTGCGCTTGGAAACTGGGAGAAAACGATACTTCGAAGATACTGGGTTACGCGTTCCCATGCCGTACGGGCCATTTGAGAAAAATCTTTACTGATGTTGAGAAATAACAAAATGCAGTTCGTTGATAGTTTCAACTTATTTAAGTTACTAATGGTTCATCTATTGCTAACCCTTTGAGTTTGTATACCTTTAAATTATTCAATTAGATATATGTTAATTCGAATATCAATACGAGTTAAAGGAAAGTAACTAAATAATTTTCAAGCAAACTTTACAAGGTACTGTTGAACATTCATCATTTTCTGGGTAGAACGGACTTGAAATGGTCTATCTTTTATGAAATAATAGTTAAATAATTAAACATTTATATAACTTTTAAACTAAAGTGATTTTAATAATCGCCGTTTGATTTATAAACAAAAAGAAATAATTTGTAAAGGTTACGGAATCTATTCTTAGTGTTTAGTTCCTGGATCAATTCAAATACCTAAGTCGGATGTGGTATAGCGATCTAACGATTCGACTGAAGAATTTAGACGGGAGTACTTGAGACGGTCGCCGAGTCGGTATCGTAATGTCCACAAGATTTGATTTCAATTTCGTTTTCGTCGGACAAATTTTCTTAAGTAATCAGGACTGAGATTCTCGCGTAGAACTTGCCAACTGGGTATTCATGGTGCTATAGATCAATTAGGATTACGGAAGGTGCATAATGACAAATGAAAAGATTGATTGTCATGCTTAATCAGGAGTTTGGGATTTAGCTGGTACGGGAGTATCAAGATGCATTGTCAGTGATGACCTATTTGATCGTTGTCTTTAATCTGGGACGTTTTCTTACGAACTTGAGTTTCCTACCGGCGGATGACGTAGTTCCGATGCCGGGTTGTTTCTAAGGCTCGTACATAATCATAATTGGTTATTATAATTACTTGAAACTTACGCATCTGCGGGGCTCCTGCAATATTCATGGATTGACGGGTTAAATCTTCATCTAAGATATTGGGCGAGTGCATAATTTGTCGAGTGAAAACAAATGACGTATTCTGTTATCGGTGATAGTTATATTGATGAATGTGCGGGTGGTTGAATCGAATGGCAGGAAGTGAACGTCAATCGCAATTCGATCACAGTGAATTGTTTATATCGACGGAAATAGCAGTTTGTAAATATTGTTTATTTTATCACTCGTAATTTTCTAATTTATTTTAGATAAGTGGACTTTCAAGATCGTGCGTTTGTGGAACATTTGGTGAGTTATATGTTTCAGTTAGGTTGAATATTTTTTATTAACACTTTTAAGGAAAAAACTCCTACATCTATCGTGGGTTTCGAGCGGATGTCGTCCCCTGCACTTGGAATTTATATGGAATTTTTATTATTCAAAAGGAAATCATGTAGTAAGCCTTCCTGATTGCACATTTCATGTAATATTAATATAAATTCTGACTGTTAAATCTTGATTTTTTCGTAATTTGTGTTAATTTGTTCTAATTAATAAACTATCTTATTCCGCTTATTTTATTTTTATCTCGGAATTTATATTACTCAATGAAACATTTGGTTTTTAACTAGTAAATCCCGCTACTCTTACCCGCAAGTTATTTTCTTATTCGAATCGAGAAATCTCTCCATCAATGAATTCGATTAATTTCTATCACTCGCGTTACATGTTTTTCTTTACAATTTGCTAGATCGCTAACTTCTTGAATTTAATAAATTATTATTTTAGTACTTTTATCAATAATCAAATTTTATTCTATTTTCCTTAAAGATTCACTAGACATTTATCCGAGAATTAATTTAGTTTATTCAAATTATTTTGGATCCTAATTAATAAATTGCTTGGTTTAATCAACAACGTCCCTTAGATTAGTCAACGTATTTATTTCGTTAATCAAGGATTTTATATTATTTCGCTTTAATTCCCGAATTAAAGAAGATTTTGTTCGTTAAACAATGGGTTACTTTAATTTTACTTAACAATTATATTAATGGAATTTAATCAATACTGTACTTATTTTTTCTCCGTGATCGTTTTACTTTTAATCAATAAATAATAATTTAATTGATGAATTACTTGTCTTCTCAGTAGCTATTCCATTTTTAAGTTACGATAATTTAATTAACTACTTTAGCTTTTACTTTATTTGCTTTAATCTTTATCCATAATTTAATTTAATTAAATCGATTAATTACTTATTTAATAATTTATACTAATTTATTTCAAAACGTAAATTCAATTTAATTGTAATAAGAATTTTATCTAATTTACTTTAAAATATTAATCCAGTTTAATTGTACCAATGAGTTTTTTCAAATATTAATTCAAAATTTGCAATATCATCGATTTCACTTTAATTTAGTCCCCGTACCATTCCCCTTTAATAGGCCTTAGGCGCATATTGTGTTCATATTATATTTACTGAGTGCCCACTGGACTACTCGGTGTGAATGACTTTTAGCCGTGTGTAATATAATTTTTGGTCGATTTTATAGAAATGAGAAACGAGGAAGCAGCCAGAGACTTCTTCCTTATTTCTCGTTTCATCTATAGGGATAATATTGACGTTCCAACCCTGCGTTCCGCATGCCGGGTCTTCACGGGCACAGATCATTGGCTATATTCCACGCACTTACACGAATCTGACTTGTGTGTAGATTTTATTTACTTGCGTTATGTGTTGGCTGTGGGCCGGAAAAATTTCTACAGTTTAATTTAATTTATAAAAACATATAAAATAATTTATATATATCACTAATATTTATTAATTATGAACAAAAATTAACATAATTACCCTTCATAACCATTCCAAAATTTGCATACAATAGCATAAAATAACATAAATGCCTCTCTCCCCACATCGACGCCAAGCAGAGCTCTACCGAGATGCAATAGACGCGATGTGGAAAGAGGGTTCCAACATAAATATTTCTCACCTAAAAATTCTGAAAGTAAAATTCTTGAACAAAAATTAAACGATTTCAAAAATGGTTTAAACAATTCTCAAAAATTGGTTTGTAGGTTAAAATGGTTTTTTTTAATGTGAAAATGGATCAGTATTTATACCTATTTTTCTCGCATGTGAAATTTGATGCAGTAAAACAAAATTCGACCTTGTTATTTTCTAGCAAATTCTATTCTTTATTTTTATTATTTTTGATTTATTTTTATAATTTTTTTTATTTAGAATTTTTATTGAATTATTACTAATTCAAATTTTCCGATTTAAATTTCACTTTAATGAACTTTTATTAATTTTTCAATTTGGTCGAATTTGTCAAATTTGTTGTGTTTTCTTGTTATATTTGTGTAGGTATCGTGCGAATCTTGGTGCGTTTTGTTAATATTTTAATTTATTTTTATGTTTATTATTTTATATTTTTAATTCTCTTTTTTCTCGTATTTGATAGGTTTAATTGATGTTTAATAGGTTTATTTAAATCTGCATGTTATGTTTGCGTGTGTGTTACTGATCCATTAAAACATTCCTCAGGGCCGTTTATGTTCTGGCCCAACAGTAAAAAAGATTTTCGAAGCCATTTTGAGGAGAATTCCCACCAGATGCGCGTACAAGAGATATAACCATTGGATACCGTCAAAAATTACATTGGAAATGTATTCCAATGGGTGGTTTCTAGTAAAAGATGAGTCATATTGCCATGACTGTTAAAACCCTAGAAAACCTTTGGATTCACAAGCTACCATAGAAGGTATTTATGCTCATTTTATTTGCGTCCCTCTGTCATCAATTTTATGTTAAACCAATATCGAAAATTTTCATATGGAACGGCATTGTTAGATGTGTTAATGTTTAGTATTAATAACGTCCAAAATATATATTTATAAATGGTGGGTTACAGGGTTTCAAATCTTGCTTATCTTCCTTGTGACCCTAGTAACGCCGTACAAAATGATACTAACCCACTTGGCACCCGTTGCTAAGCAACGTTGGAAATGTGTTCAAGTGGTGGATTGTCCGCAAAAATTGAATACCATTGGCTAGTACTGTAATTGCTCGGACAAACCTCGGGTTCACGAGCTGTCGATAGAAGACCTATGCTCGCTTCGCTCTGTCCCTCATAAATAATTGTTCATGGTTGGTGCTTAATTGCCTGTGGAAAACTGAGACGTAATGGGGTTACTTATGACCGTATTGGTATGTAGTTTCAAAAGTCTGTCAAATTCATCATTTATTAGCCGTTGAAGATCTCAATTAATTTATGATTCTGATTTATTGGTAAATTTTAATCTTTGCACAACTGCAACACAGCCCTAACTTGTCGAACACTATCTAATTAATGTTTCAATTTTACTGTTAATCCTAAATTTTCGAACTGAATGTTTTCATTTATTCCACTGTACTATTGGATTTTAATTTATTATGGATCGCAATATTTGCTTACCTCGCCGATA
Source organism: Schmidtea mediterranea (assembly GCA_022537955.1). NCBI lineage: Eukaryota > Metazoa > Platyhelminthes > Tricladida > Dugesiidae > Schmidtea > Schmidtea mediterranea. Next base: position 37,896,804 of record CM039681.1, read on the forward strand.
TGGTCTCGGTTTGTGATTAATCCTATATCCTAGTAGGTACGATTTTTACTTTCTATGATTGTTAATTGTATCAGAGTTAACAAATAAAATTTGATTTTCGTCTCAGTTATCTACTTTACTTACTTTATCAACAAGATTTTATTTTCATTAATCGAAAATTTTATTTAATTTTTCCTTATAAACAAGATTTTATTCTTTATTAAACTTGGCCAATTTTTTGTTACAGTTAAGATTTTCTTTTATATCATATTAAATCGCTTTACCGTTGAGATTCTATTTCATGTTAACCATAATTTTATTAAATTCATTTTTCATAATTTTATTTTATTTCATACTAATCATAACTTTATCTGATTTCTTTCACCTCCTATTGATCAGAACCCTATTGAATTCATTTTTTATCTTTATTAAATTTCTTTCATTTCCTTTCAATCATAACCTTGTTCGTTTTATTTCATATGAATCATAACTTTATTGAATTCATCTTATCAATCATGACTTCATTAAATTCATTTTACTTCATCTTAATCATAACTTTATTCGTGTTATTTCATCATAACTTTATTAAATTTACATTACTTCTATTAACCATATCTTTATTAAATTCATTTTATTTCTATTACTCGTATCTTTATTGAATTCATTTTATTTCTATTGACACGGAAGTGGTTATATCAGCAATTTCAATTTACGTTACCCCCGTACCCTTTTCCTTTAATTGATCTTAAGGCATAGTATGTTTATATTATAGTTATTGAGTGCCCACTGGACTACTCGGTGTGGTGATTTTAAGCCGTTTGTATGATAATTTTAAGTCGATTTTACAGAATTGAGAAACGAGGAAGCAGCCAGAGACTTCTTCCTTATTTCTCGCTTCAGCTATAGGGATAAATATTTACGATCCGACCGCTGCGTTGCGCACGCTGAGTCTTCACGGGTGCATATCATTGGCGATCTTCCACGCACTTACATGCATTTGCACTGTGTTGATTTTACTAACTTGCGTGATGTGTCGGCTGTGGGCCGGAAAAATTTCGACAGTTAAGATGTTAATTTTAAATTTATGAAAACATATAAATACATATTAATAAATTTTTATTAATCATGAAATAAATAAGTTACCCATTAACCATTCCAAAATCATCAACCATAAAATAAGCATAAAATAGCATAATAGCATAAATACCTCTCCTCCCACATCGACGCCGAGCAGAGCTCCATTGAGATGCAAGGTCGCGATGTGGAAAGAGGGTTCCAATATACAATGAATCTCACCTAAAAATTTTAAAATGTTCGAAGTATTTGAGTTTCAAAAATGGTCTAACAATTTAACAGAAATTGGTTAGTTTTCAAAAATGGTTTTTAAGAAAAATTTCACAATTTTCAACAATGGTTTTTGGTTTTCACAAAAATGGTTGTTAAATGTGAAAATGGATCAGTATTTATACCTACTTGTGTGACGTGTAAGATTTGATGCAGTAAAACAAAATTCGACCTTGTTCTTTTCTAGCAAATTCTATTATTTAATTTTAATATTTTTTGATTTATTTTTATAATTTTTTATTTAAAATTTTTATTGAATTATTGCTAATTCAATTTTTTAATTTAAATTCCACTTTAATGAACTTTAATTGATTTTTCTAATTTCGTCGAATTTGTCGTGTTTTCTTGTTGTATCTGTGTAGGTATCGTGCGGGTCTTGGTGCATTTTGTTATTATTTTATTTTATTTTTAGGTTTATTATTTTATATTTAATTCTTTTATTTCTTAGATTTTATAGGGTTTATTTGGTGTTTGTCAGGTATATTTTAAATTGCGTGTTGTATCTGCGTGTGTGTTTCTGATCCATTTAAACATTTTCCAAGGCCGTTTACGTTCTGGCCCAACATAAAACACTCGGGGGTCCGTAAAATTGCGACCCGCAATTTCAATTGATTTCAAAATGATACATACATTTTTAACATCCACATTCATAAAAAGTTTCTACGGTAAGGTTAATTCATCAAGGCAAAGATGGACTTAAGGTCCGGCTACAATACATAATCAAAATTGGATAGTTCAATATCAATGTAGATCAATATTAGTTCGAATCACTGTAAGTCAGTATGAGTTTTAGTAAATTCAGTTCAAATCAATGTAAATTAGTTCGAGTTAGAAGAATCAGTTCAAATCAATATCAGTTACTGTAACTCAGTTGTACTTGTTTTCGAATGAATCGCTGACGGCTTGGGTTTCACTTTCGAGCTGGGTTGATCTTGAAGGGTGATTGATGGAAATCTGCGAGAGTCTTGTCATTTCGTTGGGTTTGGTAGTTTTTCGAATTTGGGTGAACATTCTTCTGACCTTTTGGATTTGGGGATTCTGCCTTTGCTTGTTGTTTGTTAGGCCGAGGATAAGACAGCATATTAGGAGTATTATGTTGGATGTTACACTAATCGGTAGTATAAGTTCGATTGATAGACTTGTCATTGCATGGGGTTCATTTTCCTGCTTGATTTGTTTTCCTTGCTGCTTTTTGATTGATAGGACGATCTTTTGAATTTCTTGAATTATTTTATTATTGGGATTTGCTTTGGCTTTTCTTTGAATTTGTTTGATGATATTCTCTAGGGTTTTCTTTATCTCTCGGTTCTCATTTTTTATATTGGCTATCTCTTCGTTATTTTTCAATAGGGTTTGTACCATTATTTGGGTTTTCTCGATATTCAGTTTTAACTCGTCCTTGTTTTCTTTTGTGGGGCATTGCATACATTGGAGGTTTATTTGTTGACATTCCTCATTATTGGGGTTACTACAAATTTCTTTAAAATCGGCACAGGTGCTGTCCTCTCTTCTAAAGGGTTGGGATTTCTCGCATTTTTCTAATGGGTTTTCAGTATTACACTTTCTCATTATTATCATCATTATTATCCACAGGTTTGGGTTCATAACTTCTATTTTCGAATACATACTCAATTTTATATTTATTTACAAGATTATTTCGTTTATTTACAGTGGAGTTTAGCCCTTTTTTACTCTTTCTCTTTTTCTGGGGTTGAGTGTTTCTCGCACTCCTCTTTAGTTTTGTTTTCTGAAAATCTCATTATTAGGACTTGGGCTTTTATCAATCGCTCGGTTAGTTTTGGGAGTTCTTTTATTCGCTCTTGGTTTTCTTTGATTAGTCTTTGTTGCTTTTTTATTTTTATCTGAAGATTTATTTCTTTCGCTTGCTTTCTTTTAAGTTGACGTTTACTATTTATTCGTTTAGCTGTTTGCTTTTCCAGCTTTCGTCTCGCTTCCTGGAGCTGTTCTGTTAGCGTTTTAATCTCATCTTGAGCTTGTTGATGGCTCTCTTTTATTTCTCTGGCTTCTTTACAACTGTCTTCTAGTTGTACTACATATCTCTGTTCGCTCTTTCTACTATCTCTCATTCGTTCTGCTTCGGTTTTCCAATAATCTTCCAGGATTGCTCGAGTCTTTATTTCTGCTAATTCTCGTCTCAATCGTTCATTTTCTCTCTTTTGATTTCTGTCCTCTCCCATGCTGGATGTTAGTTTTCGTTTTATCATATTGGTTAGTTGTTTAGATTGTATTAACTGATGATTTATCCGGGCGATTTCTGAATCTTGTTCCTCCACTAATTCTTGCCATTCTTTTCTTTCGGCTCTCCATCTTTTACTGTAATATCTCAGTGGGTCTTGCTCGATTGGTTCTACTAATTGAATTGGGCTTGGTACATATTCTCCGTCTTCTGGATTCATTCGGATTTCTACTTCGTTCAAATTCATGCTAAATATACATCGATTACCATTTTTTGTTTTTTATCGTTTTTATTATTTTTATTATCTTTTTACACTTTTTACAATGTTTCCTCTTTGATTTTACACTATCGTTTCGTCCGTCTCCCCGAATCCTTCGTCGGGTTCGGCGGGTACTTGAGTTAGCATTTCCGTCGGATATAACGGCATAAGCAGGATTGGTGGTCGGTTTTGCAAGGTATTTATCTCTTCACGTAAAGCGTTTGATATTTGTATCTCTTCGTCTAAGAGATAGGCAAGATATTCCGTATTTTCTGTTAACTCTTCTACTTGTATTTCTAATCGGTGCGTGTTTTCCAACGCTTTTAACTTTTCGATCTCTGTCCTCAAGTTCTGTTCATTTTCCTCATATCCTTGCTTTATTGCTTTTATCTCTGCTTCCACTTGTCTTTTCAACTGTTCATTAACTTCATGTTGATGTCTCAACTGAATTTCTTTAAATACTGCAACTCCTCGGTGTCCATTCACCTCCTGCTGGAGTTCTGTTATTCTCTCGTTTAATTGTTGGTTTTGCCGTCTTTCATCAGTTAGTTGATTTCTCGTTTCTGCTGCTCTCTTGTCCATATCGTTGGATTGTTGTTCATATTCTTTCTCGTGTCTCCTGAGCCTTCTTATTGTGCCTTGTCTGATTTTTTCCCGAAATTCTAAGTTTTGGACCTGCTCGTTTAGTTCCTCGATTGTTTCTTTCTGCACTTCGACTTGTTCCCAAAGCTCCCAATCTTCCGTATTTAGTATCCTTTTGGGTAACAGTCTTATCTCTTTCTTGGCTTCTTGAAAGTGCTCTTTCCATTTTTTCGCTTCTCTTTTTATTGCTTTTTCTTTGATCTCCGTTTTCCATTGTTGTTTTTGTTCTTTTCGGTGAGCTTCGTCCTGCTCGGTTTGCATTTCTTTTACCCTAGTTTGTTGATACTCAACTTCTTGCTCTAACTTCACTATATAGCTAGATTGTTTTGCGTTGGCGTCTTCGAATATTCTACACTCTATTCGCCATTTTCTTGCTTGATCGGTTATCTGAGTCAGCATTCTTTCTTGTCTATCGTCTCTGGGCTCTCTAATTTTCTTTGATGGTTTTGGCCCTTGATTTCTCAGCTTGTTGACTTCCTTTTTCGCATCTTCCCATTTAGCTTTGTACGCTCTTGTTCTATCTTCTTCTTCGGCTATTTGCTGAATGTAATGTCTGATTCTCGATTCCCAATTGCTTCTTGACTGTTCTCTATCTTCTGTCCATCTGGCTTTCCAATGGAGTGCTTGTCGTTTTGCCCATTCTTTGGCTTGTTCCAAATGGGTTCTCTTTGTTTTCTCTATTCGGTATTGGGTACTAATTTGCCCAATTTCCTCCTGCATTTGTTGTATAATCTTTATCGTTTCTTCTCCTTCCTCTCGTATCTCTGCTTCTTTGTCTTTTATCACTTCCCGCAATCTTTCGATTTCACTTTGTTGGTCTTGCTTCTCTTGCTCTAGAGTTTGTATCTCTTTCCTTTGATTTCTGATTCTAGTTTGGTTCTGCATAAATTCCTTCATCATTTCCTCTTCTCGCTCTTGGTACGTTTTCTCTTTTCCTTCCGGGTAAATTACTTTTTGTTCTAGTTGTTTTTCCCACTTTTCTCTCATCATTTTCGTTTTTAGGGTCTCTTGTACTAATTCCTCTTCTGCTGTTAGTAGCATTTCTTTTAATTGTACCGTTCTTTGTCTCCATAATTCTGCTTCCTCATTTATTATTTTTATTGACTCTGGTTGATCTTTGATTGCTGATTTTGTCTCTTCAGCCTCTTTTACAATTTCTTTTGTCTCATTTGGATTCATCATTGTTTTCTAAATATTAATAATCGGTTATTCTCTCTTTTCACTCATCCCTAAATTTTATCGTAATTTTACATCATCTCGTATTTTTGTGGTTTTTGAGTTTTTATAATTTTTTGTTTTTTTCGTTTATCTCTATTTACACTTTTTACACATTGTTTTCCTTTTTTAATTACTGATCAGCGAAACGGAATCCTTTGATCCGCCCGTTGATCGACTTTCTACATACTGGGCATATATTGACTTTTATCCCGCATGCCTCACATGTGACCATATGTCCACAAGGCATATAAATTATTTCTACATGTTTCTGCCAACATGTCACACACTGATACTGCTCCAAAATAGCTTCTTTTATCATCGATTTGTCTCGATTCTCTTTAGGTTTCTCTTGGTATCGCTTGATTGCTCGGATTATTGCTTGTGTCGAGTCGTACCATTCTAAATTGTTAGCCAATCTTTCTTTGATTATTTTCTTCATCTTTTGAGTATCTACTCCTGATAATAGCATTATGGTTCTCGTTTTTGGTCGGTCTAAAATATCTTCCACTTGCTGGTTTGTAGTTATTATTTCGATATTCTTTGACTCTTTTTCTTGTTTATACATACACTTTCCTTTATGCTTTAGTTTTGTGACGTTCTGATCTGGTATTGGTTGTTGATTTTTGCATCCTTCGCACATTATTCCTCTGGCTGTTTGGCAATATCCTTGACTTGCAAATTCTGCTGCGCTTGGATTTCCTTTGAAAGTTTTAATTCTCTCTTCGAATGTTCTATTTATAGACTCTTTCTCCCATATTAATTCTGTTGGATCTTCGAAATTCTTTATTATCGTTATCTTTTTCTCACCTCCCTTTTCGTCACTGTCTATTTCTGATTGTCTGATTCCTTCTAATCTGTTCATCGCTTGGTTTCTTACATCGATATTAATTCTAAATGGGCAGGTTGGAAATTTCCTCAGGTGTTCTCGTTTAGCTGTCTCTCCTTTTTCCCATTTTGCGAGTTTTCCTTTACAATAGATGCATGTTACTTCGTCTGGTAGTTCTGGTGTTCCCGTAAAGTAGAATCCTTGTGCGGCCATTTCTTGACTTTGTCGTTCGGTAAATACTTTATTATCTTTAAAAGTTAGGTATCTTTGTTCCTCTTTTCTCAGTTCCTCGTTTCTCACTCTCATTTGTGAGTATATCGCTTTTATGGTTTGCGTTGGCCGTCTTGTTCCGTCATAGTCTTTATAGTATATAATTGCTGCTGCAAGTGTATTAACTTTCTCCTCCTCTTCCGGTTTTTTCCATAGTCTCGTCCATATCGAATCTGATCCTTCTCTTATCTGTATTGTTATCTCTTCACTGATTCCGCTTGTCATCTAAATATCGTCATTATTTTTTGGATTTTTGTTTTTCTGATTTTTCTGGTTATTTGTAATTTTTTGATTTTTATTTGATTTTTATTATTTTATTTACATTTATTTACACTTTCTTTCTCTCTTTACAACGTCTTGTCCGGCCTCTCTACTTCTAATTTTATATATAGATTATCTTCTCGCAAGAATCCTTCTCCTCTCAATCGTTGTTGTGGATAGAAACGTGGTGTTCCAATTGCTGTATTCCAGTCAGTTGTTGGCCTTCCCATCTGTGGTTCGTTTCCTGTTCTGATTGGGTTACGATAGTCCTCTTGTCCTTTCATTGTCAATATCATATTTTGTTTAAACGGCCATGTTAATAATTCATCATAATCTCCTCTTCCTACTCTGATGAAGACACTGGTGTGGGTGCCCGTTGCATTCCCATCTCCATTCGGATATAATCTAATGCCCAATTTGTATCCATTTTCCCAACTGTATATTGGTGGGCTATCTAGAATTCTTTGTGTTCCATCTTTTGCTCTCTGGAGTTTTTCTGCGAATTCAGTTATTTTCCATATAAATGGTGCTGTAAGATATTTTCTGGCTATAGAATTGTTGGTTTCTAGTTCCTTTATGTTGTTGGTCATCTGCTGCATTTTCTTTTCCATTTCGACCATTTTCTTGAGTGTGTCTCCTTGGCTTTTCTCGAAATTCTTTCTGGACTCTAGTATTTCTCTTATTATTGCTTTTTGTGCATCATTTTCTGTTCGTAGGCTTTTTACCTCCCATGCCAACATTCCTATCGTTTTCATCATAATTTCGGTATGTTCGATGCTATTTTCCATCATGTGTTTTTGCATTTCCGCCATTGGTAGTTGCGTTTGACAATTGAATAATTCTAACGGGCATTTGACTGGTTTGCCGCTGCATTCGTTCCAATGTTCCTTTAATTTGACTTTATCTTTCTTGTCGCAGTTGTTTGCGCATATTCCTTCATATAGATCGCATATTTGTTCCTCTTTTGGATTCCGGTGTTCCATTTCTATTTTTATCCATTCGTCGATGACTCCACAGAATTCGCATTTTTCCTCTCTCTTGATGCATACTTTGTGATGTTCTTTCATAGTCTTTTTCGTTATGATGGTTTGGCATTTTTCGCATAGTATCTCGTTATATTCACATTCATTTGTGTGACTTTCCGCTTCTTTCATAAGTCCTTTCCATTCACATTCTTTTACTCGGCATTGAACTAATAGATTATTGATTTCTTTATTAGTAGCTTTATCCATTGTTGTAGGGTCTTCATCCCTTTCAATCGTCTCGTCGCATCCAGGGCATTTTATTGTTTGTGTTTCTATCACTTCTATCGTACAATCTGTACATATTCTGCATCCACATTTCGTTTGTCTCGCTCCAATCAGTAATTCTTTACATTTACAACACTTTAGTCTTTCCTTGATATCGTTCACCGTTCTAATCTTATTTTTCATTATTCTTCTCGTAGTTTCGGATGGATTCTCGCTTCCTCTAATTCTCTCGATGATTGTCTGCATATCTACAAAAATTTCTGATTACTTGACGTTGCTTTACTTCTATCGCTTTATTTATACATATTTACACGGTGCGCTTTATTTTTACTCTACTGTTGAATCCGGTTCTGGGGTGAATTCTGGCATCGATGCTATCCATTCCACCCAACTTGCTGGGTCCACGTGCTGTTGGTTGTTACGTAGTCTTCTAATTTCGTCAGCTTGCCATCTAACTTGATCTGCTAATTGTTCATTCATTCTCTGTAATTGTAGTATAGTTCTTTGTTGTTCTTCTAGTCTTATGGCTTGTTGTAGGCCTCTGTTCACACTTTCCGTTAGCACTAGATGAGTATTTGTCCACTGAGTTTGCGCATTGTTGGTTATTAGTGTCATTAATTCACATTGTCGTCTCCACGTTGCCTCGATTCCTTGATCTTGGTATATTCCTTGATTTAATTCTACAATCTCTATAGGTACATTGGCAGCTGCTGGTTGTTGTGTTCCTTCTGTGAATGGTGGTATTCTCACTTGATTTGGTTGATTAACATTATTCGGATTCATCTGTTGGTTATAATATATCATTAATTCATCGGCATTCTCTCGGTTTGATTATTGTCTCTAACGCATTTTGTACGATATTTACATATAGACATACATATTATTACTACTAATATACTACATAATATTTTACACTATTTACAACGTTTCTTTCTCGTTTTACACCATCGTCTCCGGGGACTCTATACGCAGTGTCCGTATATCCCCGTATTTCTCATTCATTATCTGGTATACATCAGATTCGTTGGACCATTGTTGTGCTTCGATAATAGGCGGTTCTTTTAACCAGAGTCCGCTTGTACTAGAATTTCTTATGATTTCGTATTCTTCGGTTCTTTCTGCATCATATTGTCCTAATTCGATGTCATAATTGAATTTTTCCACCGCTGGCCATAATCTTCTCTTCGCTGACTTCTTTCTGCATTTGGTAGTTCTCACTAATTGAATTATTATCAGCATTACTACGCTGCTTATTACTGCTGTTGTTATCCAGATCATTTTAATCATGTAATTCTTTTCATTAGGCTGCATGGTTGTGTTTTCTCTTGCATTGGTTGTCTCCATTATTCCTTCTTTTGGTTGTACGTTTTTAAGTGCTTTCTGGAGTTGTAATGCTTCGTGGATTGAAAGGTGGCTGTCATCCATGATCATTCCTGTTTTCCATGTTTCGTTTCTTGGTTCTCTCTTAGATTGTTTTATTATAGGTTGATCTGTCGCATTTGACTTGAGTGGTTTCCTTGTTATCGTTCTCCAATGTTCATGAGTTCCTTTTTGGATGTTTATTACATATTTTCCCAGTTTTCTTTTTGTTGGGATTCGATACTTTTGATTCTTTATACTTTTACTTGTTTCACATTGGATTCTCTTGTTTACTGGTTCGTTTCTCTCCATTTGCCATTTCCACTCCTTTGTCTTTTCATCATACACCTTTTTCCATGGTGTTGATCGGCATCTCGAGTCGTCTATTGGTTGTAATTTTGTGCTTAATTTCGCATCTTGTCTCCATAACTGGTAGATGGTTAATATTTGGTCCATTTTTCTTTTCATTTCCTCTTGAAATTCTTGGATCTGTTGTTCCCTTTTTGTTGTATTTTTTCTCTCTGGTTCATCCATGGCTATGATATTAATGGTTTGTCCGTCTTCCCATATACCTAATTCGTATATCGGGGGTTCGTTCTCGCGGACTTATTTGTCGTTTGTGATACATTATTGCCACGTCTTCCACCATACCGTCGTCGCTACTTTCGATTATTGGCTGTATGATTTCTCTGTTTATTCGCCGGTATAATTCATGCATTTGACAATCGGGGTCTACCGATATTTCTTTTATTTTCATCATTTGGTAGCTTTATTCTTATCTTTATTGGTTCATCTCCTCTCATATCTCTTTGATGCTCTCCATATTTGGCTATCAACTCATCCGTTCTCTCGTTGTCAAATCTCATAATGTCTGTGTCTCGTACAGCTTCTACAAATATTTTCATTGAGATCGGTCTTGTTAGTGATAATCGATTAATATATTTTCTAGCTTGGTCTATTGCTTGTTCTGTCATTTTAATCTGGTTTTGCCTCATTATCTTTTGTCTCTCTTTTTCTAATCCAGGTTTTATTTCTTTGTTGTACAATATTTGGATTTTCTGCCATATTTCTGCTGTCGTTTCTTCGCTTTCATTTTTGTTTAACGTTACCACATTTATTCCTTTTGGCCAGATTAGAGCATCCACTAGGTGTATATCTCGCTTTATTTTCCTTCCTTGATAATATAAAGGTTTATTTTTATAACTGGGTCCTAGCTTTTTCACTACCCAATCGTATAACTCGTTGGTACTTTCGCCTCTTGTTGCTATTATCTGTCTCGGTATTTCTGGAAAATCAATAATTACCTGATACTCTTCTCTATCATATTCTTTCAAATTCTCTTGGTACTTTCTTATCATATCTTTCCATGATGCCGTGAATGTACCGTTATCCCGTTGATGTCCTTTTGCAATCAATTTCATTATTCTGCTGTATGCGGTTGTATCTCTGAGGTTTAGGAACATTTGATTTCGATCTACTTCTTCTACAATCTCGTTGATTTCTTTTAACATCTCGGTTTCGTCTTCTCTTGGCACGTTCGTCTCCATTTCCTCTAATTCGGATTTTGATTCATCTTTATATGGTTTATTTTCCTCGCATGATTGAAATATTTCTCCGCCCAGACTGCTTATCTCGCTTTCATCTTCATCTGTTTGATCGTCTGGTATTTGTCTCATCATATTAATATGTGGTTGTTCCTCCTTTTTCGTTATCTTTGTTGACCCTTTTATTTGGAACCATATCTCTTTTATTTTATTCTCGATTTGAGCTTTACTCCACGTGGGCTTTTCTTTTCTGATTCTTGTTTCTATTTTTTGTAGCAGTACCCTCTGGATTCGATTTTTTGTTATTATTGGTTCTGATATCTTTTCTTTTCCTTGTGACGTTGATGCTTCCTGCTCATCTCTTTGTAGTTCTAATTTTTGCTCCTCCATTTCTTGAGATAGCACTTTCTTTGTCATCACTTCTATTTTTTGATCTAGTGCTTGCTCTTGTTCTAAATGTTTTAGCGCTCCGTCTATTTTTAATATTAATGCCTTCTTTTTAGTTCCGCTTTCTCTTGTTTCAGGATTGCTTCTTTTTCTTTTAACTGATCCTCCTCTTGTTCTAAAGCTTCCTCTTGCTTTATTTTCTCGAGTGTACTCTCTGTCTTTTGTGTCATGATTTCTTCTTCGAGTTCGTCTATCTCGTACACTAGTGTCCCTCGTTTTGATCTTCCGTTATCATCATCTCTGCTCGATTACTCTCTTGAGTTTCTGGTTCGTCTGATTTCTCAGTTGTCATTTCTTTTAATTGTCGACGTCTCTGTTTTTCCTCCTCTGCAAATTCTTTGATGGCCTCTATTTTCTCCCTCGTATTTAATTCAACTGTTTTCTCGTTATCAGTTATCATATTTCTCCCCCTTCGTTCTCAACACACTGCTCCGCAGTGTGAATTTCATCTGGAATTTCCATTCTCATCATATTAATTCTTTTCGGGTTTGTTTTCGATTTTCCCATCTTTGCTGGATTTCCTGAGCTTCCTCTGTTTGTAGTCTTTGCCATTCAGCTTGTTGTGCTCTTGGTATTCTCTGGTTCTCAGCTCTTGAATCTCCTCATTGCTTCTCATTACGTTGATTCGTTGTTGTTGTATATTGGTGGGCATCTGTTGCATCATCTCTTTTAATTCCATGGGCATTCGTTGTAGTGTTTCTCGTAACATGTCTATCTCTTGCATCACGTTAATCTGTGGATTCCCATAGAGTTGTTTGATCTTGGCTGGTTTGGTTCTCGTCTTATGCTACATTGCCTTGCAAAATGTCCTTGTTGTCCACAATTGTAACATGCTTTGTTAATAGGTTGTCTACATATTTTCTCAGTATGCCCTCGTCTACCACATTTTTGACAAGTGTAGTTCGGAAACAATTCTCTGACCGATGTCCTATCCTTTGGCATATGGAGCATTTTTCACTTGTATTTGGATTGTTCCTGAAATTATTATTATAACTTACTTGGTTAATACCTCTATCCTCCGGATTTCTCGTTGCTGGTGGCTTGAACATCTGCTGTGCTCTTGGAATGAATTGATTCATAGCTGGATTGGTATTGTTGTTTTGATGTTGGCATTGACTGTTGATGTTGTTGGTTCTGTGGCCAAGACTGCCACTTGATATCCAGTCCTAGATGGGCTTCACATCTATTTGCGATTGCTACTGCTTTATCTAACGTTTCTGGTGCCAAACATCCAAGGTTGGCTCGTATGTCTTCCCTCTTGATTCCTCTTATGAAGACGTCTACCATTTTATCTTCGGGCAAATCTGTTCTCCGAAGGCTTCTTTACACAATTTCTTTAATTCGCATGCGTACACTGCATTTGATTCATCTCGTCTTTGTTTTCGATGTAGGAAGTCTAATATCTTCCTATTCCCCTTTTTCTCTATCCCGAATATCTTTATTAAGAACTCTTTAATTTCTGTCCATGTTGTCAATTTGTTACATCTCTCGCCTCTTCTACAAATACATCTTGTGCGCTCCCTTCAGATACAAGGGTAGTCGCTCTTTTACTTTTTGATCTGTCCAGTGACAGATATTTTATACACTTCGAATTCCTTTATGAATGTATCCAATTTGTTGAGACTACCGTCAAACGGTTCTCCCTAAACTTTTCTCTGAATTCTCCTGTCATCACATTATTGTTGTTCAACATTGTATTTGCATCCGGAATTGAAGTCATGTTGGAATTTGTGGAATTTGCCATGTTTGAGTTAATGTTTGAGTTTTTCAATCTCTCTTCCTCGTTCTCTGCTTCTATTATTGGCAACCGGTTTTCTATATCGTTTATTTCGTTTTCTTCGCTACTGTTAAATTCAACGTCGTTAATCCACTATCTGTGCCGGTCCTGTCGCTGCTGTAATTGATACTCCGGTTTTTGCACTTCTACGTTGCGAACTTTTTTCTTTCTTCTTCTTTTAATAAACTTTTTTCTCTATTCTCTTGGCTTTGCTTCTCGTGCGGTTGCTGATGCTATCAATGTTTACGGTTATTCGTCTGCTTGACTGGTTTCTCTTTTCTTGCTTTGGTTGCTTTGAAACTTCTGGTTGCTTATCTGCTCGTAACTACTCTGACGTTTATTCCAAAATCTTTTCTGCTCGTTTATTCAAATTCCTTTGTTATCGCTTTGCTTTGTCGTTGTTCTGAAATATTTTCCTTTGCTTTGCTTTGTACTTGACTTGGATTGCTTTGCTTGACTATCGATTCCTAAAAATAAATAACACTCCAATATTCTATACTCTATACTAATTTCTTCTCCGTTTACCATACTATCTGTTATCATCCCTTGTTCGCATTGTCGTGGTGGTCTTCTTTATCTGACTCACCCCCCTCATTTTAAGTCCATTTTTAATTATCTATAACTCGTAATAATTATCTATTACTCTCGTATCAATTATCTATATAGTCTTATCAGTTATCTATATAGTCGTATCAATTATCTATATCATAATATCAATAATCATCATACTCATACTTTCATTCATTCCATTAATTGTTTTTCCTATGTCCCCAAAAATTCATTTACTTAATCCTCAATCGCTGGCGCTCTATGCCCTCTATGATTTTCCGTCGGCTCGTCGGCCTTCGGCTTTAACTCTTTTACTGGTCATCTGTGACCTTAATATCTATTCATAATCATATTTCACTTTACTCATATCATATCTTATCTGGTACTCTATGGCCTCCAGTATCTGATCATAATCATCCAGCCCTCTATTGCCTCAAGTATCTGATTATGATCATCCAGCCCTTTATTGCCTCAAGTATCTGATCATGATCATCCAGCCCTCTATTGCCTCAAGTATCTGATCATGATCATCCGGCCCTCTATTGCCTCAAGTATCTGATTATAATCATCCAGCCTTCTATTGCCTCAAGTATCTGATTATAATCATCCGGCCTCTATTTCATATTATCTCTTATATCGGACTTGAGCTCAATCAGTGACTTTTGGGTATGTTTGAGGCCTCACACTGACTCTCAAGCCATGGCGTCTTTTGGCCGCGCATTCTTCCGGTTACGCTTACTCACCGCCATTCGGATATTTGGTACTCGGTGTGGGATCCGGGTTATTGTACCAAACTCCTCGCTGGGCAATAAAAAAAAACATTCCTCGTACTCGGTGTGGGATCCGGGTTGTGTACCTCGAAGAATATAAAAAGTATGGAATGTCCTAGACGATTAAATCCAAGCTCCAAAAGCGGGTTTTACATTGATTTTCCCGAATAGTGAAAAGAAAAGAAAGCTCAAAAGTGGGAGCGGAATAAAACTATCAAATCTCTGCCCGCTCCATTCCATCAGAGTTTCTCGGCTCAAATTTCGAGCGCTCTATCTGGCTTTAGTAGGACATTTTGAGTATGAACCATTTACACGGTTAGTTCACATCTCACCTACGTTTGGCCCCGAAACTCGTGTGTGGAGATCCGGGTTGTTGTATCGAGTGCCTCCCAGCGAAAAAAGAATGTTCCGATACTCGGTGTGTTGAATCGGGTTTTTGTATGAACGGCCCAGCGTCATCAGTCCCTTGCGATAACACCTGTAGCACGACAGGTCCGTAGCTGTCCTCTGGTTGCCTCACCACCAGCTTAGGGAAAAAAGAAGTCATCTCTAGGTACTTTACTCTAAACTATTTATTTCTGTTCCGCTGTACACTTCCTTTCTCTACCTCTCGAGTCTGTCTCTTCATCCCCCCTTCAAAATTTGTGTAATCGCATCAACAAGCTCCCCAAAAGAGGTGATCATCTTCGACGGTTACTTTGTGACATACGCGACTTGGCTTACCCAGTCCTTCTTCAGTTAGGTGATCAGGGTTTTCCGCTTGGGTTGAGGCGTACTTATCGTTAGATAGCTCAGGTTAACATTTTTCCCTCTTTCCTTTCAATAATATCATATATAATTATCAATTAAAACAAAAGAATTAACACCTAGGAAAATCGGTTGTCGAACTTTTTCCGTCCAATATTTTGGGTGTCTCTGTCATGTGTTTTTTTGATTATTTTCCCTAATTCGCTTTTATGTTTTCGGTCTATACCATTGTTTATCGTTGTCGGGTTAATTTATGGAATTTATAAACATTGCATGAGCATTAATAATAATATGAGCATAATACACATATTTCATTTCATCGAGACAATTTCATGGAAAGTAAACCTGTTAGTCTTGTGCACTCTTTGCGCATCCATGACAATAACTCAAGGTTGTCCGCAAGTATCACCATTACCTCGTGCTCCTCTGTTTTCACGCATAAACACTTCCACATTAGCTTTAGTTTGCTCGTTCATTGTGAGCATCTTGTCTTCAATATTCTTCGACTATTTTACCATTACTTAGTTACCAGCTTTTCCCAATATTGGTTAATCTCTAAATCTCATAGAAGAATTTCATATATTCTCTCAGTAGTGACTCTTTATCGAACCAAATGTTAAATATGCAATGTCATCGGACGTGCATGTTGGAATTGCTGATATATCCTCTTTAGCTCGATATAATAAAGCCTCAAGATTGTCCTATTTCGATGAGGATCCCCTTTAGTTTTTCTATAATTTTCTGCTGCCAAGAAATATCACACCAATTTATCTAAATACTAATTAACTAAATTCATTCACCTCTTTAATATATTTTGATTCATTTTATCTACTACTATTTTAATCATTACCTGTTCCTTTTGTTATTGTTGACTTCCTCTACTTGGTTCTATTGGCATTTCCCTCGTGGTTATCGTTAATTCCCTTTCTTACCCATTTCAATTTATCCCAATTGGCCCTTTTTAATTACTTTTAGGGCGTTCTTGTCATTGTTGTTGGTGTGCCAACAGAGTCATGTCGTCCAATATTGATGGATGTTGCAGTGTCTTGCGTCTTAATTTGTAGTCGGGTACTCGGTTTTTTATCTTTCTGTATTAGCTCTCTTCCTTTCATTTTATTACATCTCTTCGCGGTTTGACAAAATGTCGTCCCGACATTTTCAATTTAAACCTTAAACATATGTCTATATTTCCTTTGGTTTTTCGCAAAAAAACAAATCATGCCAATCCCGGCTGAGCCTCCCAATTTTGTATGGTGGTTACAGGGTTTCAAATACTTGGCTTTCTATTCCTTTGTCGACCTCTAGTAACGCCGTACAAAATGAGTTGACTAAAACCCACTTGGCCAGCCCGTTGCCTAAGCAACGTGGAATGTGTTCAAGTGGTGGATTGCCGCGCCAGAGAAAGATAATTACCAATTGGTAGTACTGTAATTGCTCGGACAAACTCGTGTTACGAGCTGTCTGTGATAGAAGAGCGATGCTGCCCGCTCGGTTTCCCTCATAAAATAATTGTTCAATTGGTGGTGGCTTAATTGCCTGTGGAAAACTGAGACGTTAATGGGTATTTATGACCGCTTCTAGTCTTTTTCGTTATGATGGTTTGCATTTTTCGCATTAGTATCTCGTTATATCACATTCATTTGCTCGTGACTTTCCGCTTTTTTCATATAGTCCTTTCATTCACATCTTTTACTCGCATTGAACTAATAGATTATTGATTTCTTATAGTACTTTATCATTGTTGTAGGGTCTTCATTCCCCATTTCAATCGTCTTGTCGCATCCAGGGCAATTTTATTGTTTGTAGTTTCTATCACTTCTATCGTACAATCTGTTACATATTCTGCCATCCACATTCTTGTTTGTCTCGCTTCCAAATCAGTAATTCTTTACATTTCACACACTTATTAGTCTTTCCTTGTATCGTTCACCATGTTCTAATTCTTATTTATTCATTATTACTTCTCGTAGTTCGGATGGATTCTCGCTTCCTTAATTTTCCGATGCATTGTTGCATATCTACCAAAAATTTCTTGATTACTTGACGTTTGCTTTCTTCTATCTGACTTTTTTATACATATTATACAAACGTGTGCGCTTTATTTTTACTCTTTACTGTTGAATCCGGTTTCTGGGTGAATTCTGCTTGATGCCTATCACATTCCACCAAACTTGCTGGGGATCCACGTGCTGTTGGTTGTTACGGTAGTCTTCTAATTTCTGTCAAGCTTGGCCATCTAACTATGATCTGCTAATTGTTTCATATCATATCTCTTTGTAATGTAAGTTTATAAGTTTTTGTTGTTCTTCTAGCTCTTATGGCTGTTGTAGCTCTTGTTCACACTTTTAACCCGTTAGCACTAGATTGAGTATTTGTCCACTGAGTTTGCGATTGGTTGTTTATTAGTGTCGATTAATTCACATTGTCGTTCCACGTTGCCTCGAGATTCTTGATCTTGGTATATCTTCCTTGATTTAATTCTACAATCTCTATTAGGGGTACCATTGCAGCTGCTGGTTGTTGTGTCCTTCTGTGAATGGTGGTAATTTCTCACTTGATTTGGTTGAATTAACATTTTCGGTTGATTACATCGTTGGTTATAATATATCATTATTCATCGGCATTCTCTCGGTGTTGATATTATTGTTCTCTAACGCATTTTGTAACGATATTTACATATAGCATACATATTACTTATACTAATATTACTACATAATATTTTACACTATATTACAAACGTTTCTTTCTGTTTACACCATCGGTCTCCGGGGACTCTATACCAGTGTCCGTATATCCCCGTATTTCTCAATTCTTAATCTGGATTACATCAAGATCTCGTTGGACCATCTGTTTGTGCTTCGATAATAGGCTGGTTTCTTTTAACCAGAAGTCCGCTCTGTACTAGAATTTCTTATGATTTCGTATTCTTCGGTCTTGTCTTGATCAATATTGTCTAATTTCTCGATGTTCATAATTGAAATTTTTCCACCGCTGGCCCATAATCTTCTGCTTCGCTGACTTCTTTCTGCATTTGGTAGTTCTTCACTTAATTGATATTAATTATCAGCATTACTACGACCTGCTTATTACTGCTGTTGTTATCCAGATCATTTTTAATCATGTAATTCTTTTCTTTAGCTGCTATGGTTGTGTTTTCTCTTGCATTGGTTGTTCTCCATTATCTTCTTTTGGTTGTAACGTTTTTTAGTGCTTTCTGGAGTTGTAATGCTTACGTGATTAAAGGGGCTGTCATCCCATGATCATTCCTGTTTTCCAATGTTTCGTTTTCTTGGTTCTCTCTTAGATTGTTTTTAATTATTAGGTTTGAATCTGTCGATTTGACTTGAGTGGTTTCCTTGTTTATCGTTCTTCCAGCAATGTTCAATGAGTATATCTTTTGGATGTTCTATTACATATTTTCCCGTTTTCCTTTTTGTTTGGGATTCGATACTTTGATTTTCTTATACTTTTACTTGTTCACATTGGATTCTCTTTTACTGGGTTCGTTTCTTCTCTCATTGCCCATTTCACTCCATTTGTATTTTCATCCTACTTTTTTCATGTGTGTTGATCGCATCTCAGTCGTCTTATGGTTGATTTTGTGGCTTAATTTTCGGCATCTTGTCTCCATACTGGTAGATTGGTTTAATATTTTGGTCCATTTTCTTTTTCATTTCCTCTTGAAATTTCTTGGATCTGTTATATGTTCCCTTTGTTTTGTTGATTTGTTTCTGTCTCTGGTTCATCCATGGCTATGATCATTAATGTTGTCGCGTCTTCCCATATACCCTAATTTCGTATATCGGGGGTTCGTTTCTCGCGACATTATTTGTCGTTTGTGATACACTTATTGCCACGTCTCTCACCATAACCGTCGTCGCTACTTTTCGATTAATTGGCTGTATGATTTTCTCTGTTTATTCGCCGGTAAGATCATGCATTTGAAACATCGGGTCATACGATAGTTCTCTTTCATATTTCATCATTGGTAGCTTATATTCTTATTTTATTGCGATTCATCTCCTCTCATATCTCTTTGATGCTCTCCATATTTGGCTATCAACTCATTCCGTTTCTCGGTTGTCCAATCATCATAAATGTCGTGTCTCGTACAGCTTCTACAAATATGTTCATTGTGATCTGGTCTTTGAGTTAAGTGATAATCGATTAATATATTTATTCTAGCTTGTCTTTGCTTGGTTCTGTCATTTTAATCTGGTTTTGCCTCATTTCTTGTCTTCTTTTTTCTATCCAAGGTTCTTACTTCTCTTTGCTGTGATACAATATTTGGATTTTCTGCCAATATTTCTGCTGCGTTTCTTCGCTATCATTTTGTTTAACGTTAACCACATTTTATTCCTTTTGGCCAAATTAGAGCATCCACTAGGTAGTATAATCTCGCCTTTCATTTTCCTTCCTTGATAATATAAAGTTTATTTTTTATTTATACTGGGGTCCATGCTTTTCACTACACAATCGTATATCGTTGTATAGTTCGCCTCTTGTTGCTAATTATTCTGTCTCGGTATTTCTGGAAATCATAATTACCTGATACTCTTCTCTATCGCATATTCTTTCAAATTCTCTGTTGGTACTTTCTTAATCATATCTTTCATGATGCGTGAATGTACGTTATTTCCGTTTGATGTCCTTTATGGCAATCAATTTCATTATTCTGGCTGATATGTGCGGTCTTTACTCATGAGGTTTAGAAACTTTATTTCGATCTACTTCCTTCTACAATCTCGTTTGAATTTCTTTTAAATCTCGTTTCGTTCCCTCTCTTTTGCACGTTCGTTCCATTCGCTCTAAATTCGGATTTTAGACTTCATCTTTATCATGGTTTATTTTCCTCGCATGATTGAATATTTCTCCGCCCAGACTGCTTATCCTCGCTTTCATCTTCACTGTTTGATCGTCTGGTATTTGTCTCATCATATTAATATGTAGTTGTTCCTCCTTTTTCGTTAATCTTTTGTTGACCCTTTTATTTGAGAACCATATCGTTTTTTATTTTTATGTCTCGATTTGAGCTTTACTCCACGTGGTGCTTTTCTTTTCTGATTCTTTTTCTATTTTTTGTAGCAGTACCTCTGGATGCGATTTTTTGTTTATTATTGGTTCTGATATCTTTTCTTTCCTTGTGACGTTTGATGGCTGCTCATTGCTCTTTGTAGCTTCTAAATTTTTTGCTCCTCCATTCTTGAGATAGCACTTTACTTTGTCATCACTTCTATTTTTGATCTAGTGCTTGCTGCTTGTTCTAAATGTGTTTATAGAGCGCTACGTCTATTTTAATATTAATGCTTCTTTTTAGTTTCCGCTTTCTCTTGTTTTCAGGACTGCTTCTTTTTCTTTAACTGATTCCTCTCTTGTTCTAAAGCTTCCTCTTGCTTTATTTTCTCGAGTGTACTCTCTGTCCTTTTGTAGTCATGATTTCTTCTTCGAGTTCGCTATCTTCGTACACTAGTGTTCCCTCGTTTTGATCTTCCGTTATTCATCATCTCTGCTCGATTACTCTCATTGAGTTTCTGGTTCGTCTGTTTCTCAGTTTCATTTTCTTTTAATTGTCGAACGGTCTTGTTTTTCCTACCTCTGCAAATTCTTTGATGCGCCCTCTGTTTTCTCCTCGGTATTTAAATTCAATGTTTTCTCGTATCAGTTATCATATTTCCTCCCCTTCGTTCTCAAACACAACTCGCTCCGCAGTTGTGGAATTTCATCTGAATTTTCCATTCTTCATCAAATTAATTCTTTTCGGGTTGTTTTCCGATTTTCCCATCTTTGGCTGATTTCCTGAGCTTACCTCGTTTGTAGTCTTTTTGCCATTCGCATTGTGTTGCTCTTGTATTCTTGGTCTCAAGCTCTTGAATCTCCTTCATGCTTTCTCATTTACGTTGATTCGTTGAATTGTTGGATATTGGTGGGCATCTGTTGCATCATCTCTTTTAATTCATGGGCAGTTCGTTGTAGTGTTCTCGTAAAGCATGTCATATCTTTGCAATCACGTAATCTGTGGATTTCCCATGAGGTTGTTTATCTTGGCTGGTTTGGTTCTCGTCTTTATGGCTACATTGCCTTGCAAATGTCCTTGTTGTCCACAATTGTAACATGCTTGTTAATAGGTTGTCTACATATTTTCTCAGTTATGCCCTCGTTACCAATTTTGACAAGTGTAGTTTCGGAAACCAATTCTCTGACGATGTCCTATCTTTGGGCATATGGAGCATTTTCACTTGTATTTGGATATGTTCCTGAAATTATTATTATAACTTACTTGGTTATTACCTCTATCCTCCGGATTTCTCGTTGCTGTGGCTTGGAACATCTGCTGTGGCTCTTGGAATGAATTATTCATAGCTGGATTGGTATTGTTGTTTTGATTGTTGGCATTGACTGTTGATGTTGTTGGTTCTGTGCAAGACTGCCACTTGATATCCCAGTCCTAGATGGGCTTCACATCTATTTGCAGATTGCTACGCTTTATCTAACGTTTCTGTGCCAAACATTCCAAGTTGGGCTCGTAATGTCTTCCCTCATGATTTCCTCTTTAGAGGACGTCTACCATTTATCTTCGGGCAAATCAAGTATCTCCGAAGGCTTCTTTACATATTTCTTTAATCGCATTGCGGTACACTGCCATTTTGATTTCAAATCTCGTCTTTGTTTTCGATGTAGGAAAGTCTAGTATCTTCCTATTCCCTTTTTCTCTATCCCGAATATCTTTATTAAGAACTCTTTTAATTTCTGTCCAGTGTTTGTCATTTGTTACATCTCTGGCCTCTTCTACAAATACATCTTGTGCGCTCCCTTTCAGATACAAGGGTAGTCGCCTCTTTTACTTTTTCGATCTGTCCAGTGGACAGATATTTGTATTTACACTTCGAATTCCTTTATGAATGTATCCAAGTTTTTGAAGACTACGCAGTCAAACGGTTCTCCTCTAAACTTTTCTCCTGAATTCCTCCTGTCATCACATTTGTTGTTCAACAATTGTATTTGCCATCGGAATTGAAGAGTCTTATTGGAATGTGGTGCATGTTGGTAATGTTTGCGTATCTCTCTTCGTTCTCTGCTTCTATCGTATTCATCCGAGTTTTCTATCGTTATTCGTATTCGTTTCTCTTCGCTGCTACTTATTTAAATAATCGGTCTAATCCACTATCTGTGCCGGTTCCTGTCGCTGCTGTAATTGATACTCCGTTTTTGGCGACTTCTAGATTGCGACTTTTTTCTTTTTCTCTTTTAATAAACTTTTTTCTCTATTCTCTTGGCTTTGCTTTCTCGTGCGGTTGCTGATCGCTATCACATGTTTACGGGTATTGCTTGCTTGATGGTTCTCTTTTCTTGCATTTGGTTCTTGACTTCTGGTTGCTTATCTGCTGTAACTACTCTGACGTTTTTCCGAATCTTTTCTGCTTGCGTTTATTCAAATTCCTTTTGTTATCGCTTGCTTTGTCGTTGTTCTGAAATATTTCTCCTTTGCTTTGCTTTGTACTTGACTTGGATTGCTTTGCTTGACTATGATTCCTAAAAATAAATAACCTACCAATATTCTATACTCTATACTAATTTTCTTCTCCGTTTACCATACTATCTGTTTATCATACCCTTGATTCGCATTGTCGTGGGGTCTTCTTTATGCTGAGACTCACCCCTCATCTTTAAGTCCATTTTTATTTATCATATAACTCGTAATTAATTTATCTATTACTCTTCGTAATCAATTATCTATATAGTCTTATCAGTTATCTATCATAGTCGTATCATTATCTATATCATAATATCAATATCAATCATACTAATACTTTCATTCATCCATTAATTGTTTTTCCTATGTCCCCCAAAAATTCATTTACTTAATCCTCAATCGCTGCGCTCTATGCCCTCTATGATTTCCGTCGCCTGTCGGCCTTCGGCTTTACTCTTTTTTACTGGTTCATCTGTTGACTTGAATATTCTATTCATAATCATATTCATTTATCATATCATATCTTAATCTGGTACTCTATTGGCCTCCGTATCCTGTTCATAATAATCCAGCCCTCTTTGCCTCAAGTATCTGATTATGATCATCAGCCTTTTATTGCCTCAAGTATCTGATCATGATCATCCAGCCCTCTAATTGCCTCAGTATCTGATCATGATCATCCGGCCCTCTTGCCTCAAGTTGTCTGATTATAATATCCAGCCTTCTATTGCCTCAAGTTATCGGTTATTCTCTCGTTTTCACTCCATCCCTAAATTTTACGTAATTTTAACATCATCTCGTATTTTTGTGGTTTTTTGAGTTTTTATAATTTTTGTTTTTTGTTTATTCTATTTACACTTTTTACACATTGTTTCCTTTTTTTTAATTTACTGATAGCGAAACGGAACCTTTGATCCGCCCCGTTGATCGATTTTCTACATACTGGGCATATATTGACTTTTATCCCGCATGCCTCACATGTGACCATATGTCCACAAGGCATATAAATTATTTCTACATGTTTCTGCCAACATTCACAAACCCTGATACTGCTCCAAATAGCTTCTTTATCATCGATTTGTCTCGATTCTCTTTAGGTTTCTCTTGGTATCCGCTTATTGCTCGGATTATTGCTTGTGTCCGAGTCGTACCATTCTAAATTTTAGCCAATCTTTCTTTGATTATTTTCTTCATCTTTGAGTATCTACTCCTGATAATAGCTTATGGTTTCTCGTTTTTGGTCGGTCTAAATATCTTCCACTTGCCTGGTTTGTAGTTATTATTTCGATATTCTTTTGACTCTTTTTCTTGTTTATAACATACACTTTCACTTTATGCTTTAGTTTGTGAAGTTCTGATCTGTATTGGTTGTTGATTTTTGCATCCTTCGCACATTATTCCTCTGGCTGTTTGGCAATATCCTTGGACTTGCAAATTCTTGCTGCGCTTGATTTTCCTTTTTGAAAGTTTTTTAATTCTCTCTTCGAATGTTCTATTTAATAGACTCTTTCTCCCAATATTAATTCCTGTTGGATCTTTCGAAAGTTCTTTAATTATCGTTATCTTTTCTCACCTCGCCTTTTCGGTCACTGTTATTTCTATTTGTTCTGAAAGTCCTTCTGATCTGTTCATTGCTTGGTTTCTGACATCAATATTAATTCTAAATGGGCAGGTTGAAAATTTCCTCAGGTGTTCTCGTTTTTTTGTTTAGCTTTCTCCTCCCTTTTTTCCCCTTTTGCCGAGTTTTCTTTACAAATAGATGCATGTTACTCCGTCTGGTAGTTCCTGGTTCCTAAAGTAGAATCCTTGTGGCGGTCATTTCCTTGACTTTGGCGTTTCGGTAAATATTTATTATCTTTAAAGTTAGGTATCTTTGTTCCCTCTTTTCTCAGTCCTCGTTCTCACTCTCTTTGTGAGTAATATCGCTTTTATGGTGCGTTTGGCCCGTCTTGTTCCGTCATAGTCTTTATAGTAATATAATTGCTGCTGCAAGTGTATTAACTTCTCTCCCTCTTTCCGGTTTTTCCAAGTCCCTCATTCACACATCCATATCGAATCTTGATCCTTCTCTTATCCTGTATTGTTATCTCTTCACTGATTCCCTTGTTCCATCTAAATTATCGTCATTATTTTTTTGGATTTGTTTTTCTGATTTTTTCTGGTTATTTGGTAATTTTTGATTTTTTAATTTGATTTTTTATTATTTTATTACATTTTTTACACTTTCTTTCTCTCTTTACCAACGTCTTGTCCGGCTCTCTACTCAATTTTAATATATAGATTATTCAACGCAAGAATCCTTCTCCTCTCAATCGTTGTTGTGGATAGAAACTGGTGTTCCAATTGCTTGTATTCCCAGCAGTGTTGGCCTTCCCATCTGTGGTTTCGTTTCCTGTTCTGATTGGGTTACGATAGTCCCTTTGTCCTTTCATTGTCCAATATCATATTTTGTTTAAACGGCCATGTTAATAATTCATCATAATCTCCTCTTCCTACTCTGATGAAGACACTGGTGGTGGGTGCCCGTTGCATTCCCATCTCCATTCGGATATAATCTAATGCCCAATTTGTATCCATTTTCCCAACTGTAATATTGGTGGGCTATCTAGAATTCTTGTGTTCCATCTTTTGCTCTCTGGAGTTTTTCTGCGAATTCAGTTATTTTCCATATAAATGGTGCTGTAAGATATTTTTCTGGCTATAGAATTGTTGTTTCTAGTTCCTTTATGTTGTTGGTCATCTGCTGCATTTTCTTTTCCATTTCGACCATTTTCTTGAGTGTGTCTCCTTGGCTTTTCTCGAAATTCTTTCTGGACTCTAGTATTTCTCTTATTATTGCTTTTTGTGCATCATTTTCTGTTCGTAGGCTTTTTACCTCCCATGCCAACATTCCTATCGTTTTCATCATAATTTCGGTATGTTCGATGCTATTTTCCATCATGTGTTTTTGCATTTCCGCCATTGGTAGTTGCGTTTGACAATTGAATAATTCTAACGGGCATTTGACTGGTTTGCCGCTGCATTCGTTCCAATGTTCCTTTAATTTGACTTTATCTTTCTTGTCGCAGTTGTTTGCGCATATTCCTTCATATAGATCGCATATTTGTTCCTCTTTTGGATTCCGGTGTTCCATTTCTATTTTTATCCATTCGTCGATGACTCCACAGAATTCGCATTTTTCCTCTCTCTTGATGCATACTTTGTGATGTTCTTTCATAGTCTTTTTCGTTATGATGGTTTGGCATTTTTCGCATAGTATCTCGTTATATTCACATTCATTTGTGTGACTTTCCGCTTCTTTCATAAGTCCTTTCCATTCACATTCTTTTACTCGGCATTGAACTAATAGATTATTGATTTCTTTATTAGTAGCTTTATCCATTGTTGTAGGGTCTTCATCCCTTTCAATCGTCTCGTCGCATCCAGGGCATTTTATTGTTTGTGTTTCTATCACTTCTATCGTACAATCTGTACATATTCTGCATCCGCATTTCGTCTGTCTCGCTCCAATCAGTAATTCTTTACATTTACAACACTTTAGTCTTTCCTTGATATCGTTCACCGTTCTAATCTATTTTTCATTATTCTTCTCGTAGTTTCGGATGGATTCTCGCTTCCTCTAATTCTCTCGATGATTGTCTGCATATCTACAAAAATTTTCTGATTACTTGACGTTGCTTTACTTCTATCGCTTATTTATACATATTTACACGGTGCGCTTTATTTTTACTCTACTGTGAATCCGGTTCTGGGGTGAATTCTGGCATCGATGCTATCCATTCCACCCAACTTGCTGGGTCCACGTGCTGTTGGTTGTTACGTAGTCTTCTAATTTCGTCAGCTTGCCATCTAACTTGATCTGCTAATTGTTCATTCATTCTCTGTAATTGTAGTATAGTTCTTTGTTGTTCTTCTAGTCTTATGGCTTGTTGTAGGCCTCTGTTCACACTTTCCGTTAGCACTAGATGAGTATTTGTCCACTGAGTTTGCGCATTGTTGGTTATTAGTGTCATTAATTCACATTGTCGTCTCCACGTTGCCTCGATTCCTTGATCTTGGTATATTCCTTGATTTAATTCTACAATCTCTATAGGTACATTGGCAGCTGCTGGTTGTTGTGTTTCCTTCTGTGAATGGTGGTATTCTCACTTGATTTGGTTGATTAACATTATTCGGATTCATCTGTTGGTTATAATATATCATTAATTCATCGGCATTCTCTCGGTTTGATTATTGTCTCTAACGCATTTTGTACGATTATTTAATATAGACATACATATTATTACTACTAATATACTACATAATATTTTACACTATTTACAACGTTTCTTTTCTTCGTTTTACACCATCGTCTCCGGGGACTCTATACGCAATGTCCGTATATCCCCGTATTTCTCATTCATTATCTGGTATACATCAGATTCGTTGGACCATTGTTGTGCTTCGATAATAGGCGGTTCTTTTAACCAGAGTCCGCTTGTACTTAGAATTTCTTATGATTTCGTATTTTCGGTTCTTTCTGCATCATATTGTCCTATTCGATGTCATAATTGAATTTTTCCACCGCTGGCCATAATCTTCTCTTCGCTGACTTCTTTCTGCATTTGGTAGTTCTCACTAATTGAATTATTATCAGCATTACTACGCTGCTTATTACTGCTGTTGTTATCCAGATCATTTTAATCATGTAATTCTTTTCATTAGGCTGCATGGTTGTGTTTTCTCTTGCATTGGTTGTCTCCATTATTCCTTCTTTTGGTTGTACGTTTTTAAGTGCTTTCTGGAGTTGTAATGCTTCGTGGATTGAAAGGTGGCTGTCATCCATGATCATTCCTGTTTTCCATGTTTCGTTTCTTGGTTCTCTCTTAGATTGTTTTATTATAGGTTGATCTGTCGCATTTGACTTGAGTGGTTTCCTTGTTATCGTTCTCCAATGTTCATGAGTTCCTTTTTGGATGTTTATTACATATTTTCCCAGTTTTCTTTTTGTTGGGATTCGATACTTTTGATTCTTTATACTTTTGCTTGTTTCACATTGGATTCTCTTGTTTACTGGTTCGTTTCTCTCCATTTGCCATTTCCACTCCTTTGTCTTTTCATCATACACCTTTTTCCATGGTGTTGATCGGCATCTCGAGTCGTCTATTGGTTGTAATTTTGTGCTTAATTTCGCATCTTGTCTCCATAACTGGTAGATGGTTAATATTTGGTCCATTTTTCTTTTCATTTCCTCTTGAAATTCTTGGATCTGTTGTTCCCTTTTTGTTGTATTTTTTCTCTCTGGTTCATCCATGGCTATGATATTAATGGTTTGTCCGTCTTCCCATATACCTAATTCGTATATCGGGGTTCGTTCTCGCGGACTTATTTGTCGTTTGTGATACATTATTGCCACGTCTTCCACCATACCGTCGTCGCTACTTTCGATTATTGGCTGTATGATTTCTCTGTTTATTCGCCGGTATAATTCATGCATTTGACAATCGGGGTCTACCGATATTTCTTTTATTTCATCATTTGGTAGCTTTATTCTTATCTTTATTGGTTCATCTCCTCTCATATCTCTTTGATGCTCTCCATATTTGGCTATCAACTCATCCGTTCTCTCGTTGTCAAATCTCATAATGTCTGTGTCTCGTACAGCTTCTACAAATATTTTCATTGAGATCGGTCTTGTTAGTGATAATCGATTAATATATTTTCTAGCTTGGTCTATTGCTTGTTCTGTCATTTTAATCTGGTTTTGCCTCATTATCTTTTGTCTCTCTTTTTCTAATCCAGGTTTTATTTCTTTGTTGTACAATATTTGGATTTTCTGCCATATTTCTGCTGTCGTTTCTTCGCTTTCATTTTTGTTTAACGTTACCACATTTATTCCTTTTGGCCAGATTAGAGCATCCACTAGGTGTATATCTCGCTTTATTTTCCTTCCTTGATAATATAAAGGTTTATTTTTATAACTGGGTCCTAGCTTTTTCACTACCCAATCGTATAACTCGTTGGTACTTTCGCCTCTTGTTGCTATTATCTGTCTCGGTATTTCTGGAAAATCAATAATTACCTGATACTCTTCTCTATCATATTCTTTCAAATTCTCTTGGTACTTTCTTATCATATCTTTCCATGATGCCGTGAATGTACCGTTATCCCGTTGATGTCCTTTTGCAATCAATTTCATTATTCTGCTGTATGCGGTTGTATCTCTGAGGTTTAGGAACATTTGATTTCGATCTACTTCTTCTACAATCTCGTTGATTTCTTTTAACATCTCGGTTTCGTCTTCTCTTGGCACGTTCGTCTCCATTTCCTCTAATTCGGATTTTGATTCATCTTTATATGGTTTATTTTCCTCGCATGATTGAAATATTTCTCCGCCCAGACTGCTTATCTCGCTTTCATCTTCATCTGTTTGATCGTCTGGTATTTGTCTCATCATATTAATATGTGGTTGTTCCTCCTTTTTCGTTATCTTTGTTGACCCTTTTATTTGGAACCATATCTCTTTTATTTTATTCTCGATTTGAGCTTTACTCCACGTGGGCTTTTCTTTTCTGATTCTTGTTTCTATTTTTTGTAGCAGTACCCTCTGGATTCGATTTTTTGTTATTATTGGTTCTGATATCTTTTCTTTTCCTTGTGACGTTGATGCTTCCTGCTCATCTCTTTGTAGTTCTAATTTTTGCTCCTCCATTTCTTGAGATAGCACTTTCTTTGTCATCACTTCTATTTTTTGATCTAGTGCTTGCTCTTGTTCTAAATGTTTTAGCGCTCCGTCTATTTTTAATATTAATGCCTTCTTTTTTAGTTCCGCTTTCTCTTGTTTCAGGATTGCTTCTTTTTCTTTTAACTGATCCTCCTCTTGTTCTAAAGCTTCCTCTTGCTTTATTTTCTCGAGTGTACTCTCTGTCTTTTGTGTCATGATTTCTTCTTCGAGTTCGTCTATCTCGTACACTAGTGTTCCCTCGTTTTGATCTTCCGTTATCATCATCTCTGCTCGATTACTCTCTTGAGTTTCTGGTTCGTCTGATTTCTCAGTTGTCATTTCTTTTAATTGTCGACGTCTCTGTTTTTCCTCCTCTGCAAATTCTTTGATGGCCTCTATTTTCTCCCTCGTATTTAATTCAACTGTTTTCTCGTTATCAGTTATCATATTTCCTCCCCCTTCGTTCTCAACACACTGCTCCGCAGTGTGAATTTCATCTGGAATTTCCATTCTCATCATATTAATTCTTTTCGGGGTTTGTTTTCGATTTTCCCATCTTTGCTGGATTTCCTGAGCTTCCTCTGTTTGTAGTCTTTGCCATTCAGCTTGTTGTTGCTCTTGGTATTCTCTGGTTCTCAGCTCTTGAATCTCCTCATTGCTTCTCATTACGTTGATTCGTTGTTGTTGTATATTGGTGGGCATCTGTTGCATCATCTCTTTTAATTCCATGGGCATTCGTTGTAGTGTTTCTCGTAACATGTCTATCTCTTGCATCACGTTAATCTGTGGATTTCCCATAGAGTTGTTTGATCTTGGCTGGTTTGGTTCTCGTCTTATGCTACATTGCCTTGCAAAATGTCCTTGTTGTCCACAATTGTAACATGCTTTGTTAATAGGTTGTCTACATATTTTCTCAGTATGCCCTCGTCTACCACATTTTTGACAAGTGTAGTTTCGGAAACAATTCTCTGACCGATGTCCTATCCTTTGGCATATGGAGCATTTTTCACTTGTATTTGGATTGTTCCTGAAATTATTATTATAACTTACTTGGTTATTACCTCTATCCTCCGGATTTCTCGTTGCTGGTGGCTTGAACATCTGCTGTGCTCTTGGAATGAATTGATTCATAGCTGGATTGGTATTGTTGTTTTGATTGTTGGCATTGACTGTTGATGTTGTTGGTTCTGTGGCCAAGACTGCCACTTGATATCCCAGTCCTAGATGGGCTTCACATCTATTTGCGATTGCTACTGCTTTATCTAACGTTTCTGGTGCCAAACATCCAAGGTTGGCTCGTATGTCTTCCCTCTTGATTCCTCTTATGAAGACGTCTACCATTTTATCTTCGGGCAAATCATGTTCTCCGAAGGCTTCTTTACATAATTTCTTTAATTCGCATGCGTACACTGCATTTGATTCATCTCGTCTTTGTTTTCGATGTAGGAAGTCTAGTATCTTCCTATTCCCCTTTTTCTCTATCCCGAATATCTTTATTAAGAACTCTTTAATTTCTGTCCATGTTGTCAATTTTGTTACATCTCTCGCCTCTTCTACAAATACATCTTGTGCGCTCCCTTTCAGATACAAGGGTAGTCGCTCTTTTACTTTTTGATCTGTCCAGTGACAGATATTTTTATACACTTCGAATTCCTTTATGAATGTATCCAATTTGTTGAGACTACCGTCAAACGGTTCTCCTCTAAACTTTTCTCTGAATTCTCCTGTCATCACATTATTGTTGTTCAACATTGTATTTGCATCCGGAATTGAAGTCATGTTGGAATTTGTGGAATTTGCCATGTTTGAGTTAATGTTTGAGTTTTTCAATCTCTCTTCCTCGTTCTCTGCTTCTATTATTGGCAACCGGTTTTCTATATCGTTTATTTCGTTTTCTTCGCTACTGTTAAATTCAACGTCGGTTAATCCACTATCTGTGCCGGTTCCTGTCGCTGCTGTAATTGATACTCCGGTTTTTGCACTTCTACCGTTGCGAACTTTTTTCTTTTCTTCTTCTTTTAATAAACTTTTTTCTCTATTCTCTTGGCTTTTGCTTCTCGTGCGGTTGCTGATGCTATCAATGTTTACGGTTATTCGTCTGCTTGACTGGTTTCTCTTTTCTTGCTTTGGTTGCTTTGAAACTTCTGGTTGCTTATCTGCTCGTAACTACTCTGACGTTTATTCCAAAATCTTTTCTGCTCGTTTATTCAAATTCCTTTGTTATCGCTTGCTTTGTCGTTTGTTCTGAAATATTTTCTCCTTTGCTTTGCTTTGTACTTGACTTGGATTGCTTTGCTTGACTATCGATTCCTAAAAATAAATAACACTCCAATATTCTATACTCTATACTAATTTCTTCTCCGTTTACCATACTATCTGTTATCATCCCTTGTTCGCATTTGTCGTGGTGGTCTTCTTTATCTGACTCACCCCCCTCATTTTAAGTCCATTTTTAATTATCTATAACTCGTAATAATTATCTATTACTCTCGTATCAATTATCTATATAGTCTTATCAGTTATCTATATAGTCGTATCAATTATCTATATCATAATATCAATAATCATCATACTCATACTTTCATTCATTCCATTAATTGTTTTTCCTATGTCCCCCAAAAATTCATTTACTTAATCCTCAATCGCTGGCGCTCTATGCCCTCTATGATTTTCCGTCGGCTCGTCGGCCTTCGGCTTTAACTCTTTTACTGGTCATCTGTGACCTTAATATCTATTCATAATCATATTTCATCTTTACTCATATCATATCTTATCTGGTACTCTATGGCCTCCAGTATCTGATCATAATCATCCAGCCCTCTATTGCCTCAAGTATCTGATTATGATCATCCAGCCCTTTATTGCCTCAAGTATCTGATCATGATCATCCAGCCCTCTATTGCCTCAAGTATCTGATCATGATCATCCGGCCCTCTATTGCCTCAAGTATCTGATTATAATCATCCAGCCTTCTATTGCCTCAAGTATCTGATTATAATCATCCGGCCCTCTATTTCATATTATCTCTTATATCGGACTTGAGCTCAATCAGTGACTTTTGGGTATGTTTGAGGCCTCACACTGACTCTCAAGCCATGGCGTCTTTTGGCCGCGCATTCTTCCGGTTACGCTTTACTCACCGCCATTCGGATATTTGGTACTCGGTGTGGGATCCGGGTTATTGTACCAAACTCCTCGCTGGGCAATAAAAAAAACATTCCCTCGGTACTCGGTGTGGGATCCGGGTTGTGTACCTCGAAGAATATAAAAGTATGGAAATGCCTAGACGTTCAATCAAGCTCCAAAAGCGGTTTACTTGATTTCCCGAATAGTGAAAAGAAAAGGAAATGCTCAAAAGTGGGAGCGGGGAATAAACTATCAAATCTCTGCCCGCTCCATCCATCAGATTTCTCGGCTCAATTCGAGCGCTCTCATCTGGCTTTAGTAGGACATTTTGAGTATGAACCATTTACCGGTTAGTTCACATCTCACCTACCGTTTGGCCCCGATACTCGGTGTGGGATCCGGGTTGTTGTATCGAGTGCCTCCCAGCGAAAAAAGAATCGTCCGATACTCGGTGTGTGATCCGGGTTTTTGTATCGAACGGCCCAGCGTCATCAGTCCCTTGGCTGATAACAACCTGAGCACGACAGTCCGTAGCTGTCCTCTGGTGCCTCACCACCAGCTAGGGAAAAAAGAAGTCATCTCTAGGTACCTTTACTCTAACTATTAATTCTGTTCCGTGTACACTCTTTCTCTCACCTCTCGGTCTGTCTCTTCACTCCCCCCTTCAAAATTTGTGGTAATCGCATCAACAAGCTCCCCAAAAGAGGTGATCAATCTCTCGCCGGTTACTTGCTGACATACGCGACTTGGCCTACCAGTTCCTTTCTCAGTAGGGTTGATCAGGGTTTCCCTTGGGTGAGCGTACTATCGTTAGATAGCTCAGGTTTAACCATTTTTCCCTCGTCCTATCTCAATATAATATCAATAAATATAATATCAATAAAACAAAAGAATTATACACTAGGAAAACTCGGTTATCGAAATTTTTCCGTCCCATATTTTGTGTCTCTGTGCATGTGTTTTGATTATTTCCCTAATTCGGCTTTTATGTTTTCGGTCTATTACCTTTGTTTATCGTTATCAGGTGGTTTTATTATTTATAAACATTGCATATCATCTAATAATAATTCAGGTAATGCATAATACACATTTATTTCATTTCATCAGAACAATTTCATGGAAAGTAAACCGTTAGTCTTGTGCGACTCTTGTGCGCATCCATGACAATAACTCAGGTGTCCGCAAGGTATCACCATTACTCGTGCTTCCTCTGTTTTGCACGCATAACACTCCACATAAGCTTTAGTTTGCTCTTTCATTGTTGTTGCAATCTTGTCTTCAATATTCTTGACTTTTTCCATTAACTTGTACCAGCTTTTCCCAAATTTGGTTATCTCTAATCTCATAGATAGAATTTCATATATTCTCTCAGTAGTTACGTCTTTATCAATATCGATTAATTTTATTAATATGCAATGTTCATCGGAGTGCAGGTTTGGAATTGCTGATATATCCTCTTTAGCTCGTTTAATTAACTTTTGTTTATTAATTAGTTCCTCAAGATTGTCATTTTCGATGTTTAGAATCCCCTTTAGTTTTTCTATAATTTCTGCTGGTTCCATCTAAAATTATCAAATTACCCTTTAAATTTATCTAAATACTAATTAACTAAATTCATTCACCTCTTTAATATATTTTGATTCATTTTATCTACTACTATTTTAATCATTACCTGTTGTGCTTTATTCTATTACTGTTGGCGTCCTCTTGTTGGGTTCGGTTGCTTTCTCTTGTTTATCATTACCCCCCCTTACTTACCCCATTTCATTTTATCCCGAATTTTGCCCTTTTAATTACTTAGGCGTCTTGTCATTGTTGTTGGTGTCCTACAAGGATGTCATGTCGTCAAGTATTGATGGATGTTGAGTGTCTTGGCGTCTTAATTTGTAGTCGGGTTACTCGTTTTTTATCTTTCTGTATTAAGCTCTCTTCTTTTTCATTGTTATTACATCTCTTCGCGGTTTGACAAAATGTCGTCCCGACATTTTCAATTTAAACCTTAAACATATGTCTATATTTCCTTTGGTTTTTCGCAAAAACAATCATTCAATCCCGGCTGAGCCCCCACAAATTTGTATGGTGGGTTACAGGGTTTCAAATCTTGCTTATCTTCCTTGTGACCCTAGTAACGCCGTACAAAATGATACTAACCCACTTGGCACCCGTTGCTAAGCAACGTTGGAAATGTGTTCAAGTGGTGGATTGTCCGCAAAAATTGAATACCATTGGCTAGTACTGTAATTGCTCGGACAAACCTCGGGTTCACGAGCTGTCGATAGAAGACCTATGCTCGCTTCGCTCTGTCCCTCATAAATAATTGTTCATGGTTGGTGCTTAATTGCCTGTGGAAAACTGAGACGTAATGGGGTTACTTATGACCGTATTGGTATGTAGTTTCAAAAGTCTGTCAAATTCATCATTTATTAGCCGTTGAAGATCTCAATTAATTTATGATTCTGATTTATTGGTAAATTTTAATCTTTGCACAACTGCAACACAGCCCTAACTTGTCGAACACTATCTAATTAATGTTTCAATTTTACTGTTAATCCTAAATTTTCGAACTGAATGTTTTCATTTATTCCACTGTACTATTGGATTTTAATTTATTATGGATCGCAATATTTGCTTACCTCGCCGATATGGTCTCGGTTTGTGATTAATCCTATATCCTAGTAGGTACGATTTTTACTTTCTATGATTGTTAATTGTATCAGAGTTAACAAATAAAATTTGATTTTCGTCTCAGTTATCTACTTTACTTACTTTATCAACAAGATTTTATTTTCATTAATCGAAAATTTTATTTAATTTTTCCTTATAAACAAGATTTTATTCTTTATTAAACTTGGCCAATTTTTTGTTACAGTTAAGATTTTCTTTTATATCATATTAAATCGCTTTACCGTTGAGATTCTATTTCATGTTAACCATAATTTTATTAAATTCATTTTTCATAATTTTATTTTATTTCATACTAATCATAACTTTATCTGATTTCTTTCACCTCCTATTGATCAGAACCCTATTGAATTCATTTTTTATCTTTATTAAATTTCTTTCATTTCCTTTCAATCATAACCTTGTTCGTTTTATTTCATATGAATCATAACTTTATTGAATTCATCTTATCAATCATGACTTCATTAAATTCATTTTACTTCATCTTAATCATAACTTTATTCGTGTTATTTCATCATAACTTTATTAAATTTACATTACTTCTATTAACCATATCTTTATTAAATTCATTTTATTTCTATTACTCGTATCTTTATTGAATTCATTTTATTTCTATTGACACGGAAGTGGTTATATCAGCAATTTCAATTTACGTTACCCCCGTACCCTTTTCCTTTAATTGATCTTAAGGCATAGTATGTTTATATTATAGTTATTGAGTGCCCACTGGACTACTCGGTGTGGTGATTTTAAGCCGTTTGTATGATAATTTTAAGTCGATTTTACAGAATTGAGAAACGAGGAAGCAGCCAGAGACTTCTTCCTTATTTCTCGCTTCAGCTATAGGGATAAATATTTACGATCCGACCGCTGCGTTGCGCACGCTGAGTCTTCACGGGTGCATATCATTGGCGATCTTCCACGCACTTACATGCATTTGCACTGTGTTGATTTTACTAACTTGCGTGATGTGTCGGCTGTGGGCCGGAAAAATTTCGACAGTTAAGATGTTAATTTTAAATTTATGAAAACATATAAATACATATTAATAAATTTTTATTAATCATGAAATAAATAAGTTACCCATTAACCATTCCAAAATCATCAACCATAAAATAAGCATAAAATAGCATAATAGCATAAATACCTCTCCTCCCACATCGACGCCGAGCAGAGCTCCATTGAGATGCAAGGTCGCGATGTGGAAAGAGGGTTCCAATATACAATGAATCTCACCTAAAAATTTTAAAATGTTCGAAGTATTTGAGTTTCAAAAATGGTCTAACAATTTAACAGAAATTGGTTAGTTTTCAAAAATGGTTTTTAAGAAAAATTTCACAATTTTCAACAATGGTTTTTGGTTTTCACAAAAATGGTTGTTAAATGTGAAAATGGATCAGTATTTATACCTACTTGTGTGACGTGTAAGATTTGATGCAGTAAAACAAAATTCGACCTTGTTCTTTTCTAGCAAATTCTATTATTTAATTTTAATATTTTTTGATTTATTTTTATAATTTTTTATTTAAAATTTTTATTGAATTATTGCTAATTCAATTTTTTAATTTAAATTCCACTTTAATGAACTTTAATTGATTTTTCTAATTTCGTCGAATTTGTCGTGTTTTCTTGTTGTATCTGTGTAGGTATCGTGCGGGTCTTGGTGCATTTTGTTATTATTTTATTTTATTTTTAGGTTTATTATTTTATATTTAATTCTTTTATTTCTTAGATTTTATAGGGTTTATTTGGTGTTTGTCAGGTATATTTTAAATTGCGTGTTGTATCTGCGTGTGTGTTTCTGATCCATTTAAACATTTTCCAAGGCCGTTTACGTTCTGGCCCAACATAAAATTGAAAACCCAAAAATTAATTCGTAATATTCAAACACAATTGTTGAGGAATTATATTAAACGCAAAGTAATAATGTAAGCATAAGAAATTTACATACCACATCAACTCACAACATATATTCATTTAATTCTTTATTTAATTAATATTTATTTAGTCATTTATTTTATGAGTAAATTTAATTATATTCTCACAGAGATTATTTCTAATTGGAATTTATTAGCTTTTATTTTCGGAATCGACTTCTTCTAAAATTTCATTATTGAAACGGCATTCAAAAAATATTGTTTAGATTTATTATTTTCATAACTTCCTGAATTGAGTCGTGATCTAAATTGATTTACCTATTATAAAAATCTAACAATAGTGACTATATAGTGAAAAATAAGATGGTGATCTCCAAAAACTGTTTATTTCTAATACACTTAAAAATTCACATAATTCACACTAATACCGAATCCTAAACTAAATAATCATGAGAAATGGGTTAATTAAGTTCTAAATTAAACAATCACCTTACATATTTGTTAACCTAGACATAATTTTTACATAAAAATTTAAAAAAAAATAAAGATAATGTGGGGTTTTGGGTGTTGTCAATGTCCTTGACCCCATATGAAAATGATTATCTTGCCCCCAATGGTTACCCGTTGCCAAGCAACGTTGGTAATGTAACCACCGGTTATAGGATCGCCAAAGGTGAGCGCCATATAGGAACTGCTAAGGCCCGATCCCATAGCGGGTTCAACGCACCACCGATAGAAGGCATATGTGCGCTTTTCTGTCCTCGGTCCTTTCATTTACACGTATAGTCCGTCATCACTCTTTTTCTTTGATTGAAATTTTATTATCTCACGGAGCTTGTTTATCAATAATTAATAAATTTAACAACACAAAATTTTATTTATCAGAATCTTTTCAGTTTGATTTTCCCGACTATCTCATGGCTAGACGCTTTGCGCGCTCAAATTTTCCTGGGT
Organism: Schmidtea mediterranea; assembly: GCA_022537955.1. Lineage (NCBI taxonomy): Eukaryota > Metazoa > Platyhelminthes > Tricladida > Dugesiidae > Schmidtea > Schmidtea mediterranea. The sequence continues at coordinate 37,935,056 of CM039681.1, forward strand.
GTCTTTGAGGCGATTTTATTGCTGGTTTAGTTGCGCTAGTGGCATCCCGATACGCCAACTGAGCCGGTGAGAAGACCAAAGGGTACGTGATGGATTGGCCTTCTTGACAGGCCGTTAATGCCACTTCTAATCCTCGAATCTGTGTCCTCATAGCCTGTACTAACAACTTTTCTTCCGCCCATCCACACTGAGCGGCGGTTACTCGTTGTTATAGAACCTTTGCCTTTGACTGTTCTATCCACGTTGATTTGATGCGATGGACTTCTCGGGTCATCTCCAACATCTGTCGATGGAGATCTGTATTTTCCTTGCGGGCAGCTTTCAGAGCCCTGCTTAGGATGATACTGGGGTCCATCTCTAAAAAAGGAAAAATATAATCATGAATGCTTCGGTTCACATATTGAAGATGAATTATAATGAATATGAATATAATCACACAGCTTTAAGGCGTGTGGATCTAGAGTCGTAAAAGAAGTTTGTGTTAGGGTGAATGTTTTTATACTAATTCTAAATATATGAAATCAGTGAAACTAGCATTATTATATTTAAAACTACCACAACATAAATTAATCATGTTGAAAAATCATTGGTGTCTTGAGGTGGACGGCCGGTCTTTTGGGTTCTGTCTCGGTGACCAGCGGGTACAAGCATGATCCCATTCTGGTCGTTGGGCTACATTTCGCGCTTGCCTGGCCTCTGAAAGGATCTGTTTCGGCACTGATACCGTTATTGGCGGAATTGGCTGGTTTACCCGCGGATCGTCGAGCTCGAATGAGATGCTGTATGGCGGGGCATATCCATCCGTGCTCGGAATTACGCCAGTCGCGATGTCCTTGTTGATCTGGTTGAGATGTCGATGGGCCCGATTCACTTCCTGAGTAGTCTTCCTCTGGTGAGCCTCGAGTCGGGCCAGGATGTCTTCGGCCTGTCCTCGAAGTTCGCGGGCCGGATTTCGCCCAGGCTCCCGCTTGATGGCTATGTATGGTTGTGCAGTGTCCTCCATTTCATCCTGCCTCTCGAATCTGGATTTTATTCCCGGGGAGATAGAATACCCCTCATCCCACATCGCCTGTCGATATTTAGCGGCGGAGTGGGATGGGAATCTCATCATCCCACGAGATTCATCCACCCAAGAATCTAATTGTATGAATAACATAAATACCATAAATAATCGAATACGTTGAATGATTTATATAAGAACTAATGTATGTGTTAATTGAATGGGTAAATTTTAATATCCATCTACAGGGGGGGGGTTTGACTACTAATTAAGGTCTATATAGCCTGGATTAATTAACCTATAATGCGTTTGTCTAGAAGGTCGTAAAATATGAATCAGCACATAACTGGTGTATTTTAATTTTAATTATCATCAGTCGGTGGAATAGGTATTATTAAAATACGAATGAACATCTATGCAATGTAAGCTAAATTCGAGATTCCATCGAGTTAATATTCTAGTCTAAGTTTGTGATAGGGCGATTTGGGTAGTTTCTCGTTCGTGATCTACCTGGCATCATTAATAGATTTTAGCTTGGTTCTAGTAATTATCGCAATGATGAGCATCACAAGAAATAGATAGCTATTCGACCTTTGCCGATGAAACTTCATGTTCTTTGTAGTAAGATTAATAGAGTAGTTTTCTCGCCCTAAGAGATTTCTTGAGAATATAGCTGGGTTTTGAGGCATTTAACTGTAAGTCTGGAAAGATCGGTCTTTCAACTGAAATATGTTTGGATATTCATCATGCTCTTTCGACGTATCCAAATGTAAACCTGGCATCATTTAAGTCATTTCTACCTTGGATATTCGGCCAGTTACTATTTTCCCTATACAAAGTAATTAGTATATCGTCGACTAGGCAGCTTCCGGACTATCGACTGGTTACTGTGAGATTCTATATAGGTTTCTCATTTCGAAATCCATAACTTTAAAATTCGTCATCACTGAAATTTGGCCTTTAGCATTTATTCAATAACAAGCGGAACAGCAAGAAAAAACTTTTGGTCCTCTAAAGTATGCACAATGTCATTCTATAAGCGACATTCGGTCAACGTTTCTTCACAGAGTCGGCGGATCAGGACATAAATGTTTACAAATTAAAATTAGTTAGTTAAAAAAACAAATGTCTACCTCCTTGTGCGCCGATTCTTTGGTTCACTGTAATTTCACTGGTATCCGAGTGACGTGCGTGGTGATTCTTAGACCATGGACTATTCTGTTAAAAATTATTCATATCGTCTATAACTGAGAAGTTTTCCGTCTGAATGCCTATTTATATCGTATATCTTACCTCTATCGGGTATGTATGTCGTTCAATTCTCTCTTCCAACTGTCTGCATGTATGTGCCTGAATACTACTCATTGGTGTACCTCGCATGCTACTGCGGAGATCGACTTGCGCCAGATGTCTCCTGCCACGTGGATATTCTCTACCTCGTCAATTGATTTTTTTGGTGAAATTCTCATGCACTTTGCCACGTCTATAGGCCAATCGTGATTGTCTGGGAATTATTTTAGTTATTTTCTATTCATTATTTGATCCAATCTTAAATTTCCTATTAATTGTTCGGCGTATTCAGTTTAAATTCTGGTTAGTTTAATATTAATTTATCGATTTAAATTTAGTCGCATTAAAGTTTTAGCTCACAATATTATCCAATTTATTGACCTTTATCGTCTTTTTATTATCCCACTGAGTTCAATTAATGTTGGTTATTATTCTGGGGCTTGAATGTTTCCTTATGGCGTTATACTCATGTGGTTCCTTATTCGAACATATTGATTGGATTCAAAAGTACCTCTTCCAATTTATTCCCTGGTTTGGTGGAACTGGAGTTAGTCGACCTTATGTTAATGAATAAAGAAAATCTTTCGAGTTTATGAGTTGATTACAGTCTCGTGGTACCTTCGTGGATGATTGGATGTGATTTTATTTTGTTTTGGTACAAATTTCAGCTTGGTTATGTCATTACTTCTCACTGATTGGGATCTTGTTAAAGTTTATTTGGGAATTTTGACTTTATTTGGGTTAATCATACATATTGAGTGGATTTATTAGTTAATAGGGCGAACAAATATTTGTGTTACGGGATTTGAAATTTCTAATTTACTGGTTATTTAATAATACTGAATTCTATTTTGTTAATGCTATCTGTACGTTTATTGATTGATGCTACCGGTTGGCGTTAAATAAATTAAACTCTGTTCAACCTGATTTTTTAACTCGCAGTTAATTTTAGTCGCGGGTCTGATTCATGTTAATTAATTATTAGTCCTAATTGCTTTTTAACGGTATTTAAAAATTTTGATTCGAGATATATAACCACACAACGATTACCGAATTTTTTACTTACCCACTCCTTTCCTTCAATTTGATTCTAGGATGATTATGTTCATATTAAGATTTTAAGAGTGCTCACCGAGCTACTCAAAGTTCGTGATTTTGGCTGATATGTAGAATTCAAATTTTAGGTCGAAATTACAGGAAAATGGGTGGCGGAGGAGCAGCCAAAAGACTACTTCCCCTCCTCCCAATTTCCCCTATAACGGTTGTGATTTGACTTTTGGACCCTGCGTTATTCACGCCGGAACCTTCACGGGCACAGGTTATTGGCAGATGAACTGCTCCTACACAGCCTGAGTTGTGTGTATATTTTACTAACTTGCGGTGCGTGAGTGGCTGTGGGCCGGAAAAAGATTACAGCATTGACGGAAAAATTTCAGTTCATGAATATATATATTCTGCCTTATAATACATTAGATTCATAACACATAGAGTTTCATAAAGTCTCGAACATAATACAGTAATACCCTCTCCCCACGCCGACATCCAAGCAGAGCTCAATTGAGGTTGCGAGGATGCGACGTGGAAAAAGTTTCGAACAAAGCTTTCACTCACATCGTAAGTTTGATTCTACTGGTTAGACGAAAATCGATTCAGATTAACACTGATTTCAGAATTGAAAAACTGATTTCTAAAACTAATTCTCAAGTTTCGTAAAACTGATTTTTTAAAACTAATTAAAATTTTGTTAAAATGAATCGGTATATATACCTATTGTACGACCCTAACCTTGCGTGTTCTTTTTGATTCAGTAAAACAAAATTTGACCTTGTGATTTTCTAGTATATTCTATTCTTAATTTTTATTATTTTGAAATTTTATTTGACAATTTTTCTTTTGAATTTTTAATTGAATTATTTCTAATTCAAATTATTTGATTTTTATTTCATTTTCATGAAATTTCGCATTTTTGTTAAATTGTCCTGTTTTGGTCAAATTGCTAGGTTTTCATGTTATGTTTATGTTTATTTCGTGCTGATCATGTTGCACTTTGTTATTATTTTAATTTACTTTTATGTTTTATAATTTTATATTTAATTGTTCTCTCTCTCGCATTTTGGTAGAGTTAATTGGTGTTTTAATAGGTTTGAGTTTAAATCTGCATGTTATGTTTGTATGTGTGTTACCGATTCATTTAAACATTTTACAAGGCCGTCTGTGTTCTGGCCCAACAATAATAAAAAAATGAACATAGATGCACCTTACTTCTAAGGTTACAAAACTGTTTATTGAAAATTTTGAATTATTTTTTGAAAATTTATCAATTAATTATATCGATCTGGCATCGATTTATATAAAGGGGTTTAAACGCATATTTTTTGATGCGGTAAAACAAAACGCCTATACATTTTTACCATATTTCATCACTTTTCTCCTGGTTAACAAATTTTCATGATTCATTTTTATTAAAATTTCTAATTACATCCAAGGCTTAATTCTCATATTTTATTTCTAAAATATACGCGTTTTCGTTGAATTTGGAGCTGATTTGATGAAATTAGTAAAATTTTTCTAGTTTTATTGTTTTTAAATTGTTTTTAAATGTTTTTATTTATTTTTTACATCTTTTTTTGTATTTTGTCTACCTTTTTATAATTTTTGTCTTATTTAACGCCAAATAGACGATATTTATTAATTTTCCGCTCCAAATTTTATCGGATGTGGTGCCAGATAAACACAACTTTTATACTTTAGTCTTTGCTCAGCAAATTCAAATAGTTGCCGATAGAAGGTCTGGGCTTGATTTTGATTTTAAGGTCCCACTATTCTCCTATCCTTTTAAAATATAATTCGTCTCTTTCTCATGCACTAAACTTTTATGAAGTACTTTTGTCCTACGATCTTACAAAACAATCGACTTGTTACAGAGAGATTATAGTTTTTTTAAAGTGATTATTTACAACTGTTCGATAGGACCTGGTTATATGACTCTACGTGCTCTTTAAAAACGAATGAAGCAACTCAACACAGAAATAATTTTTATTGATACAAGAGTTTGACATTAGTTTTAAATTCTATCTTTAATTCTAATTCGATTGATACGACACACAATTGAAACTCATAAATATATTCTTGAACGATGTCCACTTTATTTCACATTTTTATTTTTCTTCCATATTTAAGAGATATTGACTTTGATTGGATTCCGGGTAAACTAATTCGTTTCCATTATCAATTTCTTTTGACGTTTCGGCCGTTCTCCATGAAATTTATCAAAATAAAAACGAATTTTGGGATAATTAGTTTCCAATATAATTAGATTCATTTTCAGAGACTTTCTTGCTTACTCAATATATTTTGTTTTTGTAATTTTAAATAATCCATTAATTTGTATTTTCTCAATATCTTTTTTAGGGACTTCAAAATAATTTTGTATTATTATTGTGAGGATAATTAAATAGAATAATTAATTATCGTGTTAAAAATATGTAATGAATGTTAATAAAATTATAATGATAAATTTAAATAAGTTTAAAAGTTAATGCATGGAATGATGAAATTGCTTGATTGTAAAATTAATATTTAGAAATGTTTGTAAATTAAATATATTAAATATTTATTGAATGTTTGTGTATTGATATTCCCTATTCAATTGTTAATTCATGCTTACTGAAATATCCTCAACAGAAATACTAAAAAACATTTATGATTAAAAACAACTTTAGATCGTTGTTTTAATATTGCTTTGTTTGTAGTTTTTTTTTAATAAAGTTTGGAATTTATTATAATTTAGTTTTTAATGAACGTATTAAATTTACGAAATCAAACTGCTAACAATTATTTTCATAATCGTATTGTCAATTGGTATAGATACCCATTTCCTCGGAAATATTGATTTATGATTTTAAATAATTTTTAATTTATTGTTTTATTATTTTTTTTGATTTTGTGCTAAATTATAATTTTTGTAAAATTGTACAACCCGAACAAGTTATATTTTAATTAAATTTCATAATTATTGTTTATGGTCAATATTATAATTATGCCTAATAGGCATTGCTTATTATAATCCGCTTCTATACTGCTATCACTGACTTTACCACCATTATAATTATCATTATGAACTCTACTATTGTTCTTCTTATTATTAGGATCATTATTATATAATAATTAGGTGCAAAATACCAAATAATGTAAAAGATATGCAATATGATATCAAAGGTAATCAAGTCTTTTACATTTACGATTTATTAGAGATTTATATGTATGGTTCAATCATAATTGATTCTTACATTAAGACTTCTGCATTATATTTCTTTATGTATTTTTAAAGATAAATTTGTAATATTAGGACTTAAAAATCTCAATTTTTAATCAATTGTTCATTAACTTGTTACTGAAATCGCACTCATTGATTGATTCAAATAAATATATATGATTTCACTAAGTTATTTATTTATTAAGTTTGTTGAGATTGTACGAAATTTGTCGATGAAATTGAAATTCAATCTGACTCCTCGTGTTCACAATCAATAAAATCAAAGTAATCAATCCCAATAAAATTTTTATTTTTTAAATTTACAAAGTTTCCAGTTTACACGAAACACAGAATCCAAAATGGTAAACACACAAAGGGTATTACCCTTAATCGAAAGATCAAAAATTATGTAGTAGAATTCCAAATTCGGTTGTCGTACAATGAGATAACTGAACATGTATACTTTTTTAAAGATGACTTATATATCACAGACCTTGAACAATTACAAAGTTATTTATCAGATAATTGTGGAGATATTTTAAGTGCTTACGAGCTTGACAGAAACAAAGTATTTAAATTCTATATAAATTTAAGTGTAACTCAAATTAAATTTGATTCAAATTTGATGAAAAAATTAGGGTTATCAAAACATACATATCTACAAAATGGTGGAACTCATGAAAAAACAGTCAAACTGAAAATAATTAAACTTCATCAGCAAATGTTCATCCACAGTAATATTGTAGAACCTGTGATTGTTTGAATCTATATGGGTTGAAAAACATGAACAGAATGAGGTTGTACAAATCAATGTAGAAAATCCCATGTATTTACCTGTTCCAACATCTAGTATAAACTATATAGAAATTAATATACGTGATGATAGTGGAAAACTTATTGGTTTTGCAAAAGATTAAAAATTCATCTAACCCTACATTTTCGTAAATTAGATGGCTAAATCAGATATTATTAGTATATATAGTGATAGCCAAACAGGCGGTAATTTGCCATATTTTTTTGGAAACAGTATGGATCAGGCTGGTTGAGAACAATTGGTAGATTTGCACTCCCGATTCTTAAGCGTCTTGGTAATTTTGGTATGAAAACTGCTAACGATGTGATAATGAATGAACAGAAAATATTACCATCTCTTAAAACAAACAGCTTTATCAGAACTAGGGAAAGTTTTACCAGGAATTACGGGTATGTTTAAAAAAAAGAGACTCCTGTTACAACTCAAGCTACAAAACGTAAAAATCATCGGTCATCGATTATAAACAAACGAATGAGAGGACATGGGACTATATTTGAAAAATGATTTGTGGTAAATCTGAGTTGTGTATATTTGACTATCCTTCATCTAATAAATAAAAATTAAATAAACATTGGTTTTTTCTTCAGTATACCTCTAAAATTTCTTGATTTGTTAGGTGTTCCTTGAACACGAAATTTTTGCGGAAAATGATCTAGATTACCATTATCAATTTTTATCAAATCTATTAATTATACTCATTTCTAATTTACAAAACTGATATCTAGTCATAACATGCTCATCGTCAGCTCCCGTATGCCAATATATTTTATTAAATTTTGATTTAAACATATTTGGCTGTAATAAATAACGAATAAATAAAGTTTTTTGACTACCGCTAGGTATATCAAAATGAGAATTGATATAAATTGCGAAATTTAACTCATATAAAACTGCATTTGATATGATAACTATAGACACAGCAAAGAAAGACACAAGTGCTTTTGAGGTGGGAGATGAGGTAATAGTACACAAACAACTGCATGACAGACACAAGAACGGTATGCGGTACGATATGTTCATACAAAATTGTAAGGGTTTTATAACCCATCGAGTCGAACCTCATTACAAAGGGTGAACGAAAGAAAGAAGAATCTAGTGGCTGATAAAGTTGAGAAAATCTTTAGAAGAATTAAAATATTTAAATTATCTTGTATTTAAATAATTGATAATTTTGAACATTTTCTATAATTTAAATAAACTTTATTATCGAAATTACGTCTTCTAACAATGATATAATTGTAACTGTTGGAAAATTGGTCATTAAAAATTGAAGATATACCTTACAATTGTTTCGATAACTTTTAGATGGGTCAATTGCCGTATTTGATTTACTAATGAATAGTATAAACCAGGAGTCTCAAACTCAAGGTCTAACATGAGACGTGTGTGAGTAAAAGCATAACCACAGGGGCCACACTACTTACAAAATTTTTAAATATGCAAATTATTATTTATAAAACAAATGAAAAATTTTAAAGAATAAATGAACTGTTTTCAATAATATTATTAGAATTACGTAGTAAGCAGACGCAATCGTTTAAATAAAAATAATTTAAAAGAAAGTTCTAAATTTTAAAGCTAATCATGATTTTAATTGTTATTTAAGTTTGGTTAAATTACAAGACCCATGTGCTTCGTTTTGGACCGCAAAAGACAACAAATTATTTTTGAAGTTATAAACATTATTAATTGCATTAAATAATTATATTTTTTATACATATTTTGAAAAAATCTTCGAATATGTACACAAAATAATTAGGTTTATGATTATTTTTTAAAACTTACTAATATAATTTAAAATTTATGCTTTTTTCGGATTTCAGGTTCTGTTTTTTTTCGACAGAAATATCTGAAATATTAAATTAATTTTAGTTTTAAGGGTAAATCTTATGAAGATACATCTTCATTTACTCGAAATTTCCTAGTAAAAACCTAAAAATTTAAATTAAAAATTTTTTCCGCCATTTTTCTTTCTAAAAATATTTCTGAAATGTCTGTAAATTAATTTATTATAGAGGTTTTTTCAACTTCGGATGGCTACATGTTAAAAGTTTACATGCATGTTTTATTATGGGTTGTGTTAATGTGCATTATTTTATTTCTCTCTCACTTGTTGTGTTTCTCTAGTGTAGGGTTTGTCTCAGTGACTATTTTACAAGCAACCTCAAGGTGAGTTGGTGTGTTTATATGATATAAATTTATTGATTTTTGTTTTATATTATAGGTGATTTGTCTCAACGTAGCTTGGTGTAATGAGATTGCTTAGTCAAATGCAGAAGTTGACTTCAACATTATTACAATAGTGAGATAGTTTGCGGCCTTGAGTAATGCAATGGATTTAATAACTCAATTTTTCTTTGTGTTTTGGCTGTATATTTAATTACCTTGATCATATAAACCTTGTTCATATTATTTGATCTAATATTTAATAAAAGGATCTTTATATAAAATGAGTACTAAACCTTTTGTGTTAGTCTTTGAACCCTGAGATTTACTAGGGTATCAGCAGCTATAGAAACATGTCTCACCTCATACTGGTAACCGCAATCTGAAATATTTTCTTATGCAAGTATTTGATGGGAATTCACTTGAGTGATCAGAATTTTTATTTACTTACACACCAGCTACCCAGCAATTATAACTTAATTATGATCCTAGGTTAATTTTTCTCCTTAATACCATTATAGAAAACCATTTTAATTCCTAATTTATCGGTTCATGATAATTTCAAACTACATATTCACAAATTCCGTGTTAATTTACTTTTCATATTTTTTATATCATGATCATATCTGTCCTCTTATACTTGTGAATTAAAATATTTTTAATTAATTTCAAATTAAATCCTAATTTCTTTATCTATACTGGCGACGAGATTAGGATTTAGCAGTATTTGATTGTGTCTTCGCCGCACCAATATGATTGTTAGTAGTTCTCAACATTTTCAAAGAACTGATCGACCTAACTGATCTAGATTAATTAAAGTTTAATAAAAAAATGAAGAGTAAACTTATAACAATAATTTATATGTTTATTGTCATTGTTATCGTCGTTCCAGTCGTGTAGAAGGTTTTAAACAACTTCAGAGAACAAAATCAATGATCCGAGGATGTCTGCGGCTAGTAGAGACATTTCTGCGTCCAGACATCACCAGAAACTTGACACAATATGAATTATTAAAATGTCAATATGATGATGAAGTCGCAAAACCGCATACTTTGAAAAAGGAAATTGGGCAGTAGAAACTAAAATAGTGCATCGGTGCTGGTACAGAAAAGCGATCTAGTGCTATGGAAAGAAGAATTGTAAATAAAATTAAGCGAGAACGCACCGACGACTTCAAAAGTGAATCTAAAAGATTGTAGACACATACACTATCACCCAACCAACTTCCAGACAAGATAAAAGGGGCGATTAAGAGGAAATTAAAAGTAGCAAGATGATAGTAAAATGATATCAACAATCTTAAAGAAATGGTAACGAATTAACGCTTTATTTTCACTTTTTTTGAGTTGTATGTTAGTTAAATTTGAATTTTGTTTAACTCAATACTGTTTTGAATTCTGCTATGATGAATTAGGAGACCTTAATCATAAATGAGCACGATACCTTCTACGGTAGTTCTTGAACCCATTGGTACGTCAGGATATTAGCATACATGGCAATATGGCATAACGTTTACTCATGAACGCCTATTAGGATATAATTCTAACGTCACTCGTGACCAGCACTTAATGATGATCTTTTTCTAATGCGCGTATCTGATGCAAATTCCTTTGATGTGTGTAAGCCTGGAAATCCTATGCCACATTTAATGCGAGCACTTATTACTGGTATTCACCAATTTGGAATACTTTTAACGTTACTTAGCAACAGATACAAAGTTATATTGAGGAATATTGTAGTTAGTGTTTCATATGTTGGGCAAATTCAAGGTTTTGTTTAAATATGTCGGAAATAACACGCAAACACAACAACGCAAATTTAAAAATCAGATCTATTAACATCAAGTAAACAACCCTAAAATATAAAAGGTAATTAAATATAAAACTAAAAAACATAAAAGTAAATTAAAATAATAACATATATGCATCAAGATCAGCAAATAATTTACATAAAAATAACAAGATAACATAAAGATTTGACCGAAAAAATTAACAATTTATAAAAATTAGCAAGTAACAAGTAAAATAAAGAAAAATAGAATATTTTCAATAAAAAATATTCTATTAAATAAAATAAATTGTTCATTGAATGTAGAAAAATGATAAAATTAAAAATTAGATATTACACTAGAGCCTCGAGTTGCGTCGTTAATACGTTACAATAAATCGCGACGCATCTCGAAACAGCGCAATTCGAATTCTAATTTTGTATACATTTGTACCTGTTTTTATATAATAGGTTCCGATAAAATCTGAAATCCATGTTTTTTAAAATAAAATTAGTTATATTGCTACATATTTAAATAAAAAATAGGTATGAATAGATTAACTATTATTTAATAAGTTTTATTAAATCAAAAACTAATGCAAACATTAATAGAATTTTAAAATAATGTAAAATAATAAAACAACATAAATTTATAGAATTTATTCAGATTCTAATTCATACGTTGGTTCAGGATTTGGCGTTTGCTTCTCTTTTGGTTGTTTTATTATAAAATTATTCAGAGTTATTTGAACAGCCTTTTGTTTTTTATCCAAGTAAATTTTTTTATAACAACTGATGGAGGCCTCTACAGCTTGAGTAAACTTTGCACTTTGATCAGCATCTGGATCTTCTGCAACAAATATTTCTAATGCTTCAGATATTAATTTAATTGCTTTCCTCATACCCTTTGTTGTTAATTGTTTCACTTCTGGTACTTCTACGGAATTGTCGTCAAACAACTAAGAACTAAACTTTTATAGTAGTGGGATGTGTCACATCCAGCACATGTCACATCCAGCACATGTCACATCCAGCACATGTCACATCCAGCACATGACACATCCAGCACAGTACCCCCCCCCCGCTAAGAGAAAAATTTTCTAAGTCCAAAAGTACAAAAAATTTTAAAGACAAAGACAATGACTCATTCAAGGTCATTTAAACAAAGACCATGACTCATTCAAGGTCATTGGATGACTCATCATATTTTTTCAAGGTATTTTAAACAAAGACCATGACTCATTCAAGGTCATTGGATGACTCATCATATTTTTTCAAGGTCATTTAAACAAAGACCATGACTCATTCAAGGTCATTGGATGACTCGTCATATTTTTTCAAGGTCATCTAAATAAAGACCATGACTCATTCAAGGTCATTGGATGACTCATCATATTTTTTCAAGGTCATTTAACCAAAGACCATGACTCATTCAAGCTCACGGATTTTTTAATCATTTTTTAATTATAATATATCTATATACTTTTATAAGTAGTATATATTTTGTAAATTTAATTTTATTATTATTTTTTATAAATATTATTATTTTTTATAAATATTATTATTATTACTATTTTTATTATTATTATTACTATTATTATTATTATTATTATTATTACTATTATTATTATTATTATTATTATTACTATTTTTATTACTATTATTATTATTATTACTATTATTATTATTATTATTATTATTAATATTATAACTATAATTAATAAAAACTATATACAAATAAAACACATTATTATTATTATTATTATAATTATTTTTATTATTCTTATTATTATTATTATTATTGTTATTATTATTATTATTATCATGATTTTTATTATTTATTATTATAAGTATTATTATTATTATTGTTATTATTATTATTATTACTATTATTATTATTATTATTATTACTATTATTATTATTATTATTATTATTATTATTATTATTACTATTTTTATTACTATTATTATTATTATTACTATTATTATTATTGTTGAGGTCTGTAAATTAAAATTAAAAATTTAAATAAAATTTAGGATAATAATTCAAATGGAAAGTAAGCGAAGAAAAAAGGCAAATAAAAGCGGGATCGTGCACAGAATTAATAGTAAATGAAAGTGCGATGGAAACAGTATTAGAAAATGCAAAAAGCAATTACGAAAGGCGAGAATCCGGAAATCCGAGAAAAATCAATAAATGGAAAAATCATCGAAATCGAATGGGAAAAACGGGACAGTTATAGATTAGCTAATGGTCAACAAGATGACGGTTAGGGATTTATCAGAAAAGGGTTAGAAAGGGTTGAAAAACATTCAAATGTATGAAAACAGAAAACGTTAATTAATTAATTAATTGGCTAATGGAAAACCCGAGCTAATGGGAAACCCGAGCCAATGGAGAACCCGAGAGATGAAGGAAACCCGAGCTGGGTAAACAAGAAGAAAGGCAAACAAAAGGAAGATTTGGGCCCATTAGTTTGACACAATGATTAATGGGAAAAGAGTAAGGAGAAGATAGCGCGCGTAGGAAGACCGGTAGGGCCATTAATTATCTGGATTAGTTGGACCATTATGGATGACAGCCGAAGCAAACACGTAGGAGAAAATGTCAAACGAAAGATTGGCTCGGCAATAACCATTTGTCATCCTGATTTCGAGGAGTATATAAGCAAAGGGAAAATCAGAGAAAATCGGCATTCTGCCTCAGCTAGGGTTCGAAGAATCAGACGATAGGAAAAGGGATAAACGAATTAGGGAAGTAGGGAAAAGAAGAAATAGAATTAAGAATACGGAAAGGCGAAAAGGGATCAAACCAAACAGAAACCGAGGAAAACGAGAGTCAACGGAACTAAAGGATCAAAAGGTGAATATTGTTTGTTTGCAAAGCATCAACGCCGAGCAGAGAATCGTATAAACTTTGATTGGTCATTGCAGCGTGATAATAAATTGTGAACCTGTTGTTTTAATATACGTTGGGTCGTTCATTGTTTTAATTTAAAGGACACCAGGAGTCAGAGAGAACCGACTTGAAATAATCCAAAACCCAACATTATTATTATTATTATTATTATTAATATTATTATTATTATTATTATTATTATTATTATTATTGTTATTATTATTATTAACATGATTTTTATTATTTATTATTATTATTATTATTATTATTATTATTGTCAAGGTCATTGGATGACTCATCATAATTTTTCAAGGTCATTCAAAAGTAGGTCAAGGTCACTCAAAAGTAGGTCAAGGTCATTGGATGACTCATCATATTTTTTCAAGGTCACGGAATTTTTAATCATTTTTCAATTATAATATGTCTACTTACTTTTATAAGTAGTATATATTTTGTAAATTTTATTTATTTTATTATTATTTTTTATAAATCTTATTATTTTTATTATTATTTTTTGAAATATTATTTTTTTTCAAGGTCATTCAGAAGTAGGTCAAGGTCATTCAAAAAATTTTCAAGGTCACGGAATTTTTAATCATTGTTTAAATATAATCTATCTACTTACTTTTATAAGTAGTATATATTTTGTAATTTTTATTCTATTATTATTTTTATTAATATTAATATTATTATATTATTAATATAATAATATTATTAATATTAATATTATTAATATTAGTCAAGTCTTTGTTAAACATTCACTTGTATTGCATCTACATTGTGAACTAACATAATCCACGTATATTGAAAATTTGATATATTCATATTTGCTATAAAGAGTTTTAAAATATGTTGAAATTAAAAGTGTGAAAACTGAAAATACTCAGAAAGCAGAAAAAATGATAATTGATATTAGTAATTCTGTGTTTATCCAATCTATTTGTATTAAGATATATTTTATAAGTAATATAACAACTGTAAAATAAAATATCTGTAATATTCAACAGATCTCTATTAATATTATTAATTAATACTATTATTATTATTATTATTATTATTATACTTTAACTTTTTATTATTATTACCATTTCATTAACATTATTTTCGTCTATTATAATTTTATTATCAAGCATTTCGTCATCATGTGTGTTATCAACATTTATATTTAAAGATCTAAAATTTATAATTGAAGAATATTAAAATGTTTACTATTAAATTATCAAAAGTGGATAACATAACTAATTAATGATAATATTAAGTTAATTTATAAAGTTTTTACTTAAATTTTGAACTCAAATATATTTTATAAGCTAATTTTAATATTTTATGTGTAAATATCTAATTGTGATTTGAGTGAGTAAATTGATGCGCTACGTGTATATTAGTAACAGATGGCTATCAGGTAGGTACAATATGAGTAAAGAGGGAGTTAACACATAATAAATCAATAAAAAGAAAACTAATTTACCCAATGAATCAATAAAAACAAAAGCATATGGAAACCAATTTACACAATAAAACCCCAGTTATTTTATGAAAATATTTATTAAAATGACATTCTAGCACTATTGACTTTCCAAATTGGAGTCATGACATCATCTGAATTGATCCTCTATCCTTGTATAATGATAATTGTATACCAATGAAAGTTTTCAATAAAATTTACTTCTTTATTAGCAATATAAAACTTTGCATTATCGTGGCCAAGATATATGTTGTTATCGCTTCTTAACTTGATATTCATTGTATTTAGAATTTCGTTTACTAATTACAATCTGCATCCGATATTATTGGGTATTGATTAATGTGATTGGCATTGAAAATTTGTAAGTGATAGAAAATCTGAGAAAATGTAAGGTATGGCTATAATTCTTCACTATCATAAATTCAGTTTGCATGTCAAAATAATGATTATAGTTGTCATCGTATTTATACTATGTATATAACCAATGCAATGATAATGTATAATTTTATTATAAAGATTCTAAAAATATTTTGAAATTAAAAATGTCAAAACTGAAGATACTCAGAAAGCTGAAAAATTAGCTATGATGTATATAACCTTAATGTCTGCATAACCTCTTCATAATCTCGAAGTTTGAGTAATAAATTGCATCGATATTGCATTTTAAATGAATGGATATTGCAATAAAATATTATAAAAAATCATACGGAAACAAGTGATCAAAACTTATCTATATATATATATATATTTTTTTTTTATGATGGAATAATACCAGTTGAGGTTCTAAGGATCTATATAGAAATGTTTTGTAATCAAGTAATTCTAAAACAAATTGAATAGTTATACATGTTTTTGTTACAAATTAATAAATTTTATCATAATTCATTAAAATATTTAAGTAAAACAATATAAAAAAGTTTTATATAAATTGTTACATTGTTGTATTAACTTAATATTGAATCGAAGTAATGAACCAGCAAAATTTATTTAAATATTACCATCAAATTATTTATGATAATTATAGTAAAGATAATAACGTTTTAAGTAAATTATTACAAAATCATAAAATAACACAACTTGCAAATACTGCGATAAATTATTTTAATAAAATAGTTAACAAATAATAATAATAATAATAATAATAATAATAATAATAATAATAATAATAATAATAATAATAATCATAAATTTTAATAATTTGACAGATAAAAAATTAGTTCTGATACTAGATGCTAACTAATATTAACAAAATATTTTAATGGGGATACATAACTTGAGTACTTAATGTAATGTTCAGATGGATGAATAAGGTTTTGTTAATCATATACGATTCACGGCTTTTTATGTAAAAATAATTGAAAATGAGTCAATTATCATCAAATTAATACTGTCCAATAAAGATATCATAGCTTGTTTTAAATATCTGATTTAATCGAATTTCCATTGATTTGTCGTAGATTTTGAATCTAAAAAACATACATTCAAAGATTTACTCACTGTTCGATGAAGGGGTTACATATCATTGTGGTATTAAATAAATCGGGAACAAAATTACTTTAAAGGGTTGATAAATGTATCGATACAAGTTGACATATATGCACATACAAGGTTGACACAACTGCATTCACATGATATAACATTCACACATCTATCAATCAAAATCATGCATTTGGGTCACAGATGAGTAATAAAATCAATCAAATAACAAAAATGAGCAAATCACATATAAAACACGATAATTATACATTGAGGTTATCAATTTTAATCAATGTGAGGTATTTATCACATATAAAATCTAACCTATTTCATACAATTTAACAGTCTTAATATGTTTGTTATGAAAACATGGGTATATTTGGGGTACTTCATTGAAATATATCACTCACTGTTGAGAATTATTTTACGTTAGACATAAACCATCAAAACATTTATTTTAGAATTATTGGAAGTTGAACTTTGTTTTATAAAACTGTCGTAACTTTTATCAAATTCAATTGGTAAAACAAAAAAAATATTTTTACTACATTACATATATGCAAAATGATATTCTTCAATAATTATACCACAACTTTCACATTTACGAGTAGTGGTTTTGAAACAAGAAAAACAAATAATTATATGTCCACAAGGTAAATATATGATGAATGCTTTGTTAATCTGAGAAATTGATCATGTCAGAAAATCTTTTCTTGCATCGGACAGTTTTTCGAATTTTTATATTTCTATTTTATCGACATTATCATCAATAATTTCATCAGTGATTTGTTGAATCCAAACAAGTCTACAAAACATTCAACTAATTCATGTTTAAAGGATTTATTTCAATTTTGCTAGAAATATATCATCAAATTTTGATGCCAAAAGCCTATCAATTATTAAAAAGGTCTGACCCCCATATAACACCTAATTTAAATGGTTAGTTTATTCAATAAATATCAAACCAAACTTCTGTATCCTTTATCACCATTTATGAAAATAAATTCTAAGGTAATTTATTAATGAATGTTTAATAAATGTTTAGTAAAATATAAAATTTTGTTATTCATTGATATTCACGATAAAATATCCATGGCAATGTTGATATTTTGTTAATGAAAATATGGTCATACAATTTGATCATACAACATGGTCATACAATTTGATCATACAACATTGAGCGAATCATATATATGTATATTAGTTAATACATAGCCATTTCGTAAGTTCTTAATAATTTTACTAATATTAATTATATAATTGAGTATTTGTTACCAAATTGGAAGTCATACAGGCTTAGTCAACTTCTATATATATATATGTTTAGAAATTATTTTTATTTTTATACATATTTATTGGATATTTTGGTAAGAAAACATATAAATTATGTAAAAGTATGGGCCATTCTCAAATATTTTCCTTTGCAAATATTTTTCCGTCAAAACATTTAAAAATCTATTAAACCGGTTTCATAGACGAAATTTATAACCCAAAGAAAAATTTTCCAGTTAAACTGTTATATTATTGTTTTTAAAGCGACTTTGTCCTATCAGATTAATGTGTGCTCGTTGCACCTAAATTGCAATGTCTTTGTTTGGGAATCGAACATAATATTGTTTTACTTAGTTTTACTATGTATTTTACAGTATTTATTAATGTCATTAAGGTTCTTTTTATGTGTGTATTTATAATGTGCAATTAAACACTCTTTGTGTTACTTTCATCCAAATATTTTATATATTTTCCTATGATACTTTCGAATTCATTTACGAAATGGTAAATTAAATATTTTATGTAGATTATTTTATTTTATTTTTTATTTTTAATTTTAATTTTAAATATTTAGATATATATTTGAGTATTAATTCATCATTTTTATTTGAAAATTAATTAACATTTATTTTCTACAAAATTTTGAGTGTACATTTGATTGATGATATCGAAAGTACGATCATCTTTTACGAAAATTTAAAAATAATCATTATTATTATTATTAATTCATATGATTTTGAATGTATTCCTAACATAACTAAATTTTGATTTTCTATGAATGAGTTTTCATCCAATAAATTATTTACAAACACAAATAAATACAAATAAAAGTAATAATAATCAAAAAGTTATAAATTCTATTTTAAAAACATTCGTCTTCTTCTTTATTCAATAGTTCTTTTAAATTTTCGTTTTCTCTTCTGAGTTTTTCTAACTTTATACACATTTTTCGATATTTATTAATAAGAACATCTTTTTCTGTGATATATTTTTCAAAGATTTTCATATACTCTTCTCTCTGCACTTTCAGATGTTCCTTTAAAAATGTTTCTTCAATCCTCTGTTTTTTAACTTTATCAATAGAGTCTCCTAATAATAATATATAACTTTATGAAAATTAAAATTTTATACTTATCGAGTTTTCCAGTTTCATTGAAGATATCAACTCCTTGTTTTCAGTGGTTTTATTTTCTTTATTCATAATGTAACAATGAATTATAATTAAATTATTGGAAGATATATTCTATCAGTCATTAGGTTGTGGTATTTTATGATTATTTTACGTTGCAGTATTTTAAAATAACTTTAAAAATATTTATTTTACTTTATAAATCTAATATGATAATGTTGTATGATCAAATTGTATGACCATGTTGTATGATCAAATTGTATGACCACATTTTCATTAACAAAATATCAACATTGCCACGGATATTTTATCGTGAATATCAATGAATAACAAAATTTTATATTTTACTAAACATTTATTAAACATTCATTAATAAATTACCTTAGAATTTATTTTCATAAATGGTGATAAAGGATACAGAAGTTTGGTTTGATATTTATTGAATAAACTAACCATTTAAATTAGGTGTTATATGGGGGTCAGACCTTTTTAATAATTGATAGGCTTTTGGCATCAAAATTTGATGATATATTTCTAGAAAAATTGAAATAAATCCTTTAAACATGAATTAGTTGAATGTTTTGTAGACTTGTTTGGATTCAACAAATCACTGATGAAATTATTGATGATAATGTCGATAAAATAGAAATATAAAAATTCGAAAAACTGTCCGATGCAAGAAAAGATTTTCTGACATGATCAATTTCTCAGATTAACAAAGCATTCATCATATATTTACCTTGTGGACATATAATTATTTGTTTTTCTTGTTTCAAAACCACTACTCGTAAATGTGAAAGTTGTGGTATAATTATTGAAGAATATCATTTTGCATATTTGTAATGTAGTAAAAATATTTTTTTTGTTTTACCAATTGAATTTGATAAAAGTTACGACAGTTTTATAAAACAAAGTTCAACTTCCAATAATTCTAAAATAAATGTTTTGATGGTTTATGTCTAACGTAAAATAATTCTCAACAGTGAGTGATATATTTCAATGAAGTACCCCAAATATACCCATGTTTTCATAACAAACATATTAAGACTGTTAAATTGTATGAAATAGGTTAGATTTTATATGTGATAAATACCTCACATTGATTAAAATTGATAACCTCAATGTATAATTATCGTGTTTTATATGTGATTTGCTCATTTTTGTTATTTGATTGATTTTATTACTCATCTGTGACCCAAATGCATGATTTTGATTGATAGATGTGTGAATGTTATATCATGTGAATGCAGTTGTGTCAACCTTGTATGTGCATATATGTCAACTTGTATCGATACATTTATCAACCCTTTAAAGTAATTTTGTTCCCGATTTATTTAATACCACAATGATATGTAACCCCTTCATCGAACAGTGAGTAAATCTTTGAATGTATGTTTTTTAGATTCAAAATCTACGACAAATCAATGGAAATTCGATTAAATCAGATATTTAAAACAAGCTATGATATCTTTATTGGACAGTATTAATTTGATGATAATTGACTCATTTTCAATTATTTTTACATAAAAAGCCGTGAATCGTATATGATTAACAAAACCTTATTCATCCATCTGAACATTACATTAAGTACTCAAGTTATGTATCCCCATTAAAATATTTTGTTAATATTAGTTAGCATCTAGTATCAGAACTAATTTTTTATCTGTCAAATTATTAAAATTTATGATTATTATTATTTTATTATTATTATTATTATTATTATTATTATTATTATTATTATTATTATTATTTGTTAACTATTTTATTAAAATAATTTATCGCAGTATTTGCAAGTTGTGTTATTTTATGATTTTGTAATAATTTACTTAAAACGTTATTATCTTTACTATAATTATCATAAATAATTTGATGGTAATATTTAAATAAATTTTGCTGGTTCATTACTTCGATTCAATATTAAGTTAATACAACAATGTAACAATTTATATAAAACTTTTTTATATTGTTTTACTTAAATATTTTAATGAATTATGATAAAATTTATTAATTTGTAACAAAAACATGTATAACTATTCAATTTGTTTTAGAATTACTTGATTACAAAACATTTCTATATAGATCCTTAGAACCTCAACTGGTATTATTCCATCATAAAAATATATATATATATATATATATATATAGATAAGTTTTGATCACTTGTTTCCGTATGATTTTTTATAATATTTTATTGCAATATCCATTCATTTAAAATGCAATATCGATGCAATTTATTACTCAAACTTCGAGATTATGAAGAGGTTATGCAGACATTAAGGTTATATACATCATAGCTAATTTTTCAGCTTTCTGAGTATCTTCAGTTTTGACATTTTTAATTTCAAAATATTTTTAGAATCTTTATAATAAAATTATACATTATCATTGCATTGGTTATATACATAGTATAAATACGATGACAACTATAATCATTATTTTGACATGCAAACTGAATTTATGATAGTGAAGAATTATAGCCATACCTTACATTTTCTCAGATTTTCTATCACTTACAAATTTTCAATGCCAATCACATTAATCAATACCCAATAATATCGGATGCAGATTGTAATTAGTAAACGAAATTCTAAATACAATGAATATCAAGTTAAGAAGCGATAACAACATATATCTTGGCCACGATAATGCAAAGTTTTATATTGCTAATAAAGAAGTAAATTTTATTGAAAACTTTCATTGGTATACAATTATCATTATACAAGGATAGAGGATCAATTCAGATGATGTCATGACTCCAATTTGGAAAGTCAATAGTGCTAGAATGTCATTTTAATAAATATTTTCATAAAATAACTGGGGTTTTATTGTGTAGATTGGTTTCCATATGCTTTTGTTTTTATTGATTCATTGGGTAAATTAGTTTTCTTTTTATTGATTTATTATGTGTTAACTCCCTCTTTACTCATATTGTACCTACCTGATAGCCATCTGTTACTAATATACACGTAGCGCATCAATTTACTCACTCAAATCACAATTAGATATTTACACATAAAATATTAAAATTAGCTTATAAAATATATTTGAGTTCAAAATTTAAGTAAAAACTTTATAAATTAACTTAATATTATCATTAATTAGTTATGTTATCCACTTTTGATAATTTAATAGTAAACATTTTAATATTCTTCAATTATAAATTTTAGATCTTTAAATATAAATGTTGATAACACACATGATGACGAAATGCTTGATAATAAAATTATAATAGACGAAAATAATGTTAATGAAATGGTAATAATAATAAAAAGTTAAAGTATAATAATAATAATAATAATAATAGTATTAATTAATAATATTAATAGAGATCTGTTGAATATTACAGATATTTTATTTTACAGTTGTTATATTACTTATAAAATATATCTTAATACAAATAGATTGGATAAACACAGAATTACTAATATCAATTATCATTTTTTCTGCTTTCTGAGTATTTTCAGTTTTCACACTTTTAATTTCAACATATTTTAAAACTCTTTATAGCAAATATGAATATATCAAATTTTCAATATACGTGGATTATGTTAGTTCACAATGTAGATGCAATACAAGTGAATGTTTAACAAAGACTTGACTAATGAATATATATTAAAAACTATGGTTTTATTAATTGATTTTAGGAATATAGTTATAAAAAAAAAACTTTACAAATTATATTGATTAAAAGTATACCCGTGCGCCTTTAATATATCACGTTTTGACTAAATAATAACATTATTTTGACTCCCATCATTCGATTTCGATGAGTTTAAATGGATGAATTATTTGTTTGTATTTTTAAATATAATAATATCTTTACACTTTATTATATTTTATTTACAAGCTGGTCGTAGGCGGCTATAATCTCCCTAGTCTGCAAATAATTATTTTGGTAGTAATAAACATTAATTAATTAATTTAGTGCCTATGACACTTTGTAGTGTCCGCGCATGAAAGTTGTGTAATGTGCAATTACTCGACAAGCTAAGCCTAATTTGTGCAATGAAGCCGAGGTACTTTTTGACCTCACTTGGTCTGTCAATAATTAAGCATAAACTTCATATTGTCCTCTCTTATCGTAAATTTTTATTGTGTTTTTAACTATATTAGATCTCAGCCATTTCAAGATATTTTCTGAATGATCCTCATCAATAAAAGGATTTATCAGACGATTTCGAACAATTATGTAATAAAACTTGTATATTATAGAAAACTAAACTTGTACATTTTCATTTACTTATTTTATTATGTTTTGATTATTTTATTATTAGTTGCTTTTATAAATTAGGGTTTGAGATCATGTTCACAATAGTTAAAAGTAACTTGAATAATATTTCTTTAGAAACAAAATAACATTTATTACATATACACAGA